>CM060830.1:101510000-101977500 GCA_030762175.1 Metallyticus violacea | reverse complement strand
AATCCTAAGTATGGCTTCCTTCGGAAGGGAAGTAAAGCCGTGGGTCTCGTGTCGTACATTTACGGCACGAAAAAGAACCTCAAGCCTGAAAGAAGAGGCCTCTGAGCAAAATTTGTCGGCCGTTTCACGCCCTGAGTTGAATGGGACGCTGATGACCTGAGCTGTTAAAGAGCGTCCATAAATAAATCATTCAAAAAAAATTCAACATACCTGGTTTCTGCTGGTGCTCTATCAGCAGTTCTCATACTTGTCGTGAACCTATTACAGCAAAAATCAACATATACAGCTGTGTATGTATATATATATATATATATATATATACATACATACATACATACATACAGGGATTCCATAACTCGCTTTCATATCCTCACATGTTTTAAATCACCCA
Source organism: Metallyticus violacea (assembly GCA_030762175.1). Taxonomy (NCBI): domain Eukaryota; kingdom Metazoa; phylum Arthropoda; class Insecta; order Mantodea; family Metallyticidae; genus Metallyticus; species Metallyticus violacea. The sequence goes on along the minus strand of CM060830.1, from coordinate 101,977,109 downwards.
TTAAAATCGATAACAGATTTACCTACATATGGTATATTGTGTATTGAACAAAATTGAAAGACATTCTGGAATACTGTTTAAAATATTTTATTGAGAAAGTGCAGGTATTCAGCATTCCTAAATTTGTTTTTCTTCTTTTCAGGTAAGTGAGCGCAAAACTCTGCTCTCCGAGAGATTCTCATAAATTAAACGCCGAAAATACTGTGGTCAAAGTAAGTGTGTATTTATACCGAGAAATAAAATGCAATAATACTAATGTTATAATTATTATTTTTATGTATATGATCTTGAATCACACTGTTAAGTAATTTTTGATTTCTACTTATTTTAGGTTCTTTCTCGAATCTAATTCCAAAATACAGTTTACTCTTTCTGATTTCAACACGCTTTCTAGCTCTCCAGGTTTAAATTTTTATTGATATTTCCTTTCTCTGGTTTTCTTCTATTATATTTTTGTGGTTTAAGGTCTCAGGAGCCATTCTCAGTGCTAAAGTCGTTTATCTTCTCTTATACTCACTTTTTATGATTGATACACTTTAAGAAAATGGTGTAGTTGTCGTTAGAAATAATGTTTAATTTTTTACCACTTAACCAGATGCAGCCAGCCAGCCAGCGAGCGATGCATGTGCGCGTGTGTGTGCCTAGTTGGGTGTTAGTTTCCACCCCACGCTTGTTTTGTCGCAAATTGTACTGGGGTATATCGCGGAGTTGGGCGAGCGCTATAATCTCCAGGGGCACATGAGGCCGGGGATTTAATGTTTATTGCATATACAGCAGTGTCGGTGAGACGGCAAGGGGCTTCTTTAGAGCCTTGAGTTATCGTATGCTTGAGAAATGAGAATAAAGAAGCTAGAGAGAAGAGCGCTAGGGAGGGAGAGAGTGAGATGAAAAAAAAAAGTGTATGTACACGGTACAAAACTTTGCTTTTAAAGAGAGTGCACTGGCCCAATGTTTAGCTGCGAACCGCGCGCTCTTCCCAACTTGAAAATTATGTATACCATCTAGCTAGGCATGCTGCACAGTTGTTTATTGTATTTATGCGTTCTTTTCGCGTTGTGAGCAAAGTACTTACCACTAATGTTTGTAATTATCATCTGTATGCTTTCGTGTGCTATCAAAGAAAAGAAACTAGCAACTAATCCTGTAACAGTGGCTATAATTTCTTTAATAGTTCCACATATAGTGTACAAAAATATCTGTATTACAAGTTCTGTTTGTAAATATACGAGGTGATATCCAGAATATTCGGGACTGGTCAAAAACTTACTTTGAGACTAATGACCACCCTCACCCTCAAAGTAGTTCCCTTCCAAACGTATACACCGGTCCCAAAAATTCTGCCATTTTCCAAGTGCATCTTGAAAGTCTGTTCTTTGAGGGTGTTTAGCACAGACAGCGTTTCTCTTTGAATCCTCTCAATTGTGACGTCCTTTCAATTTGATTTTCAGTTTGGGGAATAGAGCGAAGTCGTAGGGTGTCAAATCAGGCGAGTACGTGGGTGGGAAACAACCGCCATGTTGATTTCCGTCAAAAAGCTCCTGGTGAACAAGGAATTGTGACAGGGCGCAGTATCGTGATGCAACAGCCAGTTCTCTCGTCGCCAAAGTTCGGGCCGTCGTCTCCGCACATTTTCACGGGGCCGTCGCAAAACGTCACAATAGTGCGTGGAATTTACTGTTTGATTTAATGGGACGAATTCTTTGTGCGCAATTCCCTTGGTATCATAGAAAACGAGGAGCATGCTCTTGATTTTGCTCTTCACTTGCTTTTTTGGTCTCGGTGAGTTCGGGCTCTTCCACTGGGAGGGTTGTTGTTTTGTCTCATGGTCATAAGCGTACATCCAGCTCTCGTCGCCGGTGATGAACCTGGACAAGAAGATTGGGTCATCGGATACGGCCTGACGAAGCTCCGTGCAAACTTCAACACGCTGCGCCTCCTGATCAGCATTCAGGATCCTTGGCACAAATTTTGTGGCGACACAATGCATGCCCCAATTCATCAGTTAAAATTCTTTGGCATGTCCCATAATCAATTTCCACTTCATGAGCATGGTTCGACGTCGATCCTCACGAACGAGGTGTTGAATATTGGTAACAATGTCAGGCGTTGTGCAGCTGACGGGCCTACCGGTGTGAGCATCGTCTTCAATATCTGTATGACCAGCCCTGAACGGAGCATGCCACTCAAACACACGTGTATGGCTCATGCTTTGTCCCCAAATACTTGTTGAATCATTGCGATGGTCTCCGTAGCATTTTCCCCGAGATTTGCATGGAATTTGATGCACACTCTCTGCTCTAATCTTAGGATCCATCGTAAAATCGCCACACACTACACAAGGAGTATCATGAAAAGTACTATAGAACCTCAAACACATCTACCCAGCTGCATGAAACTTTAAACATTCACTCATCAGATGTGCTAGTGTTGCCACCTAACGGTACAAAACTCTACTGCAACTAATGTCCAGATGGCACAACCAGTCCCGAATATTGTGGATACCACCTCGTATATAATTTTTGAAAGGCTGGCATACCATACTACAAGACCCTGCAAACTCTAAAGGTGGTGGATTAGATTGTTGCGTTGTACTTGAGAGTCAATTTTCTGCTTAAAACTGTTCAATATAGAAAAACTCAAATTTCGCATATTAACAAACATTACATCTTTAAAAGCAACGTCCGCAGAAACAAAGTCGAATCTGGAAATAGATTGAATTAAAAAATATTTAAGAGATGATTCTGTTGAAATTATATTTGAATTAGATTTAATTTCAATTATTAAAATGATTTATATTTACAAAGGACCTTTACGACACACCTCTTATGAATAAACCTTTACGAAAAACTCACCCAGCAACTCTGCACTTTCACTAAGAATGGTGTATGCATATTTTGTGAGTTTTTGCCGAAGGAGCACAAGCGATAAGAATCATTATTTAAGTTCAGCAAGATAACAGCTGCCAAAATGATAGAAAAGTTCACGATATGAATCTGAGCGGTCAGAAACTGAAGGTGCGCGACATAACTGGAGCTGTGTGCATTTCTGGAGATCGGATACATAATATTTTGCAAATGAAAAAACTACTGGCCAGATGGGTGCTGTGTTGGTACTTCCGCACAGAATTTTTAGCTGTTTAAATGCAATCAAGTTGAGTTTCGCAGACAATATGTGACAGAGAGGGAAGTGGGTCCACCGCTACACGCCGGAAACGAAGGAGCATTCAAAAAATTTGGGTTGTAACCGAAGAAAGCAAAACAGTCCCATCAGAAAGAAAGATGATGGAGAATGTGTTTTAGAATTGCCATTCTGTAGTTTATTCATTTTTTGGAACAGAGCAAAACCATGACCGGTGACGCAGTTATAAATTATCTTCCACATTTGGTGAAGAAAAATACCCTTTTCACCAGAATAACACGCCAGTCACCTAACCTAACCTTAAAATTATTGACTGAATTTCTGAAATAGTTCATACCCTTTACGCTCAGAAATTGATTCCCTCTGATGATTTCCTGTTTCCAAGCATGAAGAAATTTGCATCAAATGAAGAGGTTTTTGCTAAAATAAATTCGAATTCGGCAGAGCTAAAGAAATCGCATTTATGGATGGGATATCCAAATTAGAGAATCGCTGAAATAAGTATGTAGAATAAAAGAGTATATGTTGAGAAATAACATTTTTTAACATTCTTTATTTTTATACAATCTTACAGAACGGTCTTCATATATTGAATATTTATATACTAAAATCGAGAATCAGACAAATTAAATTAAAACCAATTAAAATTAATGGCGGATCATACTGTACAGTTGATAATCACAAAGAAACACGATTTATTCTGCAAAAATTGTATTTCATGAAACACTTTTATGGAGTATTACATATTTCTAGACTAAATTTTACCAACATACACCCAAACATTTAATATTAGTACTAGGATAATTTTTCAGTTAATAATGTAGAGATGATGCAAATTGTATTTTGAAAGAAAAATTGCTTAAACACCTATATTATTACAGAATAGCCTTGAAATTCAATTGTAAAAAAATAATATTGTATACTTTATTCTATTTTTCATAATATAAAATGAAGAAAATTGTAGGTAATGCTATTGAAAAATATCTAATCAAAAATAGGAAACAACCTATGATAAAATTGCTTTCTAACAGGGTGGGAGTGCATCTTTCGACTCTCTAACCTCTTCAAGAATGTACTGTCGTTTTTTCCTTACATAATTATCGGAATAAACATAGTGCCAAAAATTATTATACCATACACATAGCGTTAAGAATTTTATCGCATGGATATGAAATGAAATAAAGTTTTTGTAACTTAATGAGTGACAGAGAGAGGGACAGTCTGGTCATGTGCTGCCTTACTCTCTTACATATTAAGAGTCTCTGAATCTAATGATATTCTTGTTCAATACGTTGACGAAGGCTTTCAGCGCTGTCAATAAGTTTCGAATACATCATGACTTTAAATTGCTCAGAGGGACCAGAAGGTCAGCAACACAAAAGTGTAGCGTTCCATCATGCACGAACCACATACGGTGGTAATTTAAGTGCGGTGGAATTTCTCCAGTAAAGCATTTAAATGCTCTATATGATTCTGTTGGTTATGCCTTAGGGTTGGGAGATCCAGGCTAAGTGGGCTGGTGCGTTGTGCGGGTGACGGCTTGCGCTTTGGAAATGTTATTTTTTCTAGTACGGAAGCGGCCCTTTTGAGAGGCTCTAATTCCTTATTGGAGAGGCTCCAACGGTATAGGAGTGCTATATCTGTTAATATGTTAGGAACTCCATGTCCGTCCATGGAACCTCGCTGTCAGGTGTCTCCGTCACCCACCCATTTCTCTAGTTCAATCAAATCCAAGTGATTTGGTTTTTAGATTATTTCTTTTCATAGCCCAGTATTTGAAAAAAAAAACTTGAAAGAAAAAGGGTGCATAACAATATGTGAGCTGTTTTCCTTATTGTTTTAGTTATATATAGTTTTCATAACAGCATGTTCATTTATTGCTTTAGATAGAGAGTGTTACTGGTTAACACGGGTGTTTTTATGCCAATGTAGCAGCGTTTACCATTATGGAGGGCAAAACGCATAGTATTTGTAAACGGGCTTATGAAAATCCTCGTGCAGTTTTTAAGCATGATTCTAAAACAATGTATCATGTATTGAAACAATGAAATTTATAGATAGTACAATTAATTTTGTCCGAAAGTTTGACAGGGCTATCATACTGTGCATTTTGATTGGAGAGCAAACAAATTGGTCGAAGGGAAAGGTTCAATCTAACATTTCCCTACACGACCAGAGGAAACCAAGAAATAGCCAAAGTCAGCAGGCCGGCACCAAGGGATTTGAACCCGGTATCTCTGCAATGTTAATCACAAAAATTATCTCCTCAGCCACCGTTACCTAAACACATTAACATTAATATAAAACCAAATAACTGCATGTTATTATCAGTGCTTGATAAAATATAGTCACTTAAGAGCACAAAATACCCACAATTAGCTTGAACAAATTTTTAAGAGAAATGTGCATTGTTTAAAGGAATTTAATTATTTAATTGTACAATTTTATAAATTGTTTTTTTTGTATTTTAAGTAAAAATATATTAAATAAATGCAATTTCATGCAAAACAAATGTAAATTCCTTTTACATTTATTGAATTATACATTATATAAAGCAGCTAATATACCTGTACCCAAAATGCCATGCTTCTTTTGCAGTAGTATCGTATATTGGAAAGTTGCCCACTGCCTAAACTGGGTGCTCATAAGGAGTTATTGGTATACTCAGCTGGAGATTTTGATCTCATCATATACGATACCCTTTTCAAGTCCTACATACCTTCAGACGTAGGCAGAGGCGCCGCGTACCTCCCTACCATTCTTTGTATGGTACTTTGTTCTGTCTTTAATATTTGCAGGCGAGAAAAAAAAATCCTTCCACTCTCCATAACAAAGTTGTTTTTATTTTTATTCCTCTCTGTTCTCCAGACGAACGTGGGCAGCCTTTAAGTGTACCTGTCCTAAGCTCCGAATTTAAAAATTATATTTTACGCAACATTATTTATTATTTTTATTTTTGCCTACTTAATTCGAAAAGTGATAGATTTGATTTTTTGTTGTGGTACTGGTCAATAGGTTGCAAGGTATTCAGTATAACAAGCTTCTCAGTTTTACGACTTTGTTCCTAAAAACATGGTTAGTCCCTAGTGACTTCAAATGTTTTATTTTCCCAACCAGTTTTTCAAAATGCACTAATGTAATTTTCTTTGTCTACCCATTTTACATATAAAACCAAATGGAAATAATTGCCCTGACCCAAAGTAATCGCTTGAATGAAAATTTAATTTTATTCCGAAAAATATTTAGAGTATTATAGCGCAGTCCAGCTAGGCTCCTGGGTCCACGGAAGTACCTAACCCAGTCTGGAGAACCGAGGTTAAGATTGTTAGATCAGATGTTGTATTAATTACATTACCCCTCAGTGCACTTACTGTGACTGGCTATTGACTTAAAAGGCCCCAGTTGTTCGCAGCTGTTGTTCCCATATTTTAATCACTGGTTTAAAAATGGAAACAAGTCCAGGGTCTATAGTTTTGAATAAACAAAAAATAAAAACATTTATAAATTCCAAAACTGGCTACACCGAAATTTATTTTCCACGGCAAACTTGTATAACTTAATTTGATTGTTTTAGCTATTCATGGATCTCTAATTTCCATTAATCTGACTTACAGCATCCGTTTTATGCCTAGAACTAGATTCATTTATAAAATAATTCTATGGCTTGTTATGGAAAATAACAAAATATTGTGTTCATTGGTTTATTTTATTATAATTAAAAAAATAGTGCCCTGACATATTTCTCTTAAATCTGATTAACATATTCTACTATGCACACACTATAAAACTACTCTCAACAAATTATAACCTTCTAGGGCTAGTCATTAGGACTGACATCAGTTGTTGGCCATGAAAAAAGTTTCTAGTAGTAGTGCTGATGTTCATCTGGGATATACTGTGCTATTTTTCCAACATCTGCTGTCTTCTTATCGTTGATTGGAACACCAGCTCTGCTATACACTTTTTGGGAAGGCAGACCTGGATTTGCATTACCTTTTGCCAATCTGAAAGAGTGCTGAATAGTGTCATCAATGTACTCAAGGGCCTTGAGATAATGTTCTTTATTATGTGTTAAATGTTTATACTTGGAAAGAGTTAGCCCAGGGTGACAATGAGGGCTAGTTGCAACGGAGATCCCTCACAGGTCCAAAGAGATTCACGGAGGTCCGTGGTCCTCAGTGGTTTTTACATTAGGACGGCCCCTGGAGTCTAAACCGACGATAGACGATCTCGTCGTCCCTCAAGCGCGCTAAGCTACCAGATGGAGAGGTCACCTCTAGCATAGACCTACTCAATTTAAGAGGTAAGTCACCCCAGCATTAAGGTAGTCACCACCCACCCTACGATAACAGTGATTCAGGTAACCCTGCCACACGCCATAGACACTCCCCCGGGACACATCGCCGCCGCGAGTACTCATTTACTCGTGAGTTCCGGGACCACTGCCATGCCGGATTCAACCCATTGGGCAACTCCCCAACAGGAAGGGCTCGAATAAGTCCCCCCCCCGGCTGCTTCTAGTAACATCAGAAGTACCGCGGGTACTCAGGGTCCAAACCTAGAGCATCTGAAGAGCAGTGCCCCTCAGGGCTGCCGAAATGACGTTATCTTGTTAAATACATCGGTCATCATTTAGCTGTTCATTTTTATGTACCACTAATTCTGTAACTGCAGCACTTTTAACTTTTCATTCAGTGATGCAGACTTGATCCTTACATGTAAATCCTTGCACTCCGAACACACAACCACCTTGAGGTAACCCAATTCTAAATTCATATTTTTCATTGTAGTACTTTAGTTAGTACTAATACTTCACACTTTTTGCTAAGGCTGTTCTGTTCATAGAAGAGTTGATACATTTTTTTTAACATTAAGTTGGGGACTAGGTATGTGAGACGTCGTCTATTTAAGTAACGTGTTTGGTGTCTAGGATATTTCCTGATATGTTAAATCTATTTTACTAAGTGTTACTTCAAGGACTGCAATGCTAAGAGCTATGATCAACATGCTTATCAACCGGAGACTTTCCTTGAAATAGCAGGAATATGCAGATTCACCAGAGATACCACTACAAGTTCAGAAATGCTTGTTTATAAACACAAACTCTTCTGCAACCTAACAGCACGTAAAAGGTGAATGACGATGTTCTAGTCTGTACACCATCCTCTCTGCACATCAGAAAATTTATTTGTGCTCTTCGGCTGGTATACTACGTCGCAGCCAAACGAGATCTATTTCTCTCCTCGTGAGCATCGAATCCCTTTCCTCTTATTATTTCTTACAGATTCACTTTCAGAAGCACCCATTATAAACATTGTAAAAATAAAAAATAAGGTTGTAATATGTACTACAGACAACTACCAAAACAACGTGTTACCAACGCACTTTAATTAACAAGTAAATAAATTATATTATCAACACAATAATAAAACAATGAGCATTCAAGGCCAACTATAATTTTATAAAAGAAGCTAGTTCTTAACTGATGTCCTTTTTTGAAATCAGTAGGAGTTTTAACCTGATATTGGATTCACAGTTAATGTTATGACATTTACACTAATATATAGGTAAGAACTGAGAAACAAAATGTATATCTCAACTCCTTTGGGCAAAAATATGAACTTATTACCTTTTTCAAACACAGATTCAATTTTATGCTTTATTGTTATTAATAATATTATAAATTTTCAGCATGTCATTTGCTTCAGAATTACAGTTAAAGGAATACGCTAATATGAGCTCAATATGACACAATTAAAAATGTATTCTCTAGTTTCCTTTTGTTAGTTTACTTTTGCACCATTTTTACACAATATAGTACAGTGTTTATGTGTCTGTGCAGTAGTGCACGTTAAGAGTCATTACCTCAATAGAAGTGCACGAGCAGACCACATTGGTGGATCACGACTTCTGTTCATGCCCCTTCCACTGGTAGCGCTGTCGGCTTAAATTTCCCTTTGCGTTTCGCTCTGTACACGTGAAGACGGTCAAGTGATCCTAAGCGAAAGGAGCGACGTTTCTTTCCCCATCCACTTGCCTGTTGCTTTGAAATACGATAACGTTCAGCACCATGCTGCAATGTGCGAGCGAGGCACTGCCTAATTATTAAAAGGCGTCCTGTTTCCTGCTATTGAACCCGTATAGCTAGCGATCGGTTGGTTCCTCCTGTTTCGCACTTCAAAAGGGAAAAGCGAGAAGAAGGGGTAGATCTTCTTTACTGCGGTAACTTCATGCTGTGATTTTGTTAAAGGACCCAGGTAAAAAAGAAAAGAAAAAAAAAACAGAAGTTACATAGTTTGGCATGGAGCACACACGCGTTTTACTACTTTTTCTTTCTTTGTTACACTACGCTGCACTTCTGCAGCACAATGCTTGTCAGTTTTGTTCAAGGCTGGTTGATCTGGAAATTATAAAACTGTATACGTTTGTTAATCGTGTAGTAAATTTCAAGCGTGGTGAATTTAAGATGGGTATTTTCGTATCCACAAGGAATGCACAAACATTACCATTGTAGAAATGAAAATATTAAACAAATAATGACTTGTGTTGCAAAGCTTATCAGCATGTTGACGCAGAATTTATGAGCTGCCACCCCCGCATTAAATTAGATTGATTGTAACCAATAATTTTATGTAACTTCGTTATAGCCATGTGTAATGACATTTTCTGTACAAGTGTTGAATATTATGTGTACAAGGTTATTTTCTTGCCAAGGCGCAGAAAGCTACCCTAGTCATAAAACCTGACCTGGAAATTTCCGTAGCCCTTTGTAGCAATATTTGTAAAGAATTCTGGAGACAGGTGTTAACTGTTAACCTTTCTTAAGCGGGGTAGATAGCATAAAAATATTTGGTGACTATAGAGATGAAAAGAAAGGGAAGAAGCCATCCACTTCCTGGAAAAGTCACGCAGACCACATTTTACTTAGTCTTGCAATTTTGTGGCCCGCAGTCTGGCAAGGTCAGTGGACAGACTTCCTGAGTTCCGATAAATTAGCGGAAATCGATAGTTAGTTTTGCAAGAATTAAGTGGACACGCTTCAATAGTTAAGTGAAATAGTTATGTACAATGGTTCAAGAACAATAAATTGGTTCCATCTTCCATAACCAAAAACATTATTAATCTGCATATACTCCTTCCCCTATGGTCACAATGCCATAAAAGTATCCAGCATCAGAGTCTCAACAGCCGGGGCATAACTGTAAGACAGCGGTAACCATCGTCGGAGAGAAAGAAAGTATTATTTACCCCTGAGATTATACACCCAAAAACCTAACAATTCGAATTCCTTTTTTCCAAATCTATTACACAATTTAATTAACCACCAACGCCTCCACATATTCTTAAAACCACTGCAATGTTCAAACAACGAAGTTCTTTTTGAATCACAAAATTTATAATTATTAACCTTGGCTAAAAATCATTTCTCCTGATATGACTTATTGTTAGAATTGTTCTAAGTCCATCTTAGTTTGAATGTTCAATTTACCTGTAAGTATATACTAGGCAGTAGACTAAGACATTTAAGAATTGCCGACGATTTATTCGACAAAACACCGAAAGCACTACAAACTATGCTGGAACAATTAACAAAATGCAGGGCTGTCACTAAACAAACTCAAAACGCAGTTAATTTCAAAGGGACCTAAAACCCCAATAAAAATAGATGGAACAGTTCCCACATGTGTGAGCGACAATAGATTTCCTTTCATGATAAAATGGAAAAAGAAGGCAAAGAAGGATCTCATTAACCTAGAGAGCATTTTGGACATATTGCTAGACCAAACACTAACTAAGAAAATCAGATTCCGGACGGTCGAAACCTGTGTATACCTTGTATTACTATATGGGGGCCAGACTTGGTCACTAACAGAAAAACAAAAGAACGAAATTTTAATATGCCAAAGAAAATTGCAACGCAAGATCCTGGGAACAACTTTGAAGCACAAAACACCTACAGTATTAATAAACCAGTTATCTCAGACAACAAACATCGCACAAATAGCTACCGGCAGCAAATGACAATGAAGCGGGCACGTCGCAAGAATGCAGGACAACAGATGGACCTATAAGATCTTCATGTGGGACCCCCGGATACGAAAAAGGACACAAGGCACTTCCAGAAGAAGATGGATAGACCTCTTCAAGGAACATGAAGGTCCAGATTGGTCCAGAATAGCAAGAGGAAGAGAAAGTTGGAAATTTCTAGAGAAGAAACTAGTGTAGTGAGAAATGGAGTAACCAAACAACAAATCAGTCGGTGTCTTAAACAGCATACGAACAACTAGCGTGGAATAGCTCACCACGTTAGGAAAAAGCTAGCTTTCCCTACTTGTTAGGAGGCTTTTGCTCTTTAAGGGACCAATAGGATACCTTTATCTTTATTTTTACATACATATATAGAAAGTTTCAAGCCAATATTAAAATAGATAGTAATATTATGGTTCTTTTCAAAATATTTTTTTGAAACTTCATTCATTAAGTCTACTATCTCTTTAAATTTTAAAAATAAGAGGGAAAGTGCTGATGGGATCGCCATAACCATCCTCCTGTTTATTTAATATGATTCAAAATTTGAAAGCTTTTTTCTTTCGGGTGGGATGTTAACTTTGATAAATATTCGAAGACATTGAGCTATAGAACAACTGACAAACTGGGCATGGCGATGTATAGACAATCTGTGAATTTACACCTCCTTTAACTGCACGTCTTCCTAGCTACTATCGCACTATACTGGGCAGTGTGTATCAGCCCTCGACGGCAGTTCCTGAAGGATTCCCATAACCGTTATGGCCTTTCATAATGCATATAAGCAACATAGAGGGTGCCCTTAGGAAATTACATTAAGCAAGTAATGAAATGTAATCAGATTTATTAACAATCCTGTAATCGCTAAAACGTACTGCCCAAAATATAGTCTAATACCTTAAAATAAACTGGCGAAGACATTCAGCTTACAATAAAACGTCAAACACTACATAAATAAAGAAAAATTATAGGTGTTAAAGTATTTAATTTTTCCTATAATATAAATTTGCTCTGGCAGATTAATTAATATTATTGTTTATTTGAGAATAAGTTTGGCTTTTTTGAGGATACCTATATATTTTGTTCATTTATGGTTACCAAAGGCTCCTCATGTTGAAACTCCTGTCTCAGGTTCAATAATTTTAGCGGTTGTTTATTAAAATTAAATATCACACTCATAAAGGACGGCAGCTACACAACTAACGTCCCACTACCCAAAGCTAAAAAATGTATTCATAATGTAAAAGAAACATGGTCTTGAACGGAAGTGAGGAAACATTTCGATGGCAGAAACGAGAGCTAGAATGATGAACAGTCGAGTACGTTACCTCTTATCCACATGAAGCGAGAGACAAGCTTCCACTGAGCACGTAGTTAAACAGACCGTCTCTGAGGCCAGGCTGGAGTTCGTGTTGAGAAGCGATTTGGGCAGAATTAGGTGACTTAAAGAGAAGGGCTGTAAAACAACCCTCTCTAGTAGAGCCGTAACAATAAGACAAGCAACAGAAGTTTGAAATAAAATTCATCCTGGCTAACACTTTCACAAGCATTATCATGACGAAGCTCTCAGTTGCAGTTGAAGCAATTTATTTTTATTGTTCCCTTAATAGGAGAAAATTTTAGAAGTTGTAATTTATTTTCTTCCTTTAAGGTAGATATGTCCAGCAGAAAACAATCTTATAATATAAAAAGTTCAGATTCAGGAAGATATAACCTTATCTACATTTACTCATTAATTATTTCGTGAAAGACTCATTAATTGCGTTATACTTAATGGGATGAATACTCAAATTTGAAGGAATATCTTATTTGAAGTCTAATACATTGTTAATGCACAGCAACTGACTGAGAAATCTACTCTTTCAGCCTGATAATTCCCCTCTAATTGTCGGCAAAGCTACTTCAAGTTTAGTTCTCGAGTATTGAATATGGTCTTATAACGACATATAAATTACCAAGACATTATTCCGAATTGGGCTGACATGAAACGGATGCATCCAAATGTGTCAGTACAAAAGGATTGACTAAATAACTATGGACCAAGCCCTGGCTCTCTGATGGCAACAACAACTACCTAGAAAAGTTATAAAAAATTTGGAAGGCCCAGAAAATAAAATGATTGTGACAGAAAATCTGTACATTTTGTGAAGGTTTGGACCTTACCTAAACTTGTAGGTAAATTTGAAAGGGTTAAAGTGTTGTCGATAGAAGTTTTAATATCAGATACACTTGTTTCCAAACTACAGGAACTAGATGAACGTTTGACATTCCTGCTAATTTCTTCCTGTTCATATGTTTGTGACCATTAGAGCATCTATATTTAGTACCTCCCTCTATTTTCTGCTAATTGTTGTATGCCATAATTACCCTTGAGCAATAACTGCCTCACGCAATGTGTAATTTATCAGTCTGTTATTTGATAGCAACAAATAGCAGTTATTACGTGCCGTTCTGATTAAGATACAATACACATATAGCGTTGTTCACCCGTTGTTGGCATTTTGCGCAGCACATTTGGAAGAAAATGCAATGAGCAATTAACTACTAGTGCATCTTTTGTATGCAAGTTATTTCATATTTAGCTTTTTGTGAGAACTAAGCAAGCTTAGTAAATGCTACCAACATTGTTATGGTGTTTAACGACAATTTTTACAACTGTGGCATCACATGGACTATGATAGTGCAGGAGCTGAAAGAATAAAACTTTGGAAATATTCATTTTTATAGTGTGGTACTTACATTTTGAGTATAAACAAAATAAATGGCCTAGGTTTCCGATTATCTATCTAAAAACGTATACTATCATGTTTTAACTCAAGAACTACTCATTAATTTTATGGAAAGAGAAAGTATGGTTTGGGATACGAGCCAGTGTGACCACATGCATAGGCGCCTTCTCGAGGGAAATTCGCAGCGCGGACAAAAAAAAAAAAAATCCCTGGCGTATCCGAAAGCCTGGATAGTTTGATGGACGTGCTAACATAGCATTTTATTCCCAGCTCACGCCCCGCCTGTTTTGACACATGCCAATATGTTAAATGTTATCGTCAGTGATGCGGACGAGCCACTCTCTCGCTCTGAGCGGGACACATGATGGATTTTATTCGGTCCATAGTGTGTTTTATTCACTGTCTTCCAATTAATGCGATTATAACATACAATAAATGTGTTATGGTGAAAGTATGCAGGTCTTAAATACTCTACAACAACTCCTTTTATATTCTTCGATGAAGTGATTTAGCTCCAAGAAATCTATGAACGTTGCACTCAATTCGTTAGTTGACGAGTGGACCAAGTCAGAAAGAGAACAGATGAAAGAGAAAAGGGCAACTTGTAGATCCGTGTGCACTGGTAACAACGAATGCTGGAATGATGAGCTGTTTCTGCAGGATTGAAGAGAACATTAGGGGCTCACAAATGCAGCGTATGCAGAGTTTATAAATATTAAGCAAATTGTATTTTCTAGAAAGTTATATGTTTAAATGAATCCTTAAAATATAAAAAAATAACGAAATCAGGATGACAATGGTTATCATTGCATTACTACCTATACTTTATTGTAATAAAAACATAGTTGCGTTTTAAATAGCTTCTTGTGGTTTTAGCATAATTCTTTATGTCCCGTTTGATTAAACCAGGATATAGCATATTTATGAAGAAGGGGCAGTTTCTGTTACGAAACAAAGTAGACGTGTGTCTCTTATATCCATAATGCAGAGATGATGATTTCTAATGGTCTAGGTATTGGTAGTTACACTTTTTCTTCTTCTCGACACATCCTTTTGCATGTTGATTTGATTTATTTTCGGAAGCTCCATAATAGCTCAGGTCATCAGCGTCTCATTCAATTCAGGGCGTGAAATGGCCGATCAATTTTGCTCAGAGGACTCTTCTTTCAGGCTTGAGGTTTTTTTTTTACCTGCCGTAAATTTTCAACATGGCACCTACTGCGATACTTCCTTACCAAAGGAAGCTATACTTAAATGTTTCCCGTCCTGAAGGATCCATTGAAGGAAGGTCAGGAACCGCCTGAAAGATATGGACAGGGAACGCAATGAGGAGAGAAGATCTCGTTATAAGTACACACGGGGTTAAAATCTGGGTGAGAGATGGAGCAGCACATCAAAACAGGGGCCAGACTCATTAAAAAGGGACTCGCGTGGTTTAGGCTTGGAGCATGGCGGCAGATCAGAATTTCAGGTGAAAATGAGAACTTGCCCCTTATGTGGGGAGGAAGAAACATCCTAGCGAACTGTAGCAGCACTGAGATGTTGAGAAAAAAGTTTCTGCAGCCTTTCTTTACTGACTCTTAACAGAAAGCTAGGGACATGCTGGGCCACGATGTGCAGGCAAGGATATGGAGCGGGTAGGCAAATTCATGTCCAAGATGAGAGCTCAGGTTTTGAAAGGGCTGAAAACCGCGGAGGGGAGGGGGGAACTAAACTGATTTAAAATTGTATATGTAGACGATATTGTGTTTATTTATTCCACTGACAAGGGGAATAATATTGATATTGATGATATTATTATTGTTATTATTGTAATTATTAAGGTTATTATCATTATTATTTTAACTGCGGCAAGTAATAAAGGTATGACGTATTTATTATTTATTTAGTAATGTACATTTTATGTATTATAAAAGGCAAGTCCCCTTGTGGATCCTTGTGGAGGTTGCAAAGTTGAACATGTTATTTATTTCTCCTTTTGAAAAGTTTCTATGTCTGCTTTTGGATTGAAGTTTCGGTTAACAGACACTGATAGATTTAAAATTTTTGAGGTATGTCATACTTAGGTTAAAGAAACGGAAGGTTTGCTTTTTTGTGAATGATAATCGTTTACAATTTTTCGTCTGGCCATTTATTATCAACTATAACTGATTTTCACATGTGCTGATTATTGTGGTAGCTAAAACATCAGAAACTAATATTAAGACACGTGTTTCTTCGCAGGAAAGAAAGGGAAGTATATATACTGTCAGCTTCAACTTATCGTCATATTGACTCCAAGATGCACAGATGTAACCTGCACAGTATTACGATTGCCTCATAGCCTTTCATACTGCGACCACAAAGACTCGCAAAGGTTTGCATTGGGGTTGAATACACAAACCATTTCAAACTACTCCACATATTAAAGTTCAATAGATTCCCTGTGCACTGCATACATGATACACTCATATGACATTCTCAATAAAAACAAATTATCTCATACACCAATATGTATTACCCTGGTGATTACAATATATTATGCATCTTTTCATTCAGTAAATAATATTTACATAAAATTCTACAGGTAGTACATAAACAGAAAAAATTATAGCCATAGAGTTATACTCGGAGTTAAAGGTAAATATCTATGTAAGTTAATGTTTAAAATATCGTACAAAAGTGTATTCAGCTTTTCAAAATGTATTTTGTTTAACGCACTTCTGTTATGATTTAAACAACAAAAAACTTCTACATACACTTCATTTTATAGAATATGATTTTCATATATCATCAATATAAATGCTCTATTGTAAAAAATAGTTAATTAAATGGCAGTGAAAGATTTCAGTAACTCCCATATGGTTATAAAATTTCGGAGCAGCATATGATTGAACCTAGTTTTAATGCTGACTTAAGTAACAACGGTCTGGTTTTGCTGCGAGGAACTAACTATTCAGTATATAAGTAATACAATATGCCATCAACTTTTGCAAACTGACAATAAAACTCAAATGTTAAAAAAATTGTCTGAACAAAATGTTTGAGGAATATTTGCCAACGTTAGAGATAATGTAGCATAAACAACTTTATTTCTAAAATGTGATTCTCGAATTTACTGCAAACGAATCGAGCCGAAATTCACATTGTCATTGTTTTCACAAATTCAATACAATTTGAACACTTACGTTTTCTGAAGCACCTTCAATCTTTATCTGATAACGTGCAGGGGCAGGTCTATAAGTTCGCGGCATCATGGATAAGGGTTATTGCCTTCACAAAACCCTTATCTGGTGTCATACTCTATCTGTTAAGTAAATAATTGCAGCTGTAACTTCCGCTCCGCTGTGTTCAGTTGTTCAGATATAGTTGCATAAAGAAGGCTATGTGTAGAAGATTGTGACATGTTCAAAATGAAGTGTCGAGCTATTATTAAATTCTTCACAAAAGAAGGACTTATTCCAAATAAAATTAAACAGCGATTGGACGGTGTACATGGGGAAGCATCCCCCTCATATCCTACCGTAAAAGAATGAGCCAAACTTTTTCGAATGGGTGGAGAAAGCATTGAAGACGAAGAGCGTGCAGGTCGGTCCTTGGAGGTGCTCACTCCTGAAAACATCGTTCTTGTGGAGACTGGCGTCTCAAAGTTACAGAGATAGCAGCAAGATTGGGCCTTTCTAAAACAACAGCCCTTCGAATTATTCATGAACATTTAAACATGAATAAGGTTAGTGCCTAGACTTCTTTCCTTAGTCCAAAAGCAGCAACGAGTTGTTATCTGTAGTCAAGCATTTTTGGAGTTCTGCCGTGACAACGAGAGAGAAGTTCTGCAAATCATTGTTATATCAGATGAAAATATAGTCCTCTACTATGATCCCTTGTCCAAAAGAGAATCAATGGAGTGGTGTAAATCTGGCGAAGCACCGCCTCTAAAGGCCAAGGTCACTCAGTCAATCAAGAAGATATGACCACAATCTTTTGGGACTGGGGTATACTCTTAATTGACTTCAAGGAGAGGAACACCACAGTAAATGGGGAGTACTATGCTGACCTACTGCACAGACTACGTGCTTCCATCAAAGAGAAAAGGCGAGGAAAGCTGAGTGATGGTGTGCGCCTTCTTCACGACAACGCGCCTGTACACACAGCTCTTGTTGCAAAGAAAGCTGTGAAGAAATGTGGCTTCAAGGAGATCGACTATCTACCCTACAGCCATATTTAGGTCCCAGTGACTGTTTCCTCTTCTCAAAACTCAACAAGGACCTTCGAGGAAGGAAATTTAAGTGTGATGGATGCTGTTTATGCCCATTTTGCAGACAAGACTTCTGACTGAAATATTAATTCAAAGATGTGAGAAGTATATTGCAATAAAGTAACTATATTGAAAAATGAAATATATTTGTCGTCTTTATCATACCTATAAAATGGTTAGTGCGGAAACTTATGTACCTACCCTGGTGCAAGATGTTTTATGCCAGTAAATTTAGTTTGAATGCTACACATGGATAGATAGAGAAAATAACTGACGATATATAGGGAAACTTTGGATATTTCCATCCCTGCTTCCATCAGTATTGCTCTAAACCAATCATTGCTCCCGATTTCACTTTTAATTGCCATAAGCACTCGGAAGTAAAACAAGTAGTTACTATTGCTTCACATTTTGTCATACATGCGAAAAAGGTCATTAATCGTCAAATTATCAAGGTCTTTCCATTTAGTTTTGCTAGAGCTCTATTTCTGCCCCTTTTCAGATAGCTTTCGCAGTAACCTTTCGGGAAGAAGACTGCACTTGTCTTATGTTGTTTGAAATCAGAGTGGCACATAACACTTGATCTCCTTGTGTTCGTAAAGGTCACTTAAATAGCTCAGTAATTATTTATAATAAGATGTCGCCCTTAGGCGCCGACTCTGTAGAGCCAATCGTCCTCCTTTCATGTAAAATATGTCAATTTGAAATGCACTTCACATCAAACATTTCGGGTCAATCCCGATCAAGGTTAATTAATTTTTTCGGGCGTAAAAATCCTAAGTATGGCTTGAAAGTAAAGCCGCGAATCCCATGTGGTACATTTACGGCACGAAAAAGAACCTCAAGCCTGAAAGAAGAGGCCTCTGAGCAAAATTTATCGGCCGTTTCACGCCCTGAATTGAATGAGACGCTGAAAGAGCGTCCGTAATAAAATAAATAAACAGAAAACATTTTACTTTTAGTAACAAATATCTTACTTCTCGGTATCATGATATGAGGTCATGGGTTAGATTTCGCGTATGTTCCGAATTTATCTCAATATTTTCTTGGATTTGTAAAAATCTCTTCTACTTTCAGGGTCACGTGATAATTTTGTTTTGGAAACAAACTCCGAGTCATTCTATTTCAATTTTGTCTCCTACTTTTCTTTCCTATTTGACAAAACTTAAACCTAGGACTTTTCACAAGCGCATAGAAGGTAACCGTCCAAGGGAAAAATGGTTCCTCGGTATGCTTAATTTAGCAAGGGGGAGGGACTATAAAACAAAACTACAAAATTGTTGAACTACAAATTATAACAAATGCAAGAACTTTTTCCAGTTTGCATCGAAGGAATCCTGCGTCATTTTTTATGAGTTCATTGAAATCGACGATGTACACCCAACAGGGTTTGAAGTGTTCTCCTCCAGAAACGCTGGCATTCCTTTAAACCAAAAATCTACACTTAATCACAATCTGATAGCCATCAACATAATAAATAACATTTTTCTTGTAAAGTTGTCCAGTATCACACATGACCCTGATGTTACCGTCTTTGGCTTATTTGTGTTATTTTTTATTTTATGTTGAACGACGAAGATACATGCAGTAAACAAACCGATTAGCATAGCTGTTTTCTAAATATTTAACCCTCGCTGAAAAGTCTTAAATAAACTGGGCTGGGAAGGCTGTAAGCGTCAGAAAGTCAAGCGGCCAGGACAACCTAAATTAGAGCATGTAATCAGCTTACTAGCTCCTCGGTTACCCTGTTTATTCCAAACACTTGTGGTTTATAAATAGAACATTTAGCACTAAATGTTGTTCTTTCTTTTACCTTTCAATTTTAGCTTTCCGCCCTTCCTCGTGGAAACCTCTGAATGCTACAATGTCAAGGTGTGTGAATATTCTTGCAAATAACGATAACGATATCCTCATAACGTTTGCACATATTGGAATGGCCAACAAGTCGAAAGTCTTCTAGAAAGTGGGCTCTAAGACCCTGTTGTACGATATCAGGGTCTTTCGATCGTTTTTATTGGAAAACGGTGCTGTAAACACTTCATCTGACAACAAACAAGAATCATTTGGGAGTTGAGAGAGGAGTTGGAGGGTGGGAGGGCTCGAAATCTTCCGTTGTGCAGCAAGGAAAAGAGAAAAGAGGCATGGGGAAGGAAGCAGAACCCAATTTTTAAAGTGGATAGTAGTATTACTGTCGGGAGAGTAAACAGGCAAAAGGGAAAGCAGCCTTAATAGCAGCACCATGTCCATGGACGGAAGGGAGGTGTGGAAGGATGGTGTGCTTTAAGTACGGCAGCAAGAACCATCATCCAGCGATCGCTCTTTCGGTTCCTGGTCAATAAATCTAACGCTACACAAAAGAGACATTGGCAATAAACGTAGGTGATGGATGAGGGCCTTCCCTCTGCTCTATCTCCCCCCCCCCCCACGCACATACACACGAGTGACCGAACGACTGTACAGTGGATTGCATGCTCATGTGAAAAGTCAACCGAACCTGGAGATTTGAATAAATTCATTCTGTAATCTCTCTAATCCAGTTTAGGTATTGCTTCAGGGTATATCATTCAGTCATCTGATTTGTAGTGAATCTTGGTCCACATATATGCGCGCGCATATCCAAATGGGGGGATAAAGAATAACAAACTACAATCCTGTAAGGAAAAAATCTTGGTTATTGCTAGTTTTTTAATGTTGTGTAACGCCAGTTTTTATTACTGAGGCACAGGCGGTGGATACTGATGATACATGGGATGAAATGATAAATTGGGAAAGGATTTTTAAGGAAAGACACGTTCCAGGTCTAATTTTAGTGTACCTCCCCGGCATTTGCCACTTATGAGTACTGAGGAAAACCTGGAAAAACCTCAGTCAAGGAGGACGATCCTTGCGGGATTCGAACCCCAGACCTCCCGCTCATAAGTCTGCGCCGTAACGACCTCGGCCACCTCTGGTGGTGGAATTACTACTGATGCAAATGCATATTTGTATTATACTATATATTTAAATAAAACTTAATAATTACAAGTTTTATGGGTAATTAAGGTAATTCATACTTGTACTTGCATATTGCACGTTAGTGCATATTTATTGTTTATACGGTAAACACTGTTTTCTATTTTTTTCCTTAAGTAAAACATGCAACATTCAGCAGAACTATTATACTCATCTAGCGGAACTATAATAAGAGTGACAATGCTGTGGGTTGGCGGGACAAAATTCAATGCCAAATAAAAGATAAAGAAAAATTCATTAGTTCAAGAATGGATAAAGAGTTATTCATGATTAAGCAGCGATGCAAAATGTTATATTTTGTCAGCTATTCGAAAAACTGAGACATGTACGTATATGTTTAGTACGTTTTAACACTTAATATTTATTGACTTTGAAAGTTATTAGGTTAGGTTAATTGGCCTAGTGGTTAGCGTTGCTGACTGATGGCCGAGAGGTCCGGGTTCAATTCCTGGTACCTACTTAGCAATTTTTTTAAGTTAGGGAGGTCTGCAACGGGATCCCCAGAATTTTGAGGACAAATGGGAAACTGCCTGATGGACAGGTGGCCTTCTTGGATCATGAAAGATGACCGGCGAGGTGTTCCTCTGCAATACTGTCTTCTATCAATGAAATCGGAAGACGGAGGTACAGGAATCAGAGGTCACCCCGGGCTATAGCGCCAAGTAGGAAAAAGAGAGAAGAGGTCGGGTTTGTGTTCTTTTGACTTTTTAAGAATTCTATGGCAATTTGAACTGTACTATAATAATACATTAGGAAGCATTGCTATGATAATTTCTACTTTCTTGGGTTCGATGCCACAAGAAGTTGAAGAGGTTCTACATGCAGGAAAAAACGAAATGCCTATAAATGTTTCTTTGCTACTATTTAGAAGCCCAAATACATTTGAACATGGTTTTACGAGGTATGCATAGCAGAAGGAAACCATAAAGTAAAATGAAAATTCTAAAATTAAATTAGATGTGTGGATGCAGCATGCGGTAGGTAAGGTACAGTTATAAAATACAAATTAATGATTGTTCCCCCAAAGAATTATAGTCTGAAAGAGCTGAGGGAAATTAGCAAAGAGCTGCAAGATATGATAGTGATGTGGACATGAATACTGCTTATTATATTATTTCTCCCCATACTTCATGTGTGTCGGTCCTGGTGGTGTAGTGGTAACCATACTTGCCTTCTAAACCCAGGGGGTTCAAACCCGGCCAGGATCGATGGATGTTTTCGGGCGTAAAAATCCTAAGTATGGCTTCCTTCGGAAGGGAAGTAAAGCCGTGGGTCCCGTGTCGCACATTTACGGCACGAAAAGGAACCTCAAGTCTGAAAGAAGAGACCTCTGAGCAAAATTTGTTGGCTGTTTCACGACCTGAATTGAATAGGACCCTGATGACCTGATACGTTGTAAGAGCGTCCGTAAATAAAACGAATTAACAACACATCATGTGAAGTGCTAAGGAAATTTTCTATGCGCAAGTTTGTTTTACTACAGGAGAAATAAACTGGGCTATGAAAATATGAAAAGATTTTGTTTCATCAAGTTTTATATACTCACTTAATAGGAAATTACTGTGTTTACTTTTACACCTATTAATTCAAATGTTTGAATATTTGCTATTGTAATGCTAGTTCTCTCTCTCTCGTGGAATCTGATGTTAATTAGTTTGCATATTATCATGTTTTTGATGTATGTTTGATAGTTTTAAAGCATATAATTTCCCACGGTAGTAATTACTTGACACGTTCTAATGTCAAAAGGGCTGAATTTTAAATTATTTTCTTAGTAAGATCTGGGTATATTATGCACTCCAAACATTCCAATGATTTTCTTACTTCCCCTTGAATAGATGTAAATTTGAGGGGGGGGGGAAGGTTAGAATGTGTCGTATGATGCTTGGTGATAAACTGAAGGTAGTGACGTGGGGTAACCATGGGGATTACAGTAAAGTTGCGCACCATTTGAGAGGTGAGATGGGGAGGAAATCTTTCTCTTCCGTTAATTTGCGTGTGTTAATCGCCGCTCTGAAAGGGGAACACTGATAGGGATTCTGCGTTCATTTGTTACCCACCCTGCCCCCTCCATCTCCACTCGTTAATTTGTTAAAAAAAAAAAAGGAAGGAGAGAATGGCTAGCGTACATGCTGAATTTTCGTTGTAAATGAATGGGGTTTCCTGCGCTCTTTTTTTTCCTCCCAACCTGCACACATACATACACACCGTTATTTACTCTCTCTGGACTCTTTTTACACGCATTTAATTGCGATTTGTGTTCTAGGTAAAAGCGGCCATTATATTTACTGCTCAAAATCTCATGTGTTGCCCATCCTACAGGCCTAGGGCGTACTTAGCACAAAGGAAAAACGAGGGTATCTGATTCTATACCACTATTCCTGAAGGGCTCCAGCGCTTTACGAACGATGCATTAAAATATCTCTCCGCCCTTTGGAATGTGTGATATGTCTCGTTTCTGAGCGGTTTTAGAACTACGCCGTGATTAGGTAAAAATACACGGGCATGTTAGTTTTCGACAACTGCAGTATGAGAGTCAATCTCGTATATTTATCGATTAACCGTATGGTTGAGAGAGAAGCAAAGAGGGTGGTCTAACTCCAAGGCTGTTTGCTTACGATCTTTGGACTCAAGTTCTGAGGTAACATCGCCATGCATGAAAAAGTAAACTGTGTTAAGTTTGACTCTCTTGTGTTGTTTGTGAAATTCTCAATTTATTGTTCTTTTGGGTATTCTTTATCTGTGCTCTAACGATTTTTTTAGATTTAAAACACTGAAGCACTTTTTATTTTGAAACAAAAATGAACTAATGTGACTTGATGGAAGAGTAATAATTAGGCATATTAATGCCTAATGCGGGTCGTTAAAATTATAGGTGAACTTTTTCTTCTTTTTTTCACAGAATTCATAATCAACGAATCTATTTAAAGTTTGTCAGTCATATGAAAGCTTAGTTACTCACAATGTCGAGTTAAGTATCACACCTACATAACAACCCTTCAAATAATTGACTTTATAGTTTTGTGATGACATAATATTTAGCACTGCGTTTTACAATATGCTAAACGAAAACTTTTTGCAAATTTTAATTTAAATAATAAACTAAGAATTTTATTTTATTTTATGGATTGTGTACTTTACGTTACTTGCACTATCAGCATTGTCTCTATCATATGTGGCATCTTACTTCTACATCGAATTGTGATCTGTATGAACAAGCAGTAGCAGAAATATTGTTGTGATAGTTGTGGTATATTTATTTATAAAATATATTGGTTGCATAACCAGCTAATCCATGTTGCACGGGTGCTAGGACCGTACATGCTTTCCCAATACACTGGGAAATACATGAAATTGCACAAACCAATATTTAACTCTTAAAATACACATAATATACCTAATGAAATAAATAAATAAATGGAAAAATAAAAACATAATAGAAAAAATGTAAACCTAAATCAAATAAATGAAAAAAAAAAGTAAATAGTTTACACTCCCTCACACATATATGTACAAATAATTAAAAAAAGTTTGACTCATGTTCCCATGCCCCCTTTCCTAGTTGTCTGCATCTAACGATGTGAGTTGTCTCACTTTGTTTAAAAAATTACCTACTCCCTCCTCCTCCTTTCTATTTGCCACCAAAGTCCAGCACTGCCACTGCCCTCTCCCCCGTTAACAAACGAAGCCGGTGGTATCTCTTCCTCCATTCTTCCATCCCCTTGCAGTAGGCCAGAATATGTTCCCAAGATTCTTTGTCCGCAAATATAGGGCAGATTCTCGTATCCTCTCTGTCTGTTACTTTAGTCATCTCCATGCTCCTAACCAGCGAACCCCTGTTTAGATGTAACGCTTCATCCCCATCGAATTTTCAGCTCCGATTTTATCTCCAGTGAAATTTTTTTACACAATTTGAAAGGGCACAGTTTATATGAAGATAATGAACTTTGCAATGTATAAATTTTAAAGTAATGTGATACTGAATTATCTTACAATGTATTCCGGTCAATATAGGCGCGCAATTAGAAATTCAGTTACCTCGTGGCCAGCATCAAGAACTTCTGTATCTGCTTAGGCAAGTCAATGACATTGAGCGAAAATGAACCACAGCAACAATTAACAATTATAATTGATGGTGAAGACGAACTTGCTGATCTCCAGCTGTCTACATCGCGTTTTCCTAATTGCAGCGATTACAGAATGAACTGTTGTTTAAGTTCACTTTCCACGTACTCCCTTCAGCGCATTATATTTGCAGTGAGCAAATATGTTTGAGAAGAAAATGCGTCTAGTTTTTGTTTCATAATATGTAGAATTTAGCTTCTGAAACGAAAAACATCCGATATAAGGCTCTAAACATTCAGTTGATAGCAGTTGTTTAACAATATTATTTTAATAAGTTCATTTTCCCATGTTTGTATATTACGTAAAGGCTATAATATTCAATATAAAGTCACATACAATTAATAGTACTAGCTATTTATTTATGTTAATTTAAGAACTTCATTTACGTATGTTATTCCGTATGATAAGGACTATAATCTTCTATTTAAAGCTCCAAACATTCATTGATATTATGTTTTTAATCATATTGGCTTTAGTTTTCAATTCAAATAACAAATATTCGTTGTTAATACATTTTAAATCGTATAAATCTAGTAAGCTCATTTGCATAGATTTCATGTATCAGATAAGGTCTATTACAATGTATGTCTTAATGTTTGTTTCTTGGCCTTTATGACAATACTTAATAATAAAAATATAACATTCAAAGGAACACATACATAGCCAAGAATACGAAAAGATTAAACTTTTTTTATTGAATTATTTATGGACGCTCTTTAACATCTCAGATCATCAGCGTTCCATTCAACTCAGGGCGTGAAACGGCCGACAAATTTTGCTCAGAGGCCTCTCTTTCAGGCTTGAGGTTCTTTTTCGTGCCGTAAATGTACGACACGGGACCCACGGCTTTACTTCCCTTCCGAAGGAAGCCATACTTAGGATTTTTACGCTCGAAAAAATCCATCGGTCCTAGCCGGGTTTGAACCCGAGATTTGGGTTTAGGAGGCAAGTATGGTAACCACTACACCACCAGGACCGACAAGATTAAACTATAGATAAGAAAATTGTAATATTAAGAGAATTAACCAATGGCAAGCGTAACAACATTAATAATGTGCACCAAGAATGAAACACGAGACAGACAGCTTTATTGCGACTAAATAGAAATGAACGAATTTCATTCGCTCGGTATACCTATGATGAAAATATAATGCATTGTAATGTATAATATTATTACAATATTATTGTAATAAGTGACGGTTTTTATCTCAGAGAGTTAGTTATGCATTGGATTCCGTAGAGAGAGGTTGTATTTTAAATGTATTACCAGAAATCGTGGTTCTTACTCGTAAAGTGTAGGAACATTTAACATTACGTAAAGATAATTGGCGATTCACAATCCGTGGAAAAAATTACAAAATTATTAATTGTGGTAAAGATAGGATTACGAATTTGAATTAATATCCATTTAGGAAAATGATATAATAGCTACAACAGGACAAAAAGCACAATTTTAAGCGGAGAAATGTAAATTATAACACGTCTGTCTCGTATTCAGTCTGTATCTAATAATATTCTCAGAGCATATCGTAATCATAAAAGTGTACTGTTGTGTGACAAAAACAAAACATAGATAAACTCCGTACATTTATTTTCATTGTGATTCTGTTATACTTAAAGCCACACTCCTTTCACCCCTGATGCATCAATCGGAAAAAAATCCAGCTATAATACCAAACCTGAACTGGTCGAGATTATAGTGGGTTGGTCATTTCAACGTCTCCGACGTCGGCGTCGTCGCATATATTTCCGCTACAAAAATTGACGCCCAACGTGTTGGCAGTAGTGAACGTCGACGCCACCTACACAAGCCGTAATTAAAACCATTACAAATTTGGCCCCCCAACATCGACGGCGACGTCAGTTAATACCGCCGCACTTCTTTCCATTCTTGAAAATAGTACAGGAAAGAGAATTATTGTAACTATTTTACGAACACGTGAATTGAAGCGTGTTTAATTGTTGTAGCGGCCCCAAACTTGGAAGCCTATTTGAAGCGGTTTCTTTAGTGTCCCCAGATTTTGGCGCCAATTTGAAGCTGTTCATTGTTGCTGTTATTATTGATAGCCTCGGTCTGTTGCCTAAGCTTCAAGACAACATAGCCTCAGGGTAATTTTCGCTG
Organism: Metallyticus violacea; assembly: GCA_030762175.1. Classification (NCBI taxonomy): domain Eukaryota; kingdom Metazoa; phylum Arthropoda; class Insecta; order Mantodea; family Metallyticidae; genus Metallyticus; species Metallyticus violacea. The sequence goes on along the minus strand of CM060830.1, from coordinate 101,949,721 downwards.
TTTTGTTGAGCTGTGACTGGAAAATAATACTTTTCATTTTAATAATTGCCGACCTATCATTCTGCATCACACAGTTTATTGATCATGAGTTATTTACATTAGCAGACGGGTTCGGTGTAGTAATCTTGACCTGCACCCTATTCTCGTAACATTATTTTGTGACGGAGATGATAATTAGTATCTGTCTTTGTTTAGGACTACTCGCGTTTGCCCTCTAATTACAATACGTAATTTTTCCGCTACTCACATGGCACTAGAATTATTGAATTTTTCCTAAGCGAACGAGCCATCAACAACAACGATCAAGTGATTCGTGCCCACACAGGCCAAATGCACTATGTGTAACAATAGATAGTGAAGGTGCGCTGAAGTGTTCGAAGTCTGCTGGAAGTCTTGTCCAAGTGATGAAAAAATGTTCAAAAAATTAATGAGATATAAAGTGACTTGAAAAAGTAATGATTGGCTCCAAACGATGCTAACTGCCACCTTACACACTCCCGTGAAATATCTCCTCCACGTGGCTTACAGACGCCAACGGGGTTCACAAATGTAAGCTCACGCTACCCGTGATAATTTAAAGGTTTAAAATATGCCAAACGGAGCGACTCGCTTAAAACTAAATTTTGTCATGAGGCGGGTAAACCCAGCGTCCTGACGCGACCAAAGTTCAGTCATAACTACATTCCGCCTGACGCTTGGTCATTAAAAAAACAAAGTTTTTCTTTTGTGTTCGCCTTTTATTACATTTTGTTGTTTTATAATCTTGAATTTCTTTCCTGCTGACATTGAGTTGTACCACAGAGTTATATGAAAACTTATTATCCTAGAATTATAGATTTTAATTACACAAAATAATACATAATAAGAGTATCAATATATAGCATTAAAATTATAACGGAAGAATGCGTTGAACACTGCTTCAGAATACACCATGAGAAATTTAATGCGTTTGGATTAAACAATTGCCCTGAAACTGATAGGTTTTTGAGCCTGCGTTTGTGGTGAGCGAGACTATATTGCAATTAAATATATTGTATCAAGAAGAAAGTGCGATATAGCACTAAAATTATATAAAGTGTCTTCTTGTATTAGCTTAAATATGATAAATGCTCTTTTTTCGCGGATGTAAGCAAACATGATGAGCTGTAAAGCTTTTTAATATCATTTGTTAGTCCTGAATTGCATTTCTACGTCACTTTTGATGTTTTCCAAATGTTATACTTTAAGATGATTGAAGACATACATGAACAAGCTGAATTATAGATGACAGAATAATAACAATAGTGTTTGTGTGCAAGGCCTTCTAAATATCATATGTCATTTGTTTTCTGAGTCCTCATAACACCACCATATTTCAAATCGATCGGCATTTGTTCTGCAGTACGTAATGCGTGTAATACAATTTAAACTGCAGGTTAAAGCGCTTATCAAATCGAACATAATATATTCGTTAACTTGCTTAATAGGGTTTGCCGTTTTCCAAGAACAAAATTCTTATGTCTTTTTCATATCTTTCTTTTGATTTACTTTCATTTCTCATATTTTCGTTACATTTATTTAGTATACCTTTTGGAAGCTCACAACGATCATTTATCCTACTCTCTCTCTCTTCATGATTCTTCTTCTTTCAATTGTTTGGTTGTTGGATACGTCAACTGTTTGTTCAAGATCGGAATTATTTGCCCTGTAATGGGCGTAAGGTTTACCTAGTCTTCAACACATAGCCCAATATTTAATCAAAATAAAGATTTGACGTAATAGATAATAATGTACCAACTACTAGGAAAATCATCCTTGACCGCGTTCATTTGGAAATTTCGATGGCTCTGTCACAAACAAAATACTCGTTGCTTTCTGTAATATTTACGTAAATAACAATGTTTGTACTCAATGGTAAGTTGATTATGGTTCCAAATAATGCAGATTTCATAAAATATAGCATCTGTCCTGTTTAGCAATTACCAAAAAACATGTGCACAAAGTAATCAATAAAAAGAATGGGCAAAATACGTGGTGTAAAGGTGTAGGAGCAACTCCTTTCTCCGAAGGTTTTTTCTTATGCCTTCTTCGCCACTTACTTTACCTCATGTTGTGTTGCTTTAGTGAATCGCTGAAGTGCGTGAGGTAAGCTGCTTGGGCAGCGCAGGGTTGAGTTCAATTTAAATTTCTAATTATGTAACACACACACACACATAAAAAAGGTGAAAAGGATCAGTGAGCATAATGAATTCGTAAGTGCCATGCATAACTGAAGTAGTGTATATTTTACTGTAGAGGCCTATGTATCGACAATGAATACTCTCACAAAATATCGTTCCACAGAAGTCTCACCTCTAATTCCAACCCCCTCTAGAAACCGTTCCCGCTGTGTCACATAAAGGGGTTGTGTCCTCCCTTGTCAGTTGTTGGGGTGTCACTCCCGACTGCTACACAAAATTTTACTTGAATATTAAAAGTCTAGACAGGGACACGTGTTGGTCGCATCATTCGTGGCAGAAACAAGGGTACCTTTAGATATTTGCGTGACACTCAGAACAGCCTTTCTTAACCTTGTTATTTATGTGCTTGTTACAAGAATAACGCAAACTGCTGAATATGACTGGACCAAAAAATACAAATGTTCCTTTTAGATTTTTGTAGGCCTTATCTGTGGATGTTAAAAACATGTCCTCAGTACAAAACATAGTTCAATTTTATAATTTTATAATATTAATGTAAACATTACATCTTATATGTAACACGCCGCTGGTATGCACTTGAAAACAAATTAATTTATTAATAAAAATCAGAAGAGATCATGTTTAACAGTAATTATCATCATCGACTCTCAAGGATTAGAACTAGATATCCTGGTCCTAATGAACCATATGAAACATTAGAATTTAGTTGCGTTTAGCACCGCTAGATGTCAGAAGTGTAAGTGGTTAGCCCATTACCTCAGTGTCAGAGCAACATAAGATATTATTTTTAAATTGTCTCCAGGTACTTTTGAAGTTCTTTAACGTAAAAATACGACACTAAATGCTTGGCGATGATTGAAAAAATACATAGATATAAATATATGTATAATACTGGTCACTCGCCTGTTAGAAATAAAATGGTTTATAACTATCTGTTATAAGCTATAAAAATATAACAGATGTTTGTATTAAAATTAATGCATCTAACTTTCTTAGTCTCAGAGTTATAGTACCTTTTGTGGGGCTGTTTAAAGAAGTGTTAAGACTCTGATGTTAAATGCATTTACACTTAAAAATGCAATCAACTTCAATTGTAAAAGCAACTATTTTTAAAACAAAATGTTATATTTAGTGCTCAGGTTAATCACTAAAAGTGCCTAAATTGCTAATTACCTCTCGCTTAACGACTCTTATTTTCTGCGTTTCTCTTTGCATTCACTGAGACATCGGAATTTCTAAGTACTAAAACCAGAATGAAGCATAATGAAATTATGTTGGTTCTTGACTGTTGACAACAGGTGGGGAGCATACAACAGGTCACAAGCTACATCCTCTTAAGCCTGTTACTCATCACTTCTTCTTTACCTGCCGGGTGATGGCTTAAACCTTGGTTTTTATAAATCTTAAGAATGCCCATGCTTAGTACTCTCATTTGCTACATGCTCTGGTTCTATATCATTAAAACTGTCTCGTTTTAGTACTTTAATGAGCTTTTATATTGTTTTTGCTATATTATGTCATATGATTTTATTTGAAAACGTTTATTTATTCGTTGTAAGGTATATAGCATTATTATTATTGTTATTATTATTATTATTATTATTATTATTATTATTATTATTATTATTATTATTATTATTATCATCATTAATTCATAAATGATACGATGAATGGGAGTTGAATTTAGATCAGATAATCAAAACAAGATACATGGTTATCGCCTGTTACACACAAGCACACACCTAGGCATATATATGTGTGTGTGTCTACACCATCAGAACACTGCAACAATTGGTGTAAACGTTATACAAGCGTGAGTTAAACAGAAAGTTCTTCACGTGTCAACAATAATACAGGCACGATAATGCAAGTATCAGCTTTCAGAACAATTACATTTCAACTGGGTGATGCGTCAGTGTGTAGATTACATTGGGTTTAGAACAGACTTAGTCGCAAGAAGATTATTAATTTTGAGTACTTTCTATTTTTTTTAATAACGCCTAAAGGGGGGGATAGCTAGTTGTATATATCCAGAGTTAAACCTCTTTTGTAAAGTTTTCAAAGGAAAAGGATAGAAACAGAAGTCATTATGTCGTTATCTGGGATCATGACTTGCATTTGTCAAATACTGTCCTGAAACATTGAAAGGAGCTTTTCGTAACTGGCGGACTATAAAAAAGCTTAACACTTGAGAATTAGACGTTAGTAGTTATGCCTTAATATTTTTATATATAACAGAAAAACATGTTTGGAGTGAAAATGTATACCTTACAGTTTACTGGATCTCCTCTTCCTCTGCTGGTCGCTTATCACGCGGCTTCCAACATCGAAACACGCCACCTCTCTATCAGGCGGTTCCCCAATTGTTCTCTCGAGGCTGGCTGGGTGCATTCTGCTCGAACCGTAATCCTCCCGGAGAGTACTCAGTAACGCTAACAACTGACACAAAAGAAGCTATTTTATTGAACCTCTTTTAAATAAAAAGTTATCAAACTAAATTTTTTAACTATTTATAGATTAATTAAATATCTAATTTATCAAATTAGTCAGTAAGTTCCTTAAAGTAAAATACGCCATTTTCTCTATTTTAGCAATTAATATTTCGTTTTTATTGCATATATCGTGGTATTAAAGAGCATTTGTTAATATTTTTAGACATAAGGAAATGCTATCTGAACATTTTGGGCAAAAATTTGAGGAGGGGGAAAACCTAAACCTATCTGATTTCCAGCTGCAGCAACAAAACAACATCTCGAGATGAGGGAAGCAGGAAATGTGGTTAAGTTCTTGGCGATGAAGAGAGCCAAATACTTTTAGACTAATGCTCATTCATCTAAAGCTTTCTTAAAATTACCGTTTAGGGTTTGGGCCGTTGTATTTTAGTCTTATTATTGAATCAGAGCATATTCTAAATACTTAATAGGTTCCTTCCTGTCTTGCTTTTCTTTTCTGAACTTAGTTGGGCTTGTATGTTTTTGTTAAATATTTTCATAATTATTTACAAGATTTTGTTAAACTGATTAATAATTATGAAAATATACAATAATAATTCCTAATTTGTCTTCTTTTATGCAAATATTCACCGTTATTACTGTTCCAAAAGCCTTTATGTCCATATTCATGAAACAAAACCAAATCCAACACAAATAAACATTTTTAGAGTGGCCCCTGGCCCAGGACTTCAAAACGTGTAGATTTGTAGCTGAAATAATATGAAATATAAGCGAATTAATAGCTCTTATAGCAGAGGAGTGTGTGGTTTTTCTCATCTCTGGAAAAAAATATGTTACTAGGAATTAGCGTTGTTCGTATCTACTTTTACAAACATAGCTTTTGAGAATATGCTTTATTTAGTAGTTAATCTGCATAGAGCTGCACATTTATTTGGGAAAATAGTTTATTTCATTTCAGATAGTTCGTTTATTCAAGCATGATCTTATATGTAAGAGTTCGAATCATGCCTTCCATTGTGGAAGATGACCTTTTTCTGAGAACGTCCAAATCAGATGTTTAAATAAACTGACGATCTACATACTGACCTCTGAATAAAGAAATGAGTTTTGTGATGAGATATAAAAGGTGGTTTTTGAAGAGTTTCTAAACCTGGAGATATTTCAGACTCGTGCATAGGATTTTTATCTTTCCTATCATTTCGTATCTGCTATCTCCTTCCCTCTCATGGAATTCTCCGTAGTTTTCACTGTTAACGGGCTTTGTCCGTCTGTCATTTTTTTTCCAGCCTCTTTCGGCCCCCGTTCTCCCGCATGCTCTGTTCGTTTGTCCAATCCATCAAGTCCTCCACTTACGACCACATAGAGTGGCAGACGACGCGACGTCCCGTCCTTCCATCCGCTGAAAAGACTGACCAAACACGCATACGTTACATTCACATACGCTCACGCACGTGCTGGAATGAAGCCTGTACACCAATTTGCAAACGCAGCACCAAAGAGGGAAATGAAAGTAGGGGAAAAAAAAGGAAAAAAAAAAAAAAAGAACACCTGTCATGTTCCTGCAAACTTCTACCACTTGTAACCCTTTCCCCCCACAGCCCGCTTCTCTTCTTCTCTTTTGCGTTCCCTTGTAGATGAAAAGAGTTTAAATGATGTTCCGTGCCCATGAAAGAGTCTCGAAGCAAATGGGAATATAAATAGGGGCAGAAAGGGGAGGAAGGGGATGGTGGAGGAGAAACGTGATAGAAAGAAAGGGAGATGAAGAACGGATCAAGCGTTCCACTCTGCAAAACCTCGAAGCGATGTTAAATGTAGAGAAAATGTCCCTTAAAAGGAGCATGGACAAAGACCGAAAGGGGTAATGCACCGTATTTTGTTTTTATTTATTCCTAACGTAAGTGGGAACATTTAATTGGCGGTTGCTTTGGGACACAACAAAATTAGACACAAAAATATTCCTTTGCTCTTCGGCGAATTTCTCCTCAAGCATTATTTACTTGAATGAGCTACTACATTCTGTTTTTTTTAACCTTAAACTTTAAAATATGTCTGGACAACATAATTAGAAAAACGTCAAAATATGTATTGGAAAGTGCACGTGCTCATATCTGAAAAATGCGAGAAAGTGGGGACTTAAATTCTGAGATGAAACTGTAACGAGAGCATTATATCAGAAAAGAAGCCTGACGAATTAGAAACGAAGCTATCTGGACTTTTGCCAAGAATATTTTCATTGACTTTTGTTATCTGCGCTAAACAACAAAAACACCCAAATGCTCTTAACATCTGTCACCTGGCAGCCATTTTGATTTTGTTGGGGCAGCAGCAATATTTTATTCAATATTTTACGTTACAAGAAATCAAGTGTACGTGGATGCAGTTCTAAACACCAGAAACTGTAACGGTTCCTCCGTTACACCCCCACTGAAATAAAATTAATGTGTATATTTATGTAGTTCCAATTGTAATATTCATGTATTATAATTAGTAATGTATACATCATATATGTATAATACAGCATAATGCTAGCACATGAATTGAATGTCAACAAAGAGAGAAAACTCCTTGGTGTTTTGTTACAGTAGCTTGGAAAAGCCAACAAAAGGGTCATAAAACCTCTATTTAGAGTCACGCGTGTGAAGCCCATTTCTTTTTTTAAAAGAACCTTTACTGCGGGGTTAATAAACTGAACGACTGTTAAAGCGTTTGGGGCTTTGACCCCGACCACCTGTCGTACGTACTATTAGCCCTTTAAACCAGCCAATGCTGACAAAAGGTTTTAAACTTTCAAAAATAGCGAATGGAACGTGGGGCAGGTGAACATAAACCAGCCAATGGAAAATATATATTTGAACTTTTAAAGATAGGCGCAAAAATTTTGCGCGGCTTTAGAATCGTTAAGACCAACAATTTTACTGAATTTATTTTATAAGGAGGCGGTTGCTAAGCAGTCTTAAGTTTTGCACGTTGGGATATGCACGCAGTTCGGTTACACACTCATTCCTCAGACACAGTAATAAGTTCTACACGCCGTGAGAGGCACTTTACAGTATTTAATGAAAGTTTGACGTTACTAAGGCAGGTGGCTCATAGAATCACTTATGCATTTCCATTGTATCTGTTAAGCGGTTTTCAATTTCAGGCGCCGCGGCACTCATACATAAGTTTCACACGCGGAAATAAGTTTGTATCGGCGTAGCTAAGTCTATCGTATGCAAAAGAGGACGCGAAAGAATTTGGACATAAGTGTTGAAATACCGATATATGTTATCCGTATTGCGTGCTGTGCTTATTTACACTATAGAAACCCTCTCCCAGTCCCGTTGAGCACAAATCAACAAAATAGCAGAACGTGATGTCATTGAAGCGTCTGATAGTCTGCGAAACCGCATCACAACATGAGGACACTCGAGTTGACAACAGATCGCTTCAAGATTGGTGCCCACCGTTGGGTACAAAGCCGGAGCCTGTTAAATAGTCTCATAATTAGGCTCTAATTGCTGGGGGTTTACATTCTTGTACTCCTCTCTCCGATGGAACTGCCTTTCATTGACGCTAAGATGCCCTTGTATCTCATGACAGCCAGTGATATCAATCATATTTTTAAAAGATATAATTACTCTCTATCCGTGATTCCAAATGCTTACCGTTTATTCCCTATGTTCTTTAACAAATTAGGTTACAATTACAACAATTTCTGTGTTATAATTTATACTATGCCCTGTAAAGTGTGTTTTTTTTTTTTAAACGAGTCTCACTGAGCGAGCATTTTTTCTTAATCCCTCGTTCTTAGCTCGAATTTCGTCGCTTAGCACAGTGTGCGCTTGCTAACATTAGGAAAGTTTTGGGTTGGTGGACCAGCTGGAGCAGTATTTCCTAGCTCCAGAGATTAGGGAGATTATAAAATTGTATGTTTAATTTGATGAATCCTAAAATATTAATCAGTCACTACCAGTATACTTAAAGCAAAAGCCTCAGAGAATATGCATCATGCATTTTGTGCAGTAACTCTGCAAAGTCATACAAGTCAGGACCCCGCAACCTTGCGCCCCCCTCTAATCATAAAAATTCCGATCCCAATACTGTTAGCTAGGGCGATATATGGCAGGAAAAACCTCGAAAACAACGCAACTTGAACAACGACTAACGGGACATGTTTCTGACACGAAAACAACTTGAAGGGGAGATCTGAGGGGAGAAATTAGATAAACAAGCCCAGGAGTTCGTTAGTAGGGGGACTCTTAACACAAATAGGCTGCAAATAGCAGCCTATAGGGAACGAACCGGAACCACGTGATTCTCGTGTAGCCAACCTAGGAGTAGGACCTAAACAGACGCTACGAGAATTCGAATACAAAATTTAAAGGACGCACATGAGACTGACCGACTGACGAACTAATAAAAGTTATGGGAAAACAAAAAAGCCCCGCAGTTTTTGAAAAAAAGTCACGCAGTTTCGAAGCAGTTTTCGACACAGTCTCGACGCAGTCCTTGATCAGTTTTGTAGCAGTTCGGGCAGGAGCAGTTTTTCAGCAGTCTGGTGAGTTTTTAGTCAAGCCCCGCTGTTAAGGCAGGAGCAGTGTGATGAAGTTTTTAGTTAGGCAGTTTGATCAGAGCAGTGTGACGAGTTTTAAACAGTTTTCATGAGTTTTGAGGTAGTTCAGACAGTCCGTAGTTAGCTCTGGTCGAGTGACGTACCTAATCCCTTATAGACAAACAGTCCGAGATTCTCTCCTGGCTAGAAATTATAACTTATGTAAATATAAAAGTTTCATCGTCTCTGCAACTGTAAATAAACAATTCTCAAAAGGAATTTACATGTGTCTTCAAGTGAAGGAGAGTGTGTCCCCCGTTCCCATCCTGTCTCCCTGGTAACGTGCATACGTTCCAAAAACTAAAAAACAAATATAAACCCTGAGATTCCAAAAACTATAAACAAGTAACTCATTCTCATGCGCTGGAGCATTGGTTCTGACGTGGTGATCAACACTTCATAGCAGCGGAGTGATCATCATCCTCAGGAGGATGACCTACACCAGCCGAACCCCCCCCCCCTCATAATAATACCGCTGCACAGCCGGAGACAAAGCTAACTTTTTCTAGATCTGAGGGTCTTTGCAGTGTTTTAACTTTGCTGAATGGCTTTTAATCATTGTAGAACTTGTATGATCTTAAAAAATTATGCCGGTAACTCTTTTCTTAATGTATTTTCAGAACTAGAAATAATCCATAATGTACACACATTTGGAAATGCCATGTTGATAAAATGGACTGAAGCCGATATCCTAAACAAATACTTTCTTATCAACCCATAGGTGAAAGAGATGTTGGCAGACCAAGATAAAGATGGAATTGAAGTTGGAACAGGTTTTAAGACCTAATCAGCTATTTTCTTGAGCGCAGTGTGCAATACTAAAGAAAAGTTTTCTTAATCTGCTCAGAGAGAAATGTATGTTCGAGAATTCATAGAGAAAGGGGCATTATACTCCTCATTGAAAATGTTGAAAAACATAAAATGAAAATAGTAAAAATATTGATAGGTTGTTACCAAATGTTATATATTTATTTATCATCAGAACTTGAAATATCTGGAATTAAAAGTGCTCTGGTTTAACTTCATTTTTACTCTCCTTAATTCCAATTTAAAAGTTGTGAAAATATTATTCCCATTAATGGGTCACTTTTCTGTCACTATAGTAAAACCTGTTAGTATGTAGTTTTTATCGATGTTCTGCAATAAATGCTCTCTTCGATGGTATTCTTTCATAGATTTTCATGAAATGACACATAAAATTTTTCTTTACGTAAATATTGTAATAGTGTTTGTATATTCAATACTTTTGGTAGACTTTCAAAAGCATATCTTAACTATCTCTTGAAATATTTGCGTAAAGAAAAAAATCAACGCAAACACAAGATGGTACCTTTTTCTGTGTATAACTGCAGTTTATTGCGGAATAATATGATTGATTATTTATGTCCATACAACAGCTCAAATAATACTAAAAACACAACGCGGATATCCTCCGCTTTGTAAGATATCTTTGCCCACTAAAATCATGTGTATTCGCTGAAATGGGCTGTTGTGAGAATATAACTATTGTTGTTTAAAAAAAACACGTTATTATAAGATGCATACTTTATAGAAAAAGGAAAGTGAGTCGTTTTTGATTACAATAACTTCTCCCAAGAAGAAGTTTATTAAATAATGACCGAAGTGTTGGCGAAACTAAGCCCCAAGCAAGACTCGACTCTCACCGGACAAATGCTATGGAAAAGGCTGTGGAAGCTTTTGCATGAATTGTGAATACTGAAAATGCAAAGTGTGCCATTAAATAGGATTTGAACAAGCTATTTCCTTGAAAAACGAAATAATTTTAAGTTCTCTGTTTCATTTACGATAAAAGTGGTTTTTATTATTATTATTATTATTATTATTATTATTATTATTATTATTATTATTATTATTATTATTTTACAAAGATAATCTATATAGTAGATTTCATTCGTCATGTAATTTGTATACCTACCGAGCGGCACTAATTATTGTTGTAAAGGTAAGAATTTTATAGACATTTATCTAATGGGTAGCAAGTGTAAGACTTTCTTGCTTCTGAACCTCATAAACTTATATAAATTAGAGTAAATCAAGGATTTATAGTATGTTTCTATTCTGATAGAAACCCAGAAAATTGATATCAAGACCTTTGAGCCAAAACTAGTTATTGATAGCATTTGATAGCATTGCGCTGCAGAGGAAAACATGTTTGAACCCACGAACATCAAGAACAGACTCGTTTTTTGTGTGTACTGTTGCTGCAGGAGCATTTCTGTTTTGGAAGCGGAACGCGGAATCATCGATGATGCCTCGGGCATCCAGCAGATTTCTTATTTTGATAGCAGTTTTCCACAAAACTCAATTGTTCATCGGGAAATGGCGAACGGCAGTGCTCCAGACTGAGTTTTATTGAGTTACACATTCCCTTCTTCGTACGTTACGTCACTAGAAGGGCTTAATTCCTCGCAGCGTGCCTCAAGCAGGTCCTAGCCGGATTAGATCCGGGGATGGAATCGACTTCAGTCTGTCTCCCAGAATCGGAAGCTTCCCTTTGCAGAACAAACGCGACTTTCATTAACGTACTGCCAGAAAGAAATAAAGTGCTGCATATCACATTTTGTGACAAAGTTTACTTAGTTACACAATTCTCTCCATGACATTTATTGCAAAGCATCAAAAGTGTACCTGCTCCGTTTGGTTGGCAATAATGTACACAACTCCGAAAAAGCGTGATATCTTAGTACATAGTGATAGGCCTGTAATGAATAATACGTTGAATATTGGGGAATGTAGGGAGAAAAGTGTGGGCTTTGTCAAAAAAGCAAAGCAAATATTTAAAAAAGCTAAGAGAATAAGCCCATATATCCTTATGTGATTCATGTAATGGTCTTTAACACATTTATGAATGAAATTGATTGCTATGAATCCTAAAATGAACATTTTCACAAGAAAGTATAACTGAAATTTAAAAGTTTTTATCGTATTATTTCGAAGAATTTGTATAGGCAACTATCTTATACCTAACTTCTTGTCGGTTCTGGTGGTGTAGTGGTAACCATACTTGCCTTCTAAACGCAAGGTCGCGGGGTTCGAACCCGGCCAGGATCGATGAATTTTTTCAGGCGTAAAAATCCTAAATATGGCTTCCTTTGGTAGGAAGTAAAGCCGTGGGTCCCGTGTCTTACATTTACGGCACGATAAAGAACCTCAAGCCTGAAAGAAGAGGCCTCTGAGCAAAATTTGTCGGTCGTTTCACGCCCTGAATAGAATGGAACGCTGATGACATGAGATGTTAAAGAGCGTCCTTAAATAAAAAAATAAAAAAAACTAACTTCTTTAAAAAAACAACAACAAAACGTAACATTCTATGGTAACAAATCAGGCACTAAGTTACTGCTACCAGTGAAAACAAATTGAATTTTTCATACGTAAAATTATGGCAACCATTTCCAGCTTCTGTTGCAATAGGGATATAGTTTTCATAGAACATGTATATACTCATGCATATATGTTCCGAATCTAATGCATGGTCTTAGAGATAATAATCTCTTTAAAGACAAAAGTAATGACAAATAGATCTGAAAGCCTAGTGACAGTGGGTGGCGAAATATTTCGGCAGTTATAAGAGTATGTTTATATGGGTAAAATGTAAGCCTTTCACAAACAATTTAAAGAGAAATGTGCATCTCGTTTGAATAAAAACTTTATGACTCAGGTTAATCCTACAGCTTGAGCTGTTATCTTAGTTAAAATTAGAACGGTGTGTGTTGCCAGTTCTCATGTACAGTGACGAAACAAATTCCTGAGCGCAATTCAAATAGCCAGAGAAAAGTGAAGAGAAAGGTGCTAGGTATTTCACTTCGAGACAATGTGTGCAACATCGGAACAGGTCTGAAAGACTTCAAGAAGGAAACGAAGATGGGGTAACCACGTCGCAAATGAATATGCGCGACTAGGATGGAGGACTTTACATCGCAAGGAGAAGAAGAGGCAGACCTAGATGTAAATGTTCGAACTTCAGGACCACAGCAGTAAAGAGGGCACTTTGTGGGGAGACCTGCAGGAGGACTTAAAAGACATATATCGTGTATAAAGTAAGAGTGTTTAGGATATGTTATGTGTATTTATATATAAATAGTGCATATAGATCTAAATTAGGGTACTCTGTTCATTTCGATTGGCTCACCAAGAGAGTAAAACTAGACCTTGTGCAGGAGGCCTTTGCCCTTAACAGAATTTGTTAGGTTTCTACTCAATAATTCATGCATTCGTTACAGAAAGAATCACTTTGCACATAAATTGATTTCTGTTTTACTCTCTGTAAATATTTGGATAAGGGTATAAGATATTAATTCAAATAAATTAACAACCATGAATTTGCCTTCTTCGTGAGGTAATATTAAAACTTGAGCGAGTTTATAGGATCGGGCAAATCAAGAATGTGGAAAAAAAATCGCAGAAAATGAAAATGACTTCCAAAAATTATCAGGAGTTAAAATCCTTCTCTGGTGTGCTAGTTTGCTGTACCTGACTGTGATAACTTTTTTACCTAAATATGAATAACATTTAATTAACTGTAAAAAAATTATACAGGATCTAGGGAGAAAAAGTAATAGCTAAAATATTGTTGTTTATTATAAAGAGTATAAATATTCTTACTAGTTTATTTAGAATAGTCGTCGATGGAAATACCTTGAGCATTAAATATTCCTTGCAGTAAAATGAATTAATTATTTGTGGAAATATATTTGAGAGCAATTAACTACTGCTATTAAGATAATTAAATCATTCCGTTTAATCCTACATTTTCATTTTAGAACTAGATGAGGAAATTATACGAAAGGGAAAGGTAAAGAAAACAGAACGAAGTAAGACAAGAAAATAAAGAGAAAAAAACACACAACGCGATATCGGAAGCTTCTTTAGGCTAAATACATTATATCTGACTATTTAGCCAAATAATCCTTTAATACTTTTAAAATATAAATGTCGTTTAAATATCAGAATTCAGTTAAATTTTCAATGTCAAGTTATGTAACCGAGGGCATATAGCGAGGCTGCTAAATTTGAGCCATTTGCATGTTAACTAAAATTTGTTCATTGTGGAATAAATCATAACAATTGGTAATTGTGTTTTCCGTATTTGAAAGTTACCTTCTTTATAATACCCTGTAGGTTAAATGTGCACTATTGTTGTGAAGTAACAGTTGGGCTCCCGTATTTCCAGTTGAAATTCGTGTTTTAACAGTTCGGGTACAAGTTTTGGTGCTGGAAACAGTTAAGGGATAGTTTATTTAAAAAGTGTAAATGATAGGAATAGTAGCTATCGTAAATTGAACCAAAAATCAAGTGTTTTGTAAAGTGTCTGAACGGTTGCTATATGCTTTAAATTGCATGCCGATATGAAGATTTACAAATTTTAAAGGTTAAGGTTGTCAGGTATAGAAGAAATCTTAAAACTATTCGTAATAATTTCTGGTACAGCACATATATATATATATAGACAATTAGTTACACTACTGATATAGGAAATGCGGGTAAATTGGAAAATTGTGACGAGCCAAGCCGGTTTGTGCATCCATCTTGGATACTGGTGTGGTTGCTCCCGGGTGCAATAATTGATGACATTTTATATTATTTTGATGATAATGCGGCGTGCTGTGCTGTTTATTGAATTTGGTGCAGTGCTTTAAAGTGGAGAGATACATTACTTTAGTGTAAAGGTTATGTTTGACTGTTTATTGGTGGCGCGAAAGTTGGTAATTCCAAATGCGCTTGTCGCCATATTGGAACACATAGAGTAGTTAATTTACTGCTATTATGGACGATGCCAGCGGTGTTTGCTAGGAGCAGATTTTCTTCATGTTGGTAAGTTAGCTACTTAAAATTGCGCTTGGCCGCCATATTGAATTCATTGTTTACATAACCGTTGATCAATAATAATAATATCAGCGGGATGCCATGTTGAATATTAGAGAAAACTAGTATCAGAAAAGAAAGACGGGTTACACCTTTTGTTCGATCAGTAAAAACACTAAGGGGAATTTTAAAATGTTAACAATGGATATTTTATATTTAGTATTTTAATCAGGTATTTTATACGGAGTGTGTTGGAAAGCATCTTCTTTTAATTCAAACTACACGTGTTAGAGAACACATTTTCCTGCTTCGTTCTCTTCACTTTCAAAATTGCCAAATAAAAAAAAATAGGGCTAGGGCTTTGATCGAACAAAAATTAAATATTTACGTAGAAGAATTCCTCAATATATTGCATATGCAAATTATGAAACTACAGCAGTTTTAAAAAGGCAGCAGAGCTTACATCATTACTTGTTTAACGGTAAGATGAAATGCCAGTAATTTCAATATAATTCTTCATACACATTTTACAATGTTGGGAATGAGGTTACCCTACCTTTTCATTCATGCAGACTAGCACGTTCATATCAGTGAACGGTCGGGAGTGTTTTGTTTACCCTACTATTCATGAAGGTAGCTCACTTGTTAATTTCAGTTTCATTTGTACACCGGAACATACGAATTTCTACTGTAACCACAATTCTTCTGTTTGCAATGATCAAACGTCAGGACTACAAAGAAAAGATAGAAACAAATGAAAGCGAATCGTGTTCATCCTTTCGCTTGCAAACATTGGTAGTTGCGGGAATGCCGTTGCACCTAATAAAGGAATGTAAATTCCATAGGCATCACCGCGAGTATCAAAGGTAATTTCTTCCGTTCCATCCCTTCCCACTAATCCTTCCTTGTGTGCTGGCAAACTCCATTCCTGACGGAATTAGGTATGCAAATGTTGGCAGCGCTTCATACAGCAAGGTGATACGAGAGGGAGAAGGTAATTCTCAACACCAACTCGCCCCTTTCCAATTAGATTTTCAGCCCCTTTCCTACTTTTTTGCGGAATGGCCAACCCCGTGATTAAAAGAATGATCGCTTTGAAAACGCGTTGGAAATTTGGTTGTTGGCAAGGCCTTGAGCTGGTTCAAGATGAAAGCGGTGCTTCGGTGGCTTGGTTTTTGATCGTTACGAGTAAAATCCTCCAGGTTCGGCCTCGTACAGAGGGGCAAAATCTGTAATTAAGAAGATCTCATCACAGAAGTAAACTAATCACACCTTTGTGAACCGTAGCTTGGCTTTTAAAGCGATGCCTCGAGTGAAAGATGTGTGTATGTTTTTCATTACGTACATACTAATAATTCAGGGGTAACGTGAAGTAATTGCAAGTTTAACTAAACTGATTACCGCTGAATACTTCAAAATTTCAAACTTAATAAAATCAAGCTTCTAGTCAAAATTTGTCCTATAAATCAAAGGGAGATTGTGAGAAATCGCGAATATACAAAAATGCAAATGTACCTCTATTAGATGTTCAAACGGGAATGCTAAAAATAAGAAATGTTATCAAGTTGTGGGCTTAAGGTCTATTTCTAGTCCTTACGGGCCATATAAGCAAAATGTTAACTACACTTTCAAAATGGTGGTCGGTGTATCGCTTCAAGTAACAGCTAGTGATATGCTAAGGTAGGGGGCAACAGAAGGAACTATGGACCACTTTCCGTCTGCTGAAACTGGCCAAGTCTCTGTCCATACATTTGTGGTATCTCCTTAAAAACTAATGCTGGTCATTTCCTGGCGAAGATTTTGTTTCAATTCTTCAGAGTATACGAGTTTGTCTTATATGCAGTGTTTTTTACTTTACCCCAGAGATAAGGGGGTAGGTCGGGGGATGAAAGCAGTCACACACCCTTAATAACTATGAAAAACTCCTTTAATGATATATGTATGAACTATGGAAGAGTCTTGTTGAAAAAGGGCGAAATTCATGCTCCCTGCGTTCTTCTTTTCTTTTGGCATGACAACTCGATGGCGACCTTTGCTTCCTCAACTTCCGTCTTACAACTTCATTGATAGAGGGCAGTATTGCTGGCAGGAATGTGATAAACGTTCCAACACTCCGCAGATCGCGGCTTTCGTGATCGAAGAACGCCACCTCTCCATTAGGTAGCTTCCCAATTGTCTTCACAAAGTTGGGTAGACCCCTTCCAGACCTTACTAACTTAGAAAAATTCTAAATAGGTACCGGGAATCAAACTCGAGCCTCTCAGCCAGCAGTCAGCAACGCTAACCACTAGACAAAGGAGCTGGTCCTCCCTATTAATTATTCTTTTAAAAGGGTGGGTGCAAATTTGTAATAATGCATAAATAAATAAATTATGATTTTAGTTCAAAATATGTTGGTTTGTTATTTTGTTTATATTTATAATAAATATTAATTTTAGATGATTTAATCTTAGATATATATATTTGGTTATGATTATTTATCTTTTGGATTGGTTTTATTAAGATTTTGGGTTAACTATGCTACAAAAAAGAGGGTAAATTTGCAAGTGCATACTCTTTACAGACTACAAAGACATTTGATTAGATATTAAGGAATAAATTATGAGAAGTAATGTATAAGAAAAATTATCTAAACCATTTAATAAAAATTGTCCGAAATCCACATTTTGAAAACAGTGTATTTATTGATAAAGGAGACAAACTTACTAAAACTTTTTAAATTACAAACCAAGATATCAAACAAGGTTGTCCACTGCATAACAACTTATATAAGCGGTTGTATATATTCATTGAGAAGATGTTAATCAGTGGCAAAATCAAGTAATTAATCGTTTTAAATAAATGAAAAGTTCTGAACAATATATTGTAAGCAAATGACTAAATGAGATTAAAAATATAATGGAATTTATGGTACTGAACATATAAGAAGTTAATTATAAAAAATAGATTGTTTAATTATTATCTATGATTCAAATCCAAATTATATAGATAAAAGTTTGAGTAAAAGTTATAGTATTTGTTACACAATAAGAAAAATATTGAAAAATAAAATGTTCAAAACAATGCAGTTAAAGTTCTATAAAGCAATTTCACCACTTGTATTACGATAAGCTTGTGAGAAATGGGCAGTAAAGAATCAGACATGAGAAAATAGAAACTTTTGAAATGAAGTTTATCAGTTACGTAGCGGCCTGCACAGTATAAACAAAAACACGATGAATAACAAGGAAAAGAACTAAATATATAATACAATATAAAATACATCAATTACAAAAAAAATGGTATGATCATGTACAAAGAATGAAAACAGATAGAACACCCAACATTTTGCTTAAACCACCAGCCAAAAGGAAAATAAGGCCCAGTAAGTAGATAGATAAACTCAATCTCTTGACTGGTAACAAGTCGATACCTTGTTTCATGGAGGAGATGAAGAACAAGAAAAAGAAGAAATATGGCACAGTTATTTTATAAGATTTAATTTTAACAATTTAGCAGCTCTTTGCACAGAGCCGTAAGAAATTCCCATTTGTTGTGAAAAATGTCTACGTGATAGTTGGAGAAATTGTACAAACAATGGCCGAAATCATCTATTGTTCCTTCGTTGAAAACGCTATGCTGTCTGCTAAGTAGCTTATACCGAACATATTCGCATCTTGAGCTGTTGTAGGCCTGGGACATTTACATCCAATAATCTTATTTCAAAATGTCTATAATCTTGTAGAACGCATTATCTTAACACATATGAATCATAAATAAATACACGTTGGCAATAGAAAACAGATACACATTTGTAATATAACCAAACTCAACTCAACCGCTATCATATCCACACTGCCAGCCAGAAGCTTGTCTGGTCTTCTCTCAATCAACGGGAAACGTGTAGGTACCCGCTCAGTAGAAAAAACGCTAATTTATAGTTAATTGAATCCCTCCGTATTACTTGAATGTGACATGGCGGATAATTTTTTTCAGTAACCTCTTTTTTCAGGTATAGAGTTCTTTAACGTGCCGTAAATATAAGCCGCGGGATTCGTGGTTTGGAGTCCCGCCAGAAGAGCTTACGCCTGTGGTTTTTACGTCCCGAAAAACCTACCCACTTTAGCTCAATTGGAATCAGTGAAAGTAAATAATAAGTTAATTTTATAATCAACATTTTTAGAAATTTCACACTTATTTTCTTTCCAAATCGCAGTAGACATATAATACTTCTGATATCAATGCCTATCTCAGCAAACTGTCTAAATGACTTATGGGAAAATGTAAAATATAGTGCAAGTATGAGGAAATAAGAACCGCTTTTCTCACACGCCAAGGGTACTTCCACTTGTATTCATTTCACTAATGACTAACCAAATACATAAACTAATTATTTATCTAGCGCAGGGGTCTAGCCAGACCCTTTCTGCTTTCATTTGTACGTAAGAAATGTTGAAAGGTAACCACATAAACACACAGAATTACATACATACATACAACACACGTCATGCACTAAAACATTTACAAAATATATACATACACATATGCATAATTCAATGTGTATGTATATAAACTCCAAAAAATAAACTAGAAATTAATTTAAAATATACAAATATAATACATGTTATGTCTTTTCCAGCCAGAGATTTTCTCTTGCACATTTTGTCTGCTTGATAAATTTACACAATCCCTGCGAATTATTCTTAACCAATACCAAATTTGGACATGCCGCCTATTCGTCGATCTCACAAAGTTTTCAGAGACAATCGGCGACTTACAGCACTCTGTAGCTTCACATTCTGCAAGAATATGAACCCCATTTTCCATTTTACCACACACAGGACACATTCTTTCTTCTATAATAAAATATTTATATTTACTTCCCTCTCCCTGGCCCCTTTTAGTTCTGATATTGTATTTCTAGCGAGACTTTGTTAGAGCACTTATCTCCACTGCTTGCCGATCAGTACCAATTAATCCCCTTCTGA
Organism: Metallyticus violacea; assembly: GCA_030762175.1. Lineage (NCBI taxonomy): Eukaryota > Metazoa > Arthropoda > Insecta > Mantodea > Metallyticidae > Metallyticus > Metallyticus violacea. Next base: position 101,929,704 of record CM060830.1, on the reverse strand, counting down.
ATTCTTTCGAATATTATTTACATTTCTAATTCCCATCTACCATACCCAACCCATTTCTATTCTTTCTAAGCCCCCTTTTTATAGTAGATGCTCTGTTCCCAATTTTCTGGTAGTTCAATTGTTTCTGGTAGCAAATGAATTTTAACGTTGTGTCTTGTGTTACGTACATTAGTGCAATACTGAATGTTTTAAGAGTCATTGGTTCAGAGGAAGATAAATGTTCATATCACAGACATGTGCATAAAAGATCTGATTTTTATGAGCAGTCACTCCAACCGATTTAGATAAAGCAGTAGCTCATCACGAAATCTAAGACACTAGTGAGCTGAAAAAGTATAATGAAATAATTTATAAGGAACAAACGAGCGTGTTGAAAATCGGTCAAATCTAACAGCTGATATTGATGAGTGTACTTATTGTATTGTCGTTTGGGTTATATTCATGCAGAAGCCTAACTTTATGCTACGTATGGTTTGTATGTTAAATTGTTCTACATATTCATCATCTCTGAACCATTAAAAAAAAAAAATGCTTCAATTTTTTCAATGAACAACTGCCTCTAAAGAAATGACGGAATTGCAGCATTACAGTGCCCTGTCTCAGCGTGATCAGGCTCATGAAATAGTTCATAATATTACGCAGTATTTAATAAACATGAACAAATATACAGACTAATTATTTAATGTTAGTGTTTAATCTAAGAGTACAATGGTGCCAAATACTTTATAACAAAAGTAACGAAAAAAGGCAAGTGTTCTATGAAAACTAAAGTTATTTAGTATTTTCTAAACCTAAAGGAAAATCGAGCAAAAGAAACAAAAAAAACAGAGTAGACACTTTTATAGAGGGTCAAATAACGCCATTTTCATGATGATTGTAGTAAGCTCAACAATGCACTTTAAAAATAAGTAAAAAAACAAATACATTGTGGAAAAGAATATCTCAAACTCCAAATAAGAAAATTAGGATTCAAATAAAAGAAGACTTATTCAAGTTATTAGACACTCAAATCATAACTAACTTCATTACTAGTTATCACAGTGTGCAACAGCCAGTCCCCCACTAAATATCATGGAGAATTCGTTAGCCCCATTGCATATAACGTACCATCTACCTGGTAATGCTAAAAGCTTGTGGCTTGCTTGTTATCCAGATTTAAGGTAACCAGGAAGTATAAATGTAGCAAATAATCCAGCAGTATACATTTTACACTGTATCTTAGAAACTGTTAAAGCCATAAATATGAATTTTTGTGAGAAATTAAAAGAACCTAACTAAAGATGCTGTGTAAATTTTAATTTTCTAATGCACATTAAAACATTTTTTAAAATTTGTAAACAAAAATAAAATATTGTTAAAAAACTGAAAACATAACCTGCATTTTTCTTATAAACTATTGGTGTAATTGGAATGATTTTTACATAAACTGTGGACAACATGCTATCCTGGGAACTAGAATAATATATGTATGTTAGTTACTCGAAAAGAAAATAATTTTCAAACTTTTAAAAATTCTTATTAGTATGGATTTTTATATCAACTAATAATGATTTTAAATACTTCTAGTTGCCACAACTCACATTTGTATATATTATATGTGTGTAAATTTTCAACAAGATTGGCCCAACCAATCTTGAGAAAAATACACATTTATTTCAAAATTTTCAGTTACTGGTAAATAAGATTTATTTTCGTTAAAAAAATTAAATACAAATTTATGTACAATAGTGAACTACAATTCACATAGCGTCGTTCCACTTTCTTAATATTTTACGAACTTCTCATATTGCTAGCTTTAAAACTTTCTGAAATACAGTGCAAAATGTATATTGCTGCATTATTTCCTAGATTTATACCTTCTGGTTACCTTAAAGGTCTACGGTTTTCATTAGCGGAATATTTTAAAAGATAGGGTGTACTTATGAAATCCGCGAGTATTAGATGAACTACAAACGATATCGCCGACATTTTCAAGGTAGAATCACGAGTTAATAGCTGTGTATACACGCTGTAAAGCTGTAAATATTCTATCTTACCTGTCGTTCTCCCTTATATAAGAATGTGCATGCTTTTCTTCGGTTTTACCAATTTGTGTTGAGCAGACCAACATTTCTGTGCTGCTTAAAGCGATTCACAACAAACAGATGACACATTTATAGAGGAAACACACTTACCCAGTTAATCATTTCTTGTGTTGTCCAAGTTCCGATCCGGTTATAGAATTCAGATTAACATATTTTTGTTGGGATTGTAATCAAAGTATTACTTAATGTTATATTTGTTAAATAATTACTTTCTATAAATTTACATTTTATGTCTTATATAACATTAAAAAAAAACGATTTTAACTAATACCTAGAGTAAAATTTGCAATAAATCCAGCTCTGTAAAGAACTGAATGCTCGATGCTGCACCAAACAGCCATCGTTTTGTAAAATGGTACATTGTATAAATTTCCACCTCAAACTAGTGAACCATGAAATAAGAAAAAAAAAGGGTTTTATTTTTTGACAGAATGCCACAGTGAGCGCAACAGATACAGACAATTGCGTCCAGGGACAGTAGAAATTGCAGTAGGTTGCTGCTTCTTTGTATTGCATGAAGACTAAAGAATGGACATTGGAAGAAAGAAAGCAAAAGAGGCAAGAGGAAAAAAAAAGTGAGAGAAAGGGTTAGCGAGATAGGGGGACGAAGGTCCACCGAGGATTCCCTTCCTCTATTGCTTCCACAGAAGAGAAAAACGAATTCGGTTTGCAAAGGGATGAGAATGAACGTGTGGTCGAAGAAATAAGGGGGGGGGGAGGAAACCGTTTCTACGGAAGCGATTTCTTGATTGTCCAGACCTCAAACCTGGTTACCATCATCCCCATCTCTTTCAAAAATGAATCCATTCCCATTTGGGGGGGGGGGGGGGTCTTGGCAATATTGGGTTCGTTGGTAGTTCATTGGAGAATACCTGTTGTCAGTCTGCCTGCGTGCCTAGGCTCGTCAGCACACTCCCTGAAAGGAAACTTTGTCCTTTTTTAGAGGAAATCCTGTCATCGGAGGATACATTTCTATGAATGATCTTAGATCTCTGTAACTCTAGATGCTAGAAACGTGATTCTTTGTCTAGGTTTCTCTTTTCAGAATATCTAGTATAAAGTCATTTCTAATTTGAGAACGTTATTCACTGTAGTGTGACCGCTACGGATGGCCGTGTTCATTAAGGTGCGGACTCGTGAGCGGAAGGTCTGGGATTCGAATCCCACCAGGACCGTGCTCCCTGACTTAGGTTTTACTCAGCCCTCATAAATGCCAAATACCGCGGAGGTACCCTAAACTTAGATCTGGAACATTTCCTTCCTTAAAAATTCTTTCCCAATTTATCATTTCATTTCATGTATCAGCAGTGTCCACCATCTGTGGTGCCTCAGTAGTTACAACGAACATCGAACACTATTAAAAAAAAAAAAAACCGCAGTATTATCAATACAACATTTCCAAATAAAAATTTGCTTCAATAGTTAAATGTTTGCTGCATCTTTAAAATACCGAGACCGTTCAGTAAATCAAAAGATGGCAGCACTAGATTCGTTTCAACGTTACTTTGGCAATGTGGTAACAATTGAGGTGATGTACATGATTATAAACAGTTACAAAGTTACTCTATGTTTGAGAGCAATTTTCCTGACTTAATTTATAGACAAGCTTTAAACATGGAGAAACATAAATTTCGCGTATTAATAAAGCATTGTTTTTTGAAAGGAGCAGCATTTGAGTTCACGCAACTGGTAAAATATTCTTGAGATTATTGTTATCTAAGAGAAATAATGATTAATAAACAATAAACGTTGTATCCTGTAGCTTTTGAATCTTGTTAATAATGTGACACTTTTTCTTAAGCAACACACACATCTCCAAAGCAACAAATTGAGCTAAATCGGTGAAAACATGCGGCACTCTTTACAAAATGATTATTCGCCTCACGTTTACCAACTCGCAATTACAATGCTTTTTTTTGAGTAGTGTTTAACGCCCCTTTTGACTACTGAGGCACTACAGGCGGATTACATTGTGATTAAGCCATAATTTATATGTGTGTTAAGAACATAAAATAAAAATTGCCTTCCATTTGGTTGCATGAATTATTATACACTCTTGTTTTACTGTATAACAGTACGAGGGCTAGTCAAAAAATACTGAGGTTCTTTTAAAGCATAGAATACCATGGTAAATTCGTAAATTCGTACCAGATTAGTGTGATCTTTTTCAAAGTATTCTCCGTTGAGTTGAATGCACTATGCCCAACGTATTTGCCAGTTCTGGAACAACTGCTTGAAATCATCTTTTGACATCTTCTTCAAAACCACCTCAGCCCTTTTCACGATGGCCTCAAAAGTACCAAAACGCTGTCCCTTTATCTCCTTTTTCAGACAAGGAAATAGTTAAAAGTCACAGGGGGGCTAAGACTGGAGTGTATGCATCCCCGTGTTCTTTTAGTAGACGTTGAAGTTCGCTAAAGACTTCCCCTTGCATCATCTTCTGTTCAGGAGTCAGTGTGTGATCATGCAGAATCGAAAATGTACTGCCAGAGGAAATGTGTAACATGTCTGTAAGTCTGTCGGTCTTCACGAACATTGACATCAGCTGTGTTGCTGGAGCACCTGGACCGCCTTGCGTTGTTGTTTTTGTTGAAATAGCCCCTACTTAAATTCCTTGAACCATCGAAGTGCTGTCACCATATGCCTGCTACAACAATCTGTGAGCTTCCGTGCTGGATTTCTGCAAACGAGCGAACCTCTGTATTTGTCCACCAATCAGGGCTGATCCGTTTTCATCATGCAACATCTGTTGCATGTTTTTGGTGTGTGCGATTAAAAAAAAAAATAATGTTGGTCTTTCCTTGTATATTAGACAACTTAAATGCCGAAGCACATCAAAATATCTATTCCTTTCTCTTTATCTATTCATGGGCAACGTCTTTGTAACACTAATGTTTCTTTAGATAAACGTGTCACCAAATTAATTCTGAATTCCTATTAGCACAGAAATGCAATGGCGTGCAATCGTGTGTTTAGACTGAAAATTTGCAGACTATTTTAAGCTAAACTGTGAAAACACTGTTCATTATTCTGAAACCAGAGTGAATTCTGATCTTCCTTATTGGATATCACCTAATATTTGTTGTTGTACGGGCTGGCTCTAATTCGTGTTATTTTAATTTCTTTCCCTACACACCTACAATTTTTCCGATCCGCTCTTTTCCCATAAAAAGCCTGTGTTATAAATTTCGGCATATGCCTTTTAAGTCGGGCTTCTAAAATAATGGCTATTTCCTCCCCTAGTTACTTTTAGATCGACTCCCGCCATCCATTTGCTATCTCTGTTTTCTGGGAATTTTTCGGCAAAATCCTTAATTGTGCTTTGTACTATTTCATATCTGTCATCTTCTATACATTCTCAAAAATTTGTATTTTCACGTCTTTTGTCCTTTACTCCGTTAGGTAAACAATGTAGCTAGCTGTTACCCTGAAAGTGGAAATGACCTTTTTACAATATGCCGGCAATATTCCCTCTAAAGTATTCACACAGATGAAAAGTAAAAATTCTTAGCCTACTCTGTCTCTTTCTCTACCTGCCTGCCTAAGGTCCACCGCCGACAATCCTTTCCTACAATACAATAACTCTGTCTCTCTCTACAGATATTTCACAGTCATCATAATAGTAGAACCTGAAAACAAATGCTATACTTCCAACTTGTTCCTATATGCCCAACATATTCCTATCTGCTGAGATATTTACATGCATAAAACATTAATCATAATAATAATTACAACATGAACTTAATATTAAGGTTCTCCTAGTTCCGGTTCCGATTCCCATGCAAAGACGACGGAAAATGTTTACACTTTTCACAACATGAGATATACTAAAATATTTCTACCTTAATAAAAAAAAAAGTATGTATCGGTTTCAAAATGAAAATGGTGAAGACAACCAGTATGTAAAAATGTATTTCAAGGAATTTGATCGGATTATAATTAAAGCACTTAAAGGGAAAATCGAGAGTGGTACATCAGAAAACTATAAAAGAGGTCAAAATGTGCCATATAACATAACCAATCGGAAGAAAATATTATGATTGGAAAAGCGAATGTTAAAGTTGATGAAGTTACTTAGGAGCGCACCCATGTGTTTTATACTATGAAAATTTAGGATTCAATATCAAATACTTAGGACCAGGCCATCCTGATCGTGATTACCCAGGTACTCCAGAACTTCTATATCCCATTGGCAGGAAATATTCAAAGGATAAAATGAAGTATTTACAAACTTTTGTGAAATTTGTGCTACCCCAATACCATCATGCCTCTCCAAGGAGAAGAAGCAGTTCATGCACGACAGATGTATGTTGTTGATTTGTTTTATTTAAGGACACTATTTACCATCTGCGTCCCTTTCAATATAGGGCGTAAAACGGCCGATAAATTTTGCTCAGAGGCCTCTTCTTGAGGTTCTTTTACGTGTCGTAAAACCACGAAATGTGACCCAAGGCTACACTTCCCTTCCAAAGGAAGCCATAATTAGGATTTTTATGTCCGAAAAAAATCAGTCGACTCTGGCCGGGATTGAGTCGGCAACTTTGGGTCTACGAGGCAAATACGATTATCACTAGACCACTAGGATCGGCGCCTTTTATGAAAAAGGCCAAAGCGTTTAATGAAGATTCAATATATTGATTGTTCTTGAAGTTTGAAGCCGGAGGGAAATACTTAGGAGTTGACAATAAGAGAAACATGTGGCCGTAACGGGACAGTATTTAACAAAGTCAGACTTAAAAATATTTTAAGGGAAAATGAAAATGTCAGATCGGAGACGAAAATGTTTTATTACAGGAAAGCCGAAAACACGTGCATTATCTCCGGGAACATTTAGGAATCTACAAACTAAGCAAGGCAAAAGATTTTCAATAGAAATCAGAATGTAAGGAAAGGGCCGAAATTTATGACAGCTTGTTCTGGGAAAATTCAAGTTCGTGGGAAGACGTTAGATCAGGGGGGAAAGAATAATTCTAGCCAATGGTCTTCGGATAAAAGTTAACGAATCAGAAGAACTTAGTTACCAATAAATAAGTTTAGGATAGCCAATAATGAAAGTACAACACGAAAATAGATAAAATACGAGGGAATTTAATTTAGCGAAAGGCGTGGCAATGTAGTAGAAAAACTAGAGTACAGAAGTCAGAGGGGAATTCACGCATTCGGTAAAGACGCATTCAGAGGGACACTCGCAGAAGATAGACAGTCAGCAGACATTCACGCACTCGGGATTCACGCATTCGGTAGAGACACATTCAGAGGCGCATTTCACACTCGTAGAAGTCGGACTTTCATAGACACACATTCAGGCATTCAGAGGGACACTCGTAGAAGATAGACACTCATACATTCGCAGATTTATACTCTCACATTCATAGATTTAGAGGAACATTCAGACATCCAGACATTCACCCAGGAAGCCAGTCTAAGAGAGTAGCGAAGTCAGCGGCGAACAGTCAGGAAGTATTTTAATGTGAATAAAATATTTTAAACAAGTCAACCTTGTGTATTTTTGGGCAACACATTTCTCGTTCCCGTGGATCTATACTGATCCCGAAACACTCCGGTGGACCCTGAGATAAAATTCAACAAGATTGGAGCAAACGACGTCATCAGTGAGCAGCACGAAACCACGATCAACAACTACATCCCCCGAGCACTCCAATACCTGCTCCAAGTTATCTATGATATAAAAGAATATAGGAGATCTTTTTTTTTTTCACAATAGCTTCTATCATATTTGTGCCATGTAAAGTGCTCAACAAACAAATATTTTTATGACATTTATGTTAAGAACCTACACATTAGTAACAGCAAGCACAGGAGATAAAGTTGCACTTAGTTTTTCATTTTTAGATATGTATACTTTCTATTGCATTAACGGCTATGAATTATGTACAGTAGTTAAAGTGCATTTTATCTTCTCTCTTATTTATTTTAAAACAGTTGTTGATTTGATTTATTTATGGACGCTCTTTAACAGCTCAGGTCATCAGCGTCCCATTCAATTCAGGGCGTAAAACGACCGACATATTTTGCTCAGAGGCCTCTTCTTTCAGGCTTGAGGTTCTTTATCGTGAACGACAGGGGACCCACGGCTTTACTTCCCTTCCGAAGGAAGCCATACTAAGGATTTTTACGCCGCAAAATTCCATCGATCCTGGCGGGGTTTGAACCCGCGATCTTGGGTATAGAAGGCAAGTATGGTTACCACTACACCACCAGGACCGACTTTTAAAATAGCATAAATGCTTCAGGCTGTTGTCATTAATAAATTTTGATACGAGAAGGTGTTATAATTTTTAAATGTATATGCTACTTTTGACTTTTTGACTTAAACACGTCTGCATGGCAAACAAAATATCACAAATAAAAATACAAAACAAAAAAGGTAATGTCAAAAGTATTTGTCCTGAATGATGGAGCATATTCTAGACAAAATAGCGCAATGTATTTTGAAACGCACTGTATATGCAATGCACTGAAGTTAAGTTCCTATAAAGTAGAAAAATGAAGACGAAATGGGAGGCCGTTGGGGAAACACGTGCGGAGTCGAGGAGAAACTTTTCAAATTTGTGAGAAGTTTAAACAGGTCCGCTGACGGCAGTTTGGTGGTGGTTTTCTGTTATATCGCGGTGGTGATGGTGTTTTGTTATCGGGAAAGATGTCTGTCACACACTCAGTCACACACACAACCGCACGTGGTCTTGCGGTCTCCGACTTAATGCCCAAAGGGGCCCTTCCTTCACAAGTTTCAACTTTTGTGACAATATGGATAAAGTATTTGACATCATCTTTCCTCACTTTTCCCTTTTGGAAGCTTCCCTTCCGTTTTATATGAAGAGGCTTCGGGCTTGGAACTTTCTGAAAGTTGCACCTGAAACTTGGCTAACGGTGTCCTCCAAGGATTTGCGGAGTTATCTAAGAATAAGAAAGTGGGAAAAGAACGAGGTCAAATATGAATATATCTGCGGAGACCTCTAAATAATCCAGAAGACAGTCTAACCGGGAGCTCTGGGGTTTCCATAAGAATGTTGCCACGTAAATGAGCTTTAGGTATCTTGGAGACCCAGAGGATTAAGCTTTGAAAGGCAGGAATTGGGGGGTCAGCTAAATATAGTGATTCAAGGCAGTATTCACTACAAAAGTATTCCCAACTTTTCTTGGCTAAAACGTCTTATTCAGTGGACACAAGAGAAACATTATTTAGGAATATTTCTCCACAAATTTAGAATAACAGGACTTATAAAATTATAGGATACCAGTAAAGGCTGGAAGACTTTTATAATATGAGTATTATAATGTAAAAGGCTATAAGGCTTCCGGTTTGCTGTCTTAATATTATCTTAGGCCTACACGAGTTTTCAAACACAGTTGTACTCTTACGGGCGTGCGGTTTAGAAACTATTGATATTCCAAAACGCAATATTTGGGTTAAAAGCATAAATCATCACTGTAAAAACTTTTTTCATATTGTGATTTCTGACTGGATCAAAAACTTTAAATGTTAAATAAGGTTTATTAGCTGCTGCTTGAATATGAGGTCCTGTTGCATCACTTATTTTTCCTGATATTCTTTTTGCATGGAATAGAAATGTTGAAATTTTATTTTTGGTGATAATTGATAACCACTACTGTGTTCTTTTCAAGGGATGCTATTATCTTCAGACATAGTGTTGATTTTTTTTTATTTGTTTTATTTACGGACGCGATAATCCTTATCGGCGAAACTGGAAACTTATGAACCTACCCTCGTACATGTTAACGCTTAATGCTTCAAAAGGGCATGCACACAACTAACGTTGTTTACTTTAAAACTTCCCAGTTCACGAAAATTATAAAAGATAGAAATATAGTATGAAGTTATTTTGACTTATATCTTTTGGATACAGAGCAAACAACAAACAAACAGCAAACAAATAGACATATCTTGCAACATTAGGAAAAAATTAGCACTGTCTATTAGCACAGCAATGCATGACGTGCAATAATGTGTTTTGACTAAAATTTTGCTGATTATTTTAAGCTAAACTGTGAAAACACTGTTCATTGGGTATTAACAACCAGGTTTATTCAGATTATTAAGCAGGCATAAAGCAAATGTTAGTGCTATTTGTCTTTATTATGAATTTCTGAGCACCAAATTGCAATTACTTAAGTAGTTCATAGCTTCTATATTTTATGTCTGTGAACCAAGGTTTTCTATCTGAATTTTCTCTGTCTAACACTCTTCTATACAGAATAAAACATTTCTGTGTTATTCATTAACATACCTTCGTTGTCTAAATAACCACCTGCCATTTCAAGGTAAAACGAATGAGACGAGTTCTACTTTTGCTCATTCTCATATTTTATCAATTTCTTTATTACAGTAGACATGCTTATTATCTACTACATCTTTGTTTTTCATTTTCCTCCCCATAGTTTTCTCCTTTTTCTCTCCCTGCTTCTTTTTACAAACTGGTTGCTAGTTTCTTGAAGCTACTAAAACAAATGAATAAAACTCAAAAAAGTAGATACTTATAAGCCTAAATTTATGCACTCTTCAAGGTCAACTATACTAACAAAGAATAAAATTATAATCTCGGTGACTCCGTAAATATTTAATTAAGGTTTTAAGTGCTGTTTAAAAAGGAAAGACATAAATTATTAGTTTTGTCTTTAACGATTGCTCATATCCTAATTTTTGCATATATTTGCTCTATTTTTTGGCGCCGCTATTCTAACAGTAAAAACATTAGTTTTTTAAATTTGATGAAAACCAAAAGCCTAATTATTTCAAGAAAAATGTATTAATAGATATATTTCTTTTATTAGCTAAAGAACACCTAAATAATACGCCTTATCTTTTGGTCAATTAAATTCCATAGCTTACTAACACATTCCTTGTGAGACTATAAATCGTCTTATGTGTTATAATGGGTGTATGTTTGTACCAAAAGTGTCAAGATTTGCATTCATAAGCCACTTTAGGTGTTGCCAGATATGATTTAATATTCTCAATAGGCTATAGTATACAACATTATCCCCAATTACTTCTTTAGAATCTGATTTTGAATAAGAAGATAAAAATGATGCATTATTTTTAGAGTTACGCTTGCGGAATATGAACTCCGTTGAAAAGGGTTAGCATTGGTTAGTGCTTCTTTGTTTCACAGCCTCTATATTGTCTTGTTTTTATGATAAACAAACACAATACGAGTAATATTAAGTGAGAATATAAAGCAAATAGAAAGGAAAAATAAAATATGTAACTTTTAGCGCTGTAAGACAAAGAAATGGGAAATATCATGTAAATAAGAGGCACATGATTAAATGAAGTATTGAAAAATAATAACGCACTAATCAGGATAAGCGTGGTGCTGTGTTAATCTGGCGTCTGTATCTATCTTATGAAAAATCCGCTTCGAAAGTTTGAGCTGTGTTACAATTATTTCTGGTGAGATTTGCATTGGATCGGACCCAAGTCTTTTATAGGGTGATAAAGTTGTTCGTGCTATCGGAATTCCGGGGACCACTACTTCGTTACTTACTGGAGTGACGTTTGCAGCTCGCGAACCATGCTGAGAGATATGTCAGAATGAATTAGTGCAGTGGATCTGAACAGGAACGCAGGTACACGTTTCGGTGTTCCAGGACGGATTACAGCAGGTTGATAGATAATCGCACCTCCTCTGTGCCACTAAGCACCCCGTCTAGGATATTATCAGCAGATATTCAAGAATTTATCTGGTTCCATCTCTACTCAACATTTTCTTCGCTATTGTTTTAGAGGCTTCTGTTGTGTAGTTCTGCCAACCTATAAGAAAAAAGTGTGTTCATCATTGTATATTTTAAAGTTACATTTTAAAATGCCGAAGTGTAATAAATCATTCACAAAGAAAAATCGTTTGGGAAACATAGAAATATGCAATTATAGACGGTATCAAACGTTTAAAGGCACCTAGATTTTCTTTGGCTAAGTGTTTGACTGTGGGGGCTTGAGAATCAGTAGCAAATTTTAATATTTAAGAAATGTTTTATAACAAGCAGAAGAATGCAAACTATTATACATTTAAGTCAACTGGAGGTAAAAATTGATTGATTTATTTATGGACGCTCTTTAACATCTCAGGTCATCAGCGTCCCATTGAACACAGGACGTGAAACGCCGACAAATTTTGCTCAGAGGCCTCTTCTTTCAGGCTTGAGGTTCTTTTTCGTGCCGTAAATGTACGACACGGGACCCACGTCTTTACCTCCCTTCCGAAGGAAGGCATACTTAGGATTTTTACGCCCAGAATAAAATCCATCGGTCCTGGCCGGGTTCGAACCCGCGATCTTGGGTTTAGGAGGTAGCAAAGAATGTTTAAATCATCTATATTGAGAAAATAGCAATTTACTATAATTAGAAAAGCCTTCCATTAAAATTGCCAAATTTATAGTAATAAACTGTGTACATATATTAATAAAAGTTTAGAAAATGTTTTCATTATAGCATAAAAATTTGCACAGAGAGTAGTTACTTTCAAACTTTAAACATTATCTATTTGAATATTTCTAAATTCAGATTTAAAATATATATGTTCAAAACATAAAAACGTGCACGTACAAATAATCAAATCAGTTTTACCTCAATGCAGTTACCAATAAATGTGCATTAAAATATACACACTGAGTAAATTTTAAAGGATATTTTTGAAACTCTAGTTAGGGTTTTAGAAATGAAAAGACAATGACTTTAATATAGGGCAACGTTTTACATCTACACGAAATACCAGCAATTACAATAATATGAACATGAAGAAGACTGTCACGGATGGCCGAGGTCGTTAGGGCACGGACTCGTGAGCGAGAGGTCTGGGGTTCGAATCCCGCCAGGACCGTCCTCCCTGACTGGGATTTATTTCAGGTTTTCCTCAGTCCTTATAAATTGCCAAAAAAAAAATTCTCAATATATCATTTCATCTCATGTATCACCAGTGTTCACCGCCTGTGGTGCCTCAGTAGTAACGGGCGTTAAACGCTACTCAAAAAAAAAAAAAGAATGATGAATAAGGTAGAGATCAAGCAGTAGAAATATTTTAGAATGAATTCTATCTGAAGAAAAACAGAGACAGGCCTAAAGCACACAGGTACGTGAGATTAGGAGGGAGATTAGGAGGAAAATATAAAAAATATATTCGGAAAACGGACAGTATGGCAAAAGAAGATTGCAATACATTTATCCATAGTGTAGCAATTAAATATTAATATTAATGCTTATGAGCAAAACAATGGAAAATGCTTGGACACAATTAAAAAAAGTATTAAAACCAAATGTTTTTACAGCCGTTGTTATGCGAACTGTGACGCCTTAAAATGTTACACAGCATCCAGTGCTTCTATTATTATATCAGCACAGAGAAAAGTATTTAAAAAAAAAAACTAAGTATGTTTTCCTTTGGAAGGGAAGTAAAGCCGTTGGTTACATGTTGTAGTACGTAAACGAGCCTCAAACCTGAAAGAAGAGACCCCTATCGGTTGGTTTACATCCTAAATAGAATGAGAAGCTAATGACCAAAGATATTAAAGAAGTTTCTTAAATAAAATAAAAAAAGTAATAGTGTTTAACGCCCGTTTTTACTACTGAGGCACCACAAGCGGTGGACACTGATGAAACATGAGATGAAATTATATATTGGGAAAGGATTTATTTTTAAGGAAGGAAGCGTTCCAGGCCTAAGTTTAGGGTACTTCCCGGCATTTGCCATTTATGAGGACCGAGGAAAACCTGGAAATAACACGTCAGGGAGGACGGTCCTAGCGGGAATCCAACTCCAGACCTCCCGCTCATGAGTTTGCGCCTTAACGACCTCGGCCAGCCGAGACGGTAATTTAAATATGCAAAGACTGAACTTATACGTGCATTATTTGAAAGTGTTGAAGTTATGAGCAAATTAGGAAAGTTGTTATGTACGCCTTTATAAAACAAGTTTTGCACTTACATTTAAAAATACGTTCTTTTACAGAGGCTGTCTAGTTGGAAATGCTATCAATGACGCCATAGTTTACCCAATGGGGCGGTAGAGAAGTTCCTTTTCATAAAACATGTGTATGATAAAAATCTGTAATATAGTTCATTAGGAACCTGCGCAGCTGTATATGCCGAGAATGTTCTTCTTTTATGTAAAATGTGTTGGTTTGGATAAGTTCTTGACTCAGCTGCTGGTAATAGAACCCTGGTGGATTTCAAACATTTTCAGAAATAGAGTAAAGTTGGCAGCATTATCTGCAGCCATAGGTATTTGAAGGCAGCACAAATATTCTACCCTCGGGAGCTTGCAACTTGTAGATAACTTCTCCGAACTGGACGTGCCTCTCCCTCCTCCTCCAACTTCTAACAGAGAGGAAATAAAAGACGACGATATCGGTCAGTGTTCAAAGGCTTCCTGCACTTGTCCTTGAAATGCGCCGTGATCAAATGATTCAAAATCGAGCATCTTCTTCTGTCTCTTTATCGTATTTCTCCTTTTCGTCCTCCTGGTTACTTTTTTGTTTTTGTACTTCTCCTTACCTCTCTGGTTTTTCTGTATCTGCATCTCCGTGTGCTTCTCGTTTTTTCGTCTTCTTCTCTTTTATTTTCATTTATTTTCATTGCGAGCTAATTATTTCTCTCCATGTTTGATTCTGTTCTTCTCCTTCAATCTCATCGCCATATCTCATATGCATAAAACTGTTTTTATTCTCCTATTTTCTTCTACCTATACTTTTGCTCCTTCGTTTTCGCTTTTCTCTTCTGCTGTAGTACTTTTGTGTTTTTATTTTACTTCATTTCCTGATCTTCCTCTTTCCCTCATGATCGCCACAATCAGACATTATCGTCATGTTGTTTTCTCTACTTGTTCTGTTGATATCTTTTACTTTTTAATTCCTTCATCTCCTCATTCTCCTCATTCGCCTTTTTCCTCTTTTCTCATTCTTCCTATCTTCCATCACTTCCTTTTCTTCTTTCGTTAATTAGTGATGTTCAAATCTTAGCAGAACACAGCAATTTTAAGCTTTTGTTATTCAGTAAAAGTCGCCCAAAAAGAGTCAAGGACCACTGTGGTCACATTTAGATGAAACATCTCGGATAGGGTACATTATGACTCGTTCACCTGAAACTATAATAACGTAAGTTTGCACTCCGTTCACTGGTGTTTTAGCCAATGGGAGGGGATAGTACCTGCCCATACTGGAGTTAACTCAAGCATATCGGCTCGCGACAGTCAGCAAGAACGGATGTCAGATATTGCTTTAAGAATGTGTGAGTAGTAATTTCTATGTATCTAATTAAAAAACCTGCCCTGTTTGACAATTTGTGTTATTTTGTCATAAATACAGCAGTGAATTGCATGTTACATAGGAATAAATGACTCGACACATAGCTACACACAAGACCTGAAAGAATCGCCGAAATATGATAACGCTGCATTTTCGACTATTGTAGGCACCAACAATTTAAGAAATAATGGCATAATACTGCCTTACAGTGTTGTCTAGTACTCCGTCTCGAAGTATCCGCTGAGGAGAAGTCATTTTTAATGACACTGATCCGCAAAAATAAAACTAAAAAAGAAATTAAAAAAAAAAACGAAAATCCATGTACACCTCCAAGGTAACAGTTTTTTCTTCCCTGTTCTGATAGTTGGAGCTCCAGATGTATGCTGAGCACAAAAAATAAACACAAATACATGCAGGAAAAAAAAAAAAACTAGTTGTTCACATACCGGGACTAAGCGTGTTAGCAGTGGGTAAATACAGAGTGCGGCAGAAACAGTGATCCATTTTAAATCGTGCGCTATTGTTGGTCGCGGCTCCTTAGAAAGACGATGTTTGTACTATTACGTTGTGCAGTTCAATGCATTTTTCTGTACGTTATGTTACATGACCTTGGCCAATTGCTCCGCTGCACAGTGCAACTAGTCAGTCAGTATGGAGTGCAGGTCGAATGAACATCGTGCGTTTGCAATTGAAACGTTTTTCAAATGAGGCGATTGTGTCATAAGAATACACCTTTTGTTTCGGCAACGTTTCGACATTGGTCAAAATGGAAAAGTTCCGTCACGGAAGTCGATTACGAGATGGGCCAGGGAGTACATGACAAAACAAGAAGCCACCTACAGTTCACACTCCATAAATATCGCAACAGTAAGAGCTGATTTAGAGCAAGGTCCAAAGCGATCAGTTCCTCGGCATTCCCAACTTTTAACACATCGGATAGAAGGCTACGTTCTTATGACAATGGGTCATTGTCTCTGCCGCATTCTGTACGTACAATTATATTTCTAAGTATTTTACAACAAAAGAAGAAAAACTTTGTTTTTATATTTCTTCCAAATATATAAATAAGTTTGTTAGAAATGTTACATCTATTTATTGCTTAAATTAATTAGTGTATTGTGTTTTCTTTCTTTCTTATTTTTTCTTTCTTTGACTGTACCGCCAGAAGCTTGAACATAGTAATGCGGGTGGTTTTACTACAGGAAAATGAGAAATTATTTACAGTGCATATAACATTTTGAACAGGATGTAATCTTTTGAAGAGGCTACAAAAATCTATTTCTTAAAGAATTGACTGTTTAGTCATTATATTGGAAGAATGGAGGAATGTAAAACTTAAATAAGTATTTTTTACAATAAAACAGGACATCAATTATTGCTATTGTTCCTAACGGGTGTGACTGAGGTGGGCACAGTTTCCAAGAAACTTAATTTGGTATTTCTGCTTTGTGCTCTAACAATAACAAAACGGTTTTCATTTAGATTCTCAAAAATAAGTGAACTATGTGAATGAAAACGTCGAAATCGACAACACGCTCTTAAATTTTGGTAATACTCAATCTCTTGTGAGCTGTGACCTATAGCGCTCTACCAATTGCAATGCTTAAATGTGAATTTTACTTTTTATGTTTAATGCACATTTTCCATTGTAGTGTTAAGCACGAATGTGCACCTTGTATAGACTTTTAGATATTATTATTACTATTATTATTATTATTATTATTATTATAATCACCATCATCATTAATACAATGTCTAAGAAATCTAATTTTGGCAAGTATTGAAATTAAGTATAAACTGAAGTGTATTCCTGTTTTTAACTCTGATTATCTGGTCAACCTACCTAAGCGGGCAAATTCCCGTGTAGAGAAAAAGAAGAGCAGAGGGGTTGCGTGTAGTATCATCTAACAACAAAACGCAATACTGCAACCTTGATTTCGGACCTTCTTTAATGTCTCAGGTCATCAGCTTCCCATGCAATTCAGGGCGTGAAACGGCCGTCAAATTTTGCTCAGAGGACTCTTCTTTCAGGCTTGAGGTTCTTTTTCGTGCCGTAAATGTACAACACGGGATCCAGGGCTTTACTTCCATACTTAGGCCCAAAAAAAATCATCGGTCCTGGCCGGGATCGAACCCGCGATCTTAGATTTAGGATTATGGTTACAACTACACCACCAGGACCGACATCCGCTCATGGTAGAAATCTGTTGTCCACTGCAGGCTAACATGCACCAACCTGCACGGTCATCTTATACCTTACAATTGGCTAAAACAAAGGTGATGCCGTAGGAAAATCCAGTAAGCACAAGAAAGTGCAGTTAACTTTCCAGAATCTCTAACTTCTTATTTTTGTTAAAAGATTTACCTTTATTTAACTATTTTTGAAACGAGCACCCTTTTAAGAAAGTGTTATAACTTTAATTAGGTTACTTTTCCTTTCATTTTAGTGTAAGATGCACAACATTTTTTGATATTTTAAGATTATAGTTTAATTCTGTTGAGTGTAAATTGCGGAGTTAGCAAGAATTACTCCTTGTATATACTTAATTTAACTGCAGAAGTAAAATATAAAATTCTCCATATCAAACCAGATTGAATTGCACAAAAAATTCAATTTATTACAGTTAAAATAAGTAGCAATTAAAAAGACAAAAAAAACCACTTATTTTAAAGATTGCATTTTATGAATATTTATCAGAATTTACTTATTATGATTTCGCCTTATGTCACGCCTGCCTTAAGTTTTACTGTTGCTTAATTCTATAACATTCCCATTTTACAGTTCATTCATTTGCATATTGATATTAATACACGCCAAAGATTTGTGCTATTAACTTTTATTACCATCTGAATGTCAGTTTGCTTCCAGGACTCAAAACATAAATAAAAAAGAGCAAGTGTTAAGTTAATTTATTCGTTCCTTTCTTAATGTTGAAACATGTGTGAAAGAACTGTTTATTGTAGCTTTGTTTCTATCGCTGGGCACTTGTTTCCAGTCTAGTTCTTGCTGCGTAGTAAAGCTCTGTGGTGCGAGAAGCCTTCTCGCCGGAGGATTGCATATGATTCAATCGCGAAACACTAGCGCCGGCAGCCAGCGAGTGCCGGCTGTTATCTTCTCACGACGTGGGGTTAGCCCCACCGGATATTCCTGGGGAATGACCGCTTTCCGGCACTTCCTCCGGTGTAATGAATGCAACACACACGGGAAAATAAATAGCCCCAGCTAATTCTAACGTTACAAATTAGCTTCTGACTTAATGGCCGCAACCTGTTGGAAAGGTTGTTACACCTGCGGCACCCCTGCATATAAAAATGTCTGCCCACGAGGACAGGTATGGTTTCCGTTCGAATTATATTTTACATAATGTGGTTTACCCTGCCCTGGGAGCGAATTCGATTATTCACCTCCTCCCCAAACTCCGCCTGGGGGGGGGGGGGCTGCTAATTCGGTTTAGTCGCGTGTGGGCCGTAACAGCTGCGGTTTCCACTCTGCTAAAACCTGGGGGCCTGGTTTTGTTACTCCGCACAGATATTAATCTTTTGTCGCCGTTGCTGTTTTGATTACATAATCATATTTGCTTTACAGGACACATAATTTAAGAGACCAGGCTGGTATACAATGGAACGATCCAGAAAGTCTGCCTTTAATGAAGACATTTAAAAAACAAAAACATTTAATCAAATTCTTTTTGTATTAAACGGTTTAGGAAAGTGTTTACTACACTGAAGTAACTTTTTTACCCCAGTGCACTTACATTGTCTTCTTCCTTACCGTCATGATCTAATCTTTATTTTGTAAACAGTCTATACCGGGTGTTCTGCAAACGCCACGTAGAATCTTTAGGTAAGACAGCGTACATGATTCCGTAAGTTTTTGCGATTATAATACAAAAAAGTAATAACAGGTATTAATATCATATTTTTGGTGCATCACAGTGTCTGCATTCTTATCAGGGACGTTGTATTGATGATGTGTCTTTTTATTAGGGATAGGTTTTTTGATCAATTTGCATGTTTTTTACTGAGTCGTAGACGTTGCTTAGTTGAATATAAACATATTTCGTGAAATTTTGAGACCTTTCCCGCGCATTTGTGTGTGTGTGTGTGTGTGTGTGTGTGTGTGTGTTTTTCCCCTCCAGTTCCGAGTATTTTACATAGTAAAAACAGGAAACAGGAAATGAATTGTCAGTAGCAGTTGAAAATGTTAACAAAAGATGTTTTAAGCTCGGAGCTAAGTAGCGAATTACATGTAGTAATACTGAACATTTGCACGAGATGTGCATGGGTAATATGCAGCTGCCAGTTCAGTGATGTACTAGTTCTGTTCAAAGCATTACTCTTGGAGCCTGTTAGACTTTTCCTAGCGTAAAATTTCTTTTCATAATGGTCAAAATTACTCTTATTTTGGGGGGGAGACCCTCAGTTCTCTTTCTTTCCATCGTGAACGTCACGTAAGTTCATTAACTGGCGTCTCATCGATTACTGAGCAGGCTGTGAGTAAAATGTACTCTGACTGAGCGCAAAGCTGCTTTAAGGGCTCAGAAACTGTGCTCAGGATATCGAAATAACTTAATCATTTCTCAGGTCATCGGAAATATAATTAAACCTGATTACCATGTAATTTACAGGCCTCGAGATATGAAAGGTATAATGTTTAAGCGTAGAACTGCAGAGAGTTTGACTCTCTCTTTAATTCCGTGAATGGAGTAGGTTCGCTTGCTCGGAACAATGTATAGAGGTACACACAGCGCTCCTGGTGGCAATTGATTTACTCTTGCTCTCAGTGCAATATACTACGCTTTCCGTATTCCCCAGGCTATAAACACAAGGTGTTCATATATCTTGGGAGGGGAACGCCATTACAAACCGTGGTCAAGGGCTGATGTCACAAGCTTACCTCCAGCCTCTTATCTCTCTAGGGTGGCGTTCTAATGGCTGCAAGTGTTAATAGCAAGTATAATTCAACTGCCGTGCTCCTTGAGAAGTTACTATGGCTTGCTATGCAAGGGGATGCTGCGTTTCCAGTTTAAATATCTTCACATCCTTTTGAAGCAGTAACTGACTGCTAACTGACTCTTTACTGTGTTCGCTTCTTTATTTTTTTTTAAAGGGAACTGAATGTCCTTCAATATTATTACAATCATGATTGATATCCAAAAACTAAATGTAACTTTTATTCCCCGGTTTTTACTATTATCTTGTAATATAGCTGCCTCTCCTTCTTTCAATTTGTTAAGTGAAATTGGTTTAAAAAAATAAAAAAATACATAAACACATTTAAATGTCTTATAGGAACAACTTCCAAAATGTTTAATGAAAGCACTTTTAAAATATTTTCTCAAAAACTTAAAATATTTATTTATACTACAATATTACCTTCAGAATAAACTTTTTCTCTCTTGGTAATTTACATTTCAACGAAAGATTCCTGAAACTTTAAGCCTCTGAAGTACAAGCGTTCCATGTGCATTGAAAATGCAGTCAAAGTTACGGAAAATGGGTTTCAAAGTTTAAACATCTTGTACCATACTAGCAAGCAGCCGCTCACAAAAAATATAAAATAAGACACTTTCAATAAATAGATCTAAATAATTCAATTCTATTTGAAAGAACATTTTGAATTACTATACACGATTAAGAACAAATAAAATTTTTTCATCCCAAATCTTCCCAATTTCTCCTTAAACATCTATCTCTTCTTTCCTCATTTTTAGAAAATATATGAACTTGGCTGCTTTATTTTATTATTTTAAGGGTAAGTTAATGTAATGCTTTATTATCATTACTCAGAAAGTTATATCTTAAATTACTAAACTATTAAACATATTACTTTATACATAAATTAAGAAAAATTTAAGAAATAAAATGTTATACATTGTATCGAAGTACAGACCCGTAGAACCATTAACTTCCCGTAAATGTTCTATTTAAATATTTAGGTTGCAGTCTTCAAATTGTATTTCCTGAATGAATCTAAACAGTAAATAGAATAAGTTTAAAATGATAATGTGTTAATTGTTTGTATCCTATAATAAAAATAATAAAGTTAAGCTTTGTGAGCACTTATTTTTAATTTTGAGAAAAATTTAAAATATGTAAATAAAATGACTAATAAAAAATAATTAAGATGTTAACTTGTTCTCTTAATTTACATTTTTTTTCAAATTCAGAAAGTTATAATCCCAATATATATATACACATAAATAATATAGACTAACATAATTTAGGCATTTTTCTAAATGTAGATTATGATTAAAAAAATGGAGAGAGAGAAAATAATAGCCCTATCAAAGTAAGAAAGTGCAGCATACATGAATAACCATATATACAATACCGAAGCCGCCGCAGATTTGAATTCTGCAATACATCCGTATACCCAATGTTGTTTGTCTTGTTTCTGGTTTCAAAAATATTTCATAGATTTTGGCATCATCTGGATAAAGCTGTAGGGATTTAACCTTATTTCTTTCTCCGTGATACTCGAAGCTTTCAAGTGACTTGGTCAAAAATCATGGTGTATAGCGAGCAAATCTGCATTTTTTAATATTATTAAACATTTAAATTTAAAATCTTAGCAACTAGCAGTTTGTGAACAGTTTTTTGGCGTTAGTATTTCAGTCTTCTAAAGTAATTTCAAATAAATTACCACATGTAATAAAAGTATAATACAAAATGTTCAATTCAAAATCGAAAGTGTATGATGCAAATACAAAGTCATTAGGTATTAATAATCATAAAATCAAAGAATAACACATTCTGTCTGGAAAGTGTTCAGGTATATATTATTAAAACATACCTTATCTAACGAAAAATGCATTAATTCCCATTTGAATCTCAAACATTTCCGTTCCTTCGATTTCTCAAAACAATTTGCAAAGTTCACTATCAGCTACCTTGTCAGAAGTTAAGCTGTAATAATAACAGGTAAAACTTTAACATGAGTTCGTTTTTTACATTCTAGCAGACTACAATCATTTGAAAAGATTGTCCTAAAAATTCTTTGAAGTTACCTGAACCTCGTTCAGAGAAAAAATAACGTCAAAGAGAAACTTCTGAAATATTTTATTAGTCAGCCAGATGGCTGCGGGACGGCATAGATTAGAGCATTTCTTTTTTGCGATAGCACTCTCTCCAAAGTTTCAGATCTAGTTGCTCTCAATGTGCGACGAACGCTCTATAGTAACAACTTAACCGTTTAGTACACAATATGCCTTCTATTTCTGGATATACTGCGTTCTATGGTACACTGAGTGAAATGCATTGACCGCTACGCTTAACCACTGCCGTTTATTTAAATGAAAACCTGGTCGCTTTTTTACTATCAATCGTGCGCTAGTATCACTTGGCTTGCGTGACTGGGACGGTAAATCACCATTGCCAAAGCCACCATCAATTATTTCTTTTGGCATGTAATTCTAATGTTAAATAACCAATACATTTAATATCGTAGACATATCATATTGAAAATTTTCTTCGACAAGTATTTGGTTTTGATAAATCTTGTTCTTGTTTCTAGTCTAATTTCTGTTCGAATCATATAAAAATACACTCTTCCCTGTGCGAGTTATGGCCATCTTGAAAGTGGAAAAGCGAATCAATAAAATATTTTCAGTCGGCATGGTTCCATTTATGATAATAATACTGGGATACAAAAACCTGATTTTATACATGAAACTCGAAAAAAATCGGTATATGGAACTACAATTCACCAGTAAAGAATATTAAGCATCGATCAATTACTCTGCGATCAAATTTCGTAACGTCCAATTGCATAAATTTCCCCAAATGTCAGGATCACCTGTATGCCATTCGTAGACAACAGTGACCATTGTTCTGTCAAGTTTAAATTGACTCAATCTCGAAAGATGAATTGATGCATGTGAATGACAATTTTCTAAAAAGATTTCAGACAAGAGTGAATAATATTTTATTTAGCATTAGCATAGCATTTTGTATATGTTACATCCATTTCTGCTGGAGTTACCGTTTCCACTGCCGATCCATCGGCTGCTGTAAAATGGGTGGTAAAATTCTTACTCGGTTCCGTGACTTACTGGCTTTGCTACAACGAATCTGACCCCTTCGAATAACTTGGTAACAATGTAAGTCCTGAGGTGAAAACTATAGCAAGTGAAAACATTTAACAAAACATAACAATGTGCATATTTTGCTCAAAACAAATGACATTAGCGCCACAGCCACCAATTAGCCTTGGCCTGCCGCAGCGAGCTCTGCTTTCTTTGTCTCACGACTTCATTGCAAGGCGACATGTAATCCAGCCCATCGCCTGTTACGCCGCTCTCTATATCGGTGAGCGCCACTTCTACCTCTGGTAGCTTCCTAATTGTCCACAGGAGGCTGGGTGGACCCCGTTCTAAACCTCTCAAACTTAGGTAAATTCGAACCCGGGTCTCCCGGCCAGCAGTCAACTACGCTAACTTTTAGATCTAAGAGGCTGACGCACAAAATAAATAGCACAAGAAAAAATGCACAGTTTGAATGTGTAACATGTATAAAATAAGTACTGTTCACTTTAAATGCATAGAACTGAGCAACACGTGTGTCCAACAATCGAGAGAAAGAAAGAAAGAAAGAAAGAAAGAAAGAAAGAAAGAAAGAAAGAAAGAAAGAAAGAAAGAAAAACAAAGCTGAAGGGAGGTTATGGTCATTTGTTTATAAAAGGCCGGTATTGAAACCCAAAGTTATACAGCAGTTTGTTACTACTTGCCTAGCTACTCGGTTTAGAAATGAAGACTTTTACGTTGATCTAAAATAAAACTGTCATTTACGCTATTTAAGTATGAATAATAGCTAAATGTTGCGCATAAAAATACACATATGATTCCTGTAATTGTCTAGTCATTTGTTTAACAGCAGCGCAGTAAAGGGAACGTGTGCATATGCTTAAAACTACTACTGTTGTCGGTACTGATAGGAGTATCATTTAGTAAATCCATGCCAAATTATTACGCACCGCCACGGTGGCCGAGGTCGTTAAGGCACGGAGTCGTGAGCGGGAAGTCTGGGGTTCGAATCACGTCAGGTACTCCTCCCTAACAGGTATTTTTCCAGGTCTACCGCAGTCCTCATAAATAGCAAATGCCGGGGAGGTACCCTAAACTTAGGCCTGGAACATTTCCTATCTTAAAAAAATTCCTTTCTCAATATATCATTACATCTCATGCATCATCAGTGTCCACCGCCTGTAGTGCCTCAGTAGTTAAAACGGGCGTTAAACGCTACTTCAAAACAAATACCAAATTATAATCGTAGCAACGCAAGCAACGTTTTTTCAAATATTACTCATATTGTTTACCCTGTTATATTTGGTTTTATTGTAATAGGTAAAACCGCGTCACTAATGTAATATATATTATTTATGTGAAAATGAGTAATGCTATCATTGTATGGTACTCTAGCAGATTGCATCCGTGTTTAACCCAGAAGTTTATCGGTTTTAGCATAAGATGTGTTTTACAAGAAGCGTTTTGGGGTTCAGGATACTAATTTTTTAGTTTTTTAGTATTAAGGATATAAATCAGGACTATAAAATGTTTGTGTATATCTAAAACATGCCTTTGACGGCGTAGCATTGTCACTCGTTAAGGCTCCTGTTTTCACCATCATATACGCGCCGGTTCTGATCTCCCTGTCCTCTTGCTCCAGAGACCAAGTACTGCTTTGCGGTGGAGAGACACGAAGACAGCCTCTCAGCTCACGACTAATAAAGGCTGAATTCGGTACTTCCTGGTGCCTATGCAAGTTTGCTCATGACATTTAATACTTCTTCCTTGTTTCAAAATTTTCCAGTTTAAATGCAGAGTTTTACACACCACGCCTTTTAGACAAAATTATTATTCGTGAGCTTTAAGTAAGATAGGGGTATTATGAACGAAGAAGTCCATTTCAAGCAAGGGCATGATTATTTTTTCTCTTAATTGGTTTTTTTTTACAGTTTATTATGCATGATTCTGGGGAATCAAATGCGACAGTTTTATAATAGATTCTGTATAACCTTGGCGTACATGTAGGGAATTTCAGTAAACAGTAAACTTAAGTAAAATGTAAGTTTTCGATGTTTTGGTTTTGGAGCTCTTCGTTAGAATCGTGTTATTTTACCCATTATGGACATTTTGATGTTATCGCATGCCAAATTTGAATAAAACGATTTATTTATTTTAATTTATTTAGCATACTTGTACGTTTATATAATTTATTTGATTATGCAAGATCCGGTACACATCCCTTTCCAAGCTCTGACTTCTAGGGTTTCCCCTTTGTTAATAATACAAATTTCACTTAACTTGAAGAGAAGGACTTAAGTCTTCTGGGTACAAATGAAACTAACCTATTCGATCTCTTTGCGCACATGTTAGTTCAACATGCCTGAAGCTTCATTAATCTAATTACGATAGAGAATAAACAAGCATTGTCTTTTACGTATTATAAAACATATTGTATGCGATATAACAACTTAAGAAAAGCATATAGGTAACAAGAACAATATATTATACATATTTCAAATTTAAAGCTCGTTCTTATGTAAAATGGTTTAGTAGAAACTAAACAGTTAAACGTAAACCACGCGCGTTTAGCAACAATCTTTTCTTTGTATATTCACTTTAAAAATATTCGGAAAGTTATATTGATATTTCACTTAAGTAACGTCATTTTAAAATCAGCCGATGAAAGGAAACAAAATTTTGAATTTTGATCAACCGCAGTCGGATATCGCAGTGAAATTATAGAAAAAAATTATCAAATCCGTTTTATCACGCGACGTGCATTTTCCTTTTGGTCAGTGTAGCCAACTGTATATAATTCCTGAGCACGCATCACAGACCACTTTTCTGTGTTTTCAATAGTTGTAAACTTAACTAACTTAATGTGTATTCAGTCAAACAATTATTTTTACGTGTTGAATCAATCTGAAATCGTTTTGTAAATTATGTAACGATATCTGCCTAAGCAATCGTAAATCTTAATAAACACGTTGTTCAGAATGGACAGGGCTATTTCGTTCAATTCATAAGTAAGTATAACATTTTATATAATTGTTAATAATTCGTGCGCGATTTAAAATATATATTTCTTTTATTCTTATTCTATTCATGAAATAGTCCCAAGCCCGTATTTCTCTCTTTTGACATTACTGACAATCGACATTCGTCTGTTGCTACATGGCTTGAAAAGGTTAAGTATTCATAATACAAATTCACAATCATTACAATATTGTGAGCCAAATTTATGGGAATTATGTTTAAATTCTTGTTTTATTCGTAAAATAGTCGCAATAAATATCACTCGAGAGCCATATGTTCGTGAATTTATCGGTAATCTCAGACCCTCTTGTGATATTACTTATGAAAACTCATTTTAAAGACTTCAGATGTAAATGAAGCTGGAAACAGGAATATAGTTCCAATTTACCAATATGTGTTGACATGATTTTCATTTCTCAGTACTATAAAGTATATTAGCCAATGAATTTAGTAATTCATTTAAGGTATTTCCAATTCTCTTTGACAGCATTAAAGTTAGGAATGATTTTATTCGTATGAGATAGGCGATAATAACATACTTTGTATTTTTTGTTTCCTTTAAAGTTTTCTGTAACATTTATGGTACAGTATACTTTCAGATCCATTTCTTCTTTGGTCAATGAATGATCGGCAATATAATAATAATAATAATAATAATAATAATAATAATAATAATAAAAATAATAATAATAATAGCTGCATTGATATACTTATATATTCATCTTCAAGGTGAAAAAATGAACATTTATCACACTGGTAGACTTTTTTACAAAATCTGATTTTCAGTTCTCTTAAATGAAATATGGGGCAATAGCATGAAAATGTGAAAGCTACCAACCCACATAGGTGGTCTTAAATTTTCTTAAAAGACCATATTTTACCCTGGGTTTTTCCTTCATTTTGGATTGCAAGGTTTTGTGCCTTAGTAAAGTTTGACTGTGCGGAAGATAAGGGGCCTTCATAACTTGCAAAGCTCTAGAGCCGGTTCCTTGTACAAAATATGCGCATGTCCCAAATTCTGGTAAGAAATGGAGCCTTTATGTCTGTTCCCCAGCAGTCGAAATGTGTGGTGACATCCGTCGCTTGATATCGTTGTGCAAACAGTTTCCAAACCAGTCGATGTATCAGTCATTACTGCCAACACAACAAATAGAACACGCCGACGTTTTATCCCGAACGTCAACCGGAGTCTGGGTTGCGAGGAAGTAGGGTGAAAAAAAAAAGGAGGGAAGGGGGAAAGAAGTTGGAAAGCTAGAAGATTCTCGAGAAGAAATTGGTATGGTGGCGGTGCGCACACGTCAAATAAATGTATAGTAAAGAAACTGGGGGAGAGGGAAGGAGAGAAGTGGATGGGGAGCAGAACAGAGGTCGGAATAACCCTCGGGAGATCCTGGATGGAAGGAAGGACGGAAGGAAGGAAAGGAGAGGATGAATTCCTGACACAGACGTCGCCTAGAAGAAATATTGTCTAGCATCTCGTTTCTACTTGTAAGCTCTTCACTGCCGCCGTTGCTTATGTGTGTGAGAATGTGCTTGGGCCCGCACACGCCTATGTAAAAAGAGTTCAGTGCCTATGCGAAAATTCGTGCTTTGAATATCTAATCGACAAAGGTGGCCAAACCTTATACAACATACACTTTAACAATTTGACACTTTGAATACTAATTTACAAATAATTATTTATATTACTACTGTTAAAAGTAGCAAATATTTTATTCTCCAAATAAAGTTATTTTAACCCGTGTATATTACACTGTATTTCACAGAACTTATTATTTGTAAATAAATTAATAACTATAAACTAAATGTATTTCAGTCATTCCGAAACGTTCCTTATTGCAAAAAGTTCGCACATTTCTCACTGGGAGGAGCATTAAATAAACATTACCTAAATATCGTACCGTGACAATTAATCGTATTTAAATTTTTGAATTATGAATTAAAATATATTTTAGTATTATTATTTATTTTCCTTGTTTAAAAATGTAATATTATCGCGTTGAAAGAGATTATAGTATGAAATTAGACATAAGCAATAGCTGTTATTTATTTTCTTCCAGTATGGCATGATATTAGGGTTGCCAAAGCGGTTACTTATGCAAATAAACCTTAGAAACAAATTTACACATTTTCACTAACTGCACTTTGATCTGGACTCCAAACTGCCGTGAGAAATATAAAAAAGTAATAACATTATACAATTTGTAATTGGTATCCGCTAAAATTGCTTAATAGTCATCACATTCCTTTTTAAACCAAAGTTGGTAACACTAGAGTGTTATACAGTTTTTATGCAACTTATTCATAAAGTAGTATGTGAGATTTGAAGCTTTATTAGTGTTGACTATTTACAATAACTTCACGGGATTGCAGCCAAGCTTACTGTTATCTTAACTCTCCTGATATTACGTTACATTTTATGCATGAGTAAATATGAACCGAGCAAAGCTAGTTTAGTAATTTTTATAAATGCAGTAATTGTATAGCATTGTGAACTAGTCTCATTTGCTGTTTTTGTGTATTACAACTATAATAGGATATTGATATTATTTCATCTCGGTATCTTCACAGTGTTCATGATTGATCAAAGTTGTGGCAATGGAACTGAATGGATAACTTGTCCATTGATGGAGCGGTGTCTTACGCGTTCCCGCGTTCTTGCGTCCAGATGCGGATGTGATATTTACATAGCAGAATAAAGTATAAAAAAAAACCCAAAGGTGTAGTTATGGTAACTTTATATAGTTCGTGAAATGTAGAGATTATTTAATTGGTTAAATACTACTTGAAATGTTTAATTAGTAAGCAGTGTTAGAATTATTCCAATAGCGACGATAATAACATCACCGGCCAATAAAAATGGTTGCGATTGTAAATATTATAAATGCTTTTGTTCCAGTGATAGCGCCATTTAACACTTTAAAAAAATTTATACCTTATGCCTACATTTCTTTGTGTATTGCACTATGACAAGGAATGGCAAATTTCGTTTGAAACATTCTTCAAATCTTTATAACGATTAAGTAGAACTTAATGAAATTCATAAAAGGGACTATAAGTTGGAACTAGCCGCCTATAGATAGTACTTGTCAGCATTGCTATTGTTGCTTTAGAAGAACTGCTGCGTTGATCAGCGCTGATCTAGAAGCACTTTTTGTTAGTTACGGTTCCTGGTTTACTTAACCATTTTCTGCTGTTATGCTAATTATATGATACAATCACTAGGCCAAGAAATTGTTCTAAATATACTTTTCAGCGGAAAGTTTAGGTTGTTGCAGCTTCCTGAAAAGTAGTGGCCATCTAAAGCACTCAGCAGCTTTGTTATGCTAAACAACATTTTCAAACATCCGCTTTGATAGATTTGACAATCTTTTAACCTTTAACTGTGGGAAAATAATTCTTTATATATTGGGCACGCAACAGGGCAACAATGTCGGCATCAAAGTGCTAAGCTTTCCTGAAAGAGAATGTATCTGTAATGTGCTATGAGCTTATCAATGACTAAGCGACAAATATTCCGGCATGCAGTTAAAATCCCATTAGAGGAAGGGTCAAAATGATTAGAACAATTTAACAAACTCACTGGACTATTTTATAAAAATAAATGTACATTTGTATACAGCAGCTATGGAGATATTTCGTTTTTCTCCCGCACACCATAAACGTTCAATGTGAGTATATTTTGTCTTTAACATACCTCTATAAGAAAAGTCTCAGGGAGTGCTATCTCGTGAAGGAGGTGGCCATTTCATCAATCATTGTTAAATGCAAGACAACACACAGCCACAGATGTCGTTCATTTAGATGCTGGTGAGCTGGAATGTGAAAATGGGGTGGTGCCGCAGCTTGCTGGAAAAGCAATGTAGTACCTGTGGCATCAGTCATTCGGTTAATTTGAGGTGCGTTATTTTCTACTTGCTCTGGGAAATAGTGCAGAACATATTCTCTTTCGGCGAGTCCCACACTTAAGTTCGAGTATGTCGTCAGTCCCCCACGTCCTGTCTTCTGAATATCCCGAGTTGTCGTTTTCCAAGCGCTCATACATTTCCCGATAGAACACTTCGCCGTAGATTGTACCGTGTCACTTTTGCTACTAGCAGGTTTTATGACCGCTAAGTCGCCACAAGACTTCTAAAAAATGTCACGTTGTAGGCTTCCTCTGCTCGTTGACTGTTTAGGGCTGCGTTAATAAGCTTCCCTAACGTCCTCGAAGGCCCATGGTCAGATGTGCCCTTACACAGATGCCCCTGCATCTTGAATTTTCCATAATAGTTTCGGGAAGTTCTTAGAAGATGAATTCTTGTGTAATCTGCACGCTGGACCGTTGCAACTTACTGGTTAAGGAATAGCGTGCGCTCCTCTACTAGGGCAGCCATTTTTCTACAGCGCTGCATTGCGAACAACAACGTGTTTAACGGCGAGTAATTCAAAGATTGAATTGAAAAAAAAATGTTTTTTTTCCTTGTGGATTTTATATTCTTTGTCTCTTCTGCAATTATAGTTAGGCCTTTTTAAATTGATTACCAAAGATTTTTGCACTATAATTTTGTATTACAGCAATTTCTAATTAAAAATAAATAGGGCAAATCCATAACCTGTTAGATACACAGTAGAATTCTTTTCTAAGTGTAGTAAATTCACATAAAAATTACAATGCGTTTGCTTCTGAAAAATAAGAGACATCTGTTCTGCATTCACGTCCTTTCTTGAAACAAATTAACTAACAATTAGAGATGTAAAATAAATTTGGACACAGATGAACACAGACACCGTTCCAAAACGAGGAAAGCAGGCTTAAAATAATTATCTTGTAGCTATCAAGCTTCAGTTGCCATGATGATGCTCTTTCCAAGCAGAAGATCTTTGCTTTTCTGCTCTGCCATGTTAAGGTCCTGCTTACGTATAATAGAAAAGAGGAGGAAGAATTTTAAAAGGAGGCCAAATAACGCAAGTTTCTTCTTTCCAGTAAAGTTGATGCCGCCGCCGCCGACGCCGCTGCTGAGTTTCTAATGAATATCATTTGCATATCTTCCCCATTTACTTCTCCCTGCTTGACATGCCATCTTCCGGAAACGCGGGAGAAACAAGGAACCTCTTCTCATTGCATCCCAATACGTCCTACACGACGCGAAACATCGCGCTCCGCGATTGTTGTGCGTTCTTTGCAACAGTGAGAAGGGAGCGTGAGATTGAAGCTGAAAGACGAGAGGTGATCTTAACTTTATTTTAAAAGCTGAACAGCTGGTTGTTATACATTTTTATATTATCACGAGCTATGAAATTCAAGGGATGAGAGCATAGCCCTATGGAGTTTTATTATCTGGAAAGTAACTAAATAGTTACTACATTTGCTTGACTGCGAAGATGAGAGAAACATTCGTTAAGTTAAACTCCTGCAAATCAACTGAATCTTTTTTTTTTTGATTGATTTATTTATGGACGCTCTTTAACAGCTGAGGTCATCAACGTCCCATTCAACTCAGGGCGTGAAACGGCCGACAAATTTTGCTCAGAGGCCTCTCTTTCAGGCTTGAGGTTTTTTTCGTGCCGTAAATGTACGACACGGGATCCACAGCTTTACTTCCCTTCCGAAGGAAGCCATACTTCGGATTTTTACGCCCCGGAAAAATCCATCGGTCCTGGCCGTGTTCGAACCCGCGATCTTGGGTTTAGGAGGCAAGTATGGTAACCACTACACCTCCAGGACCGACTCAACTGAATCATATTATAAATTCATTACCATACGTAGTTTACCAAAGAGTAATATAATTACTGTATATCTGATTGACATGGTTGTTTCATGTTCCTGAGCTTATCCTATGGAGGAGCGACGAAGATATGGTGTAGGTCTATTCCGCTTGGAAGCCTTGATCGAACTGCCTCTCACAAAGAGTTCCCCAAGCTACTACTACTACTGCTGCTGCTATTAGATAATGAAAAACCAAATGACCGCTTCCTTTTAGAAACTTTCACACCACACTAACCCCCAATAATAAATCAACAAACACACTACAATAATTTAAACACTGTATATGCCATAATATATTGCATTAAGAAAAAGTAGCAAAAGGTCCGTTATTCTTTCACAATCAAAATTTAAATTGCTGTATTCACAGAATGACTTTAAAGTATCAACTTATTATTAAATTAAATTTACTATTTTATATAATTATTTAATCAGCAGTATTAGATTTCTCTGTTTACTAACCGTCCGTAAGTCACAGTGTAGAGAGCTATTGAGGAATTTGGACATATTCAAATTTTACTGTAAAATATTTTACCCTTCACTTTCACTTACTGAATTATTCTAGTAAATAACTTTTAATTTTATTCCTGTGTCTTCCTGAATCTTTCTACTTTACTTAAATTAAAGATTTTTGTCTTAATCAGATGCAGTGTTGTATTACAATTACTCCATTACCTATACTTGCACTGTTGCAACTGAATTTGTGTTCTATATAACTAACGAGATTTCTTAGCAAGCAGGTCAAAATGAAACGTTTTCAAAATTGTCCACAAACTACTTGTGAACTATAAGGGTCCCAGCTTCAAAAGCATATGTTATTGAAATTCAATTATTTCGAACTCCAATGAGCTTAAGGTGCACTTACCGCATTCTCATCTGAGGTACTTTACAAAAATCATGTTGAGCAGGTAAAAATGGTTCCCCAAAATATTAGACATGAAACCCAGATATCACAGTAGTTGGATCGGACAGGCAAGGGACTGCTTATAAAGGGACAAGTATTAAAAGAAGCTTTGAGAGGGAAATGAAAGGAGGAGGAATTATAAAGATTAATTCCTGAGAAGTTTTATCAATAAATGTGCATGTCCCATTTATAGAAACTCTTGCAAAATCTTATTGTCATATTGTCACTTAGAAAGCAGTTTAAGTATTACTTATAGTTTTTAATGCTCCCGTGTAATCATTTTCATGATGTTCATGTACAGGGCTTTCATTTCAGAACTTTACCGTCTGAATAACTACCTATTTAAAATAAATTTACTTTAAACAAAAATACCTCACTTAAAAATTAGGTGCGACGTTTAAAACCAGTGTCGATTAAATTTTAGACTTAATCCCCTTACCCGCAGTAAGATCCTATTGCAATTTCATATGGCGCCTCAACTTTTTTACATTTAAATTTTAAAGAGGATACACTTTTACCTGGCCTAGTAACCAGATTAACTTTGGAGAGAATAATATTTTAAAAGCCGTTGTAACTACTTTAATGTAATAGTTACCGTAATTATTTCAAAACCCTACAGGAAAGTACAGAATGTAAGCGCATTGGTAAGTATTCCGAAATAGGCTTTATAATATGAATAATGTAATTTCACCCTAAATATCTTTTTTTCGTTCTGCAACTAACTTACCTCTTTTTTATGTCTAAATTCGATTACCAATCAAATTAACGTATGAAGTTTAAATTTAATATTGATTATGTTACGTTTTATCCCCTTAACCCCAGCCAACCTCTTTGAAATTTTATACACTTTGATATTTATTTTTAAAGAGAATTCAATTGCTGTTATACTTTTAGTTATCTATCATTGTCTGATAACTTGCTTTTTTATTTGAACAGAATAAAAATAAGTTAGTTGTAGGATGAAACTGCTAAATTAGATATATTAATATTACAGCAATACCGTATATTTCCAAACTCCTAACTAATCTGCTTGTATTGTACATATTCATATGTTCAAACAAATTATTACCAAAACACAACTATTACACGAAATATATGAAGTGTCATTTTTTCACTCATACTCTGTTAGACGAAGGTTTGGAATGTTCGGTAGTTTTATTACACTATTCTGTCCAACTTTAAGAATCAATAAATATAGTTTGTATAGACAGACAATGATAAAAAAACAAAAGAGATGTAACAGTGGATTCAAAGCATGACTGGGTGAGTGGAATAGACATAAAATTTAACAAACAATACTTTAAACTTTTGCCTCAAGAGCTGAATGGTCGTGATTTATTATTATTTTTTTCCCCTTAAATTAAGGTTATGCTAAATAGGTTATCCAGACTGGGAAATTATGAAATGGAAGTTCTTTATATATAATGTGTGTATAATAGTTGATGTTTTGGCGAACGCCCATGTCACATATCAAGATCTTCGAAACAATGAAGGGTAAGTCTGGAATCGGTTGACAATTGAAGTTACCTTACTCTCTTTTCAGTATGAAAGAAAACTCCGCGAAAAAAAGTTATTCAGAAATGGCAAACATTAAATCCAAAAAGTGTTAGATTGAGTTCAAATAAGTCCATAAATACCGTACCATTTGGTGATACCGCCACGGGTGGCCGAGGTCGTTAAGACGATGACTTGTGAGCGAGAGGTCTGGTGTTCGAATCCCGCCAGGACCCCCTCCCTGACAGGATTTTTCCAGGTTTTCCTCAGATCTCATAAATGGCAAGTGCCGGGGTGGTACCCTAAAATTAGGCCTGGAACGTTTCCTTGCTTAAAAAATCCTTTCCCAATTTATCATTTCATTTCATGTATCATCCATCAGTGCCCCACTACCTGTGGTGCCTCAGTAGTAAAAACGGACGTTAGACACTATTTTAAAAAAAAAAAATATTTGGTGATGACCAAGTATTGCTGGCCGAATCTGAGAATGATTGCAAGAGAATGTAACGAAGTTAAATAACTTTTTACAAACTTTTAATATGAAAACTCTTACTGAAACTAAAGTGATGCCTATGGAAGGAAAGTGCATTAGAGAAGCTAAATTAATAATCAGATAATAGAAGGAGTGAATAATTTTAAATATTTGGAATGCGACCTATTAATCTATAATTTGAACCAAGATCTACTCGTAGGCAACAATATAACAAAATATCAATAGATACGAGAAAATCATTGAGAAAGAAAGTCTAACTCAGATTACTTACCATTATATCGAAACCAATGCCACTCTGTAGTTGTGAAACTTGGGTAATGAGGAAGATAAAAATAAATTTGAAAGCTCAGAAATGAGATTTATGAGAAATTTATTAAGAACATATCAAGGAGATAAATTGAGAAGTATATGAAGCATATGAATGGAACTGGATATGAGAAATAGTATGGTTCAAGAAGAAATTCACTACCAAAAGAACAGACAAGAGCATATCAATCGGATGTTCCATGACTGACTACCATAGCAAGATTTTCTTTATAAACCAAATAGAAGACGGAATGTACGACGACCGAGAACTTGGTGGAAAGATCAATTTAAAGGATAAAAGTTCTTTGGCGAGGAACGGGATAAATCCAGTCCTTTAAAAGACAGAAGAAGAAGAAGAAGAAGAAGAAGAAGAAGAAGAAGAAGAAGAAGAAGAATGTTTTATTTCCGGACGCTCTTTAACATCTCAGGTCATCAGCGTCCCATTAAGTTCAGAGCTTAAAACGGCCGACAAATTTTGTTCAGACCTCTTTTTTAAGCTTGAGGTTCTTTTTGTGCCGTAAATGTACGACATGCGACCCACGGCTTTACTTCCCTTCCGAAGGAAGCCATACTTAGGATTTTTACTTACGCCCGAAAGAGGAGGAATGGTGAATTTTTTTTTAATGGTGTTTAACGCCCGTTTTTACTACTGAGGCACCACAGGCAGTGAACACTGATGATACATGAGATGAAATGATAAAATGGGAAAGGATTTTTTTTAAGGAAGGAAACTCTTCAGGCCTAAGTTTAGGGTAACTCCCTGGCAGTTGCCAGTTATGAAGACAGATTTTTTTTTTTTTGAATGATTTATTTATGGGCGCTCTTTAACAGCTCAGGTCATCAGCGTCCCATTCAACTCAGGGCGTGAAACGGCTGACAAATTTTGCTCAGAGGCCTCTCCTTCAGGCTTGAGGTTCTTTTTCGTGCCGTAAATGTACGACACGCGACCCACGGCTTTACTTCCCTTCCGAAGGAAGCCATACTTAGGATTTTTACGCCCCGAAAAAATCCATCGATTCTGGCCGGGTTCGAACCCACGATCTTGGGTTTAGGAGGCAAGTATGGTAACCACTACATCACCAGGACCGACATGAAGACTGAGGAAAACCTAGAAAAAAAACTCAGTCAGGGAGGCCGGTCCTGGCGGGATTCGAACCCCAGACCTCCCGCTCACTAGTCCGCGCCTTAACGACCTCGGTCACTCGTGGCGGTTCGAAACAGGAGGAGGAGGAAGGAAAGAAAGAAAGAAATAAATAAAGAGAGGGAGAGAAAGAGAGAAGGAAGGGAGAAAGGAGGGAAGAAAGAAAGGAGGGAAGGAAGTTAGGAATGGAGGACAGAAGGAAGGAAGAAAGAGAGAGAGAGAGACAACTTAACCGTAGCCATACGAGCTACAGAGATGACTGTAAAGACACATTAACAAACCTTTAGGTTTGACAAAGGTGGTCAATCAATAATTGTCACACAATACACCCAGTCTCCTTTTGATAGCTGCTAGCCTAAGTAGAGGTGTAGAATAATAGCAACAACATCAATAATAATAATAATAATAATAACAATAATAATAATAATAATAATAATAATAATCTTATTTCAATAGGTTAATCAAGCGATGGTCAAATAACAAAGGCCGAAATATCGTAATGCGGAATATAGACAAATGAAGGTCACTGGACATGAGTGCATTAAATTCCCGGAGTTTCTATGCTTTTTTTGCTTCCTTGAATAAGTTAGCAAGCTATCAACTAAATAACAAGAACCTTTATACAATAAAAATATTGAGGGTATTCACAATGTTCTTAGAAAAGCTACAAATAGATACCATTAACTACATGCCTTTGCTGCAACGTAAAATAATAACGCAAACGAATGGAAAATAAAAATATTTTACTATCGTCCCACATTGGTAGGCATTAGCGCCCCAATTGTTCATTTTCAACTTCATTATTTGCAGAAAGCTTTGCAAGTCCTAAGACATGGAGGACTTGCTATTTAGGAGGGCGAATTTCAGATTTCCTTAGCACCCTGTCCTTGCTTACCCCGGCGTGACTCGGCTGGAGTTGTCTTGCCGCCTTCTCCACTGGCCTTATGATGTCACTTCCGGAAAGCAAAGTCGTTACGGCGCCATGCCATTCCCCTTCTCCGTCTTTGCTTCCGGTTTCCTCATCATCACCCCTTCCCGCACTCCGCACTGCTCATCTCAAAAACAATGGGAACTTGGATAATTTTCTCCAAAAGTGCGAAAATATTACGTCTAAATCCTTTCCACTGCCTCCTACCCCTTCTCCGGTTGGCGTTTGAGTTTTAGAAATTTCTACCCCCATAAACCCTCTTCTCAGAAAAGAAATCTTAAGAATAAGTTTCTCTGTTAGCAATTTTATGAACTAACTGGCAAGAATTTGTTTGCGAAGTTGGGCGCATTACAGGCCGAAACAAATATAAGTTAGAAATTTATAACAGGATCCTTGAAAAAGACGAGACGTTTTAAATGTTATTACTAGCTTTTCACAGAGTTCGAGCAGCATTAAACTTTTCCTAATGGCTAGTTTTTTTTTTTTTTTTTTTTTTTTTTAACTTTAGAGAACAACCCTTTTACATTTGTTGCTTAAAACCTCTTTGTTCTACATCTTTTTATTAAGATCCTGTTTTAATTAACAGCCTTTTTCTTTAGAAAGGCAAATGACTGCTTTTCTTAGCTTAGATCACCTTTATCTTAGAATTATTCACATTTTAGAGAATAGTAATGTTTTAACTTTTAAAAATGTAAACGTGCATACTTTCATTCCTTATTTTTTATACCGTTGTTATATCTTCGGTGAGTTTATAAGTGGAATAGTGTACTTTGCCTTTAAGTAGCTTAATAGAATGAATCTTGGAATTTATTTTATGTACCTTCCAATGTTAATTGCTTACTTTGATTCCTTTTTTTTTTTTTTTTCATCAGAAAATGGCATGAAAATGTGTTTTTCTCATATTTTTATAACAAAGCCCTAATGAGAGAGCTTGACCCGCTTTAATGCTTCAAAATGCTTTCCCTTGGTGGCTCACGCATCTATCCCAGTGCCCCATTCATTTTTCAAAACATTCTGCAAAGTTCACTTTGGGGATCGCAATCAGCTACCTTATTGCTATTGTATATCTCGCCCATGATCTGAGATCTCTTCTCGGCAAAAAGTAAATGCCATTTAACTAAATCTAACCTCTAGGAGGAGTAAAGAAGAACTTTCCTGCTACCTACAGAGTTAACTCTATAAAAGTGCATTTCTTTTGACTGACTAAAGATTATTACTATCTCATTTCACTGTGTTCTCTATTGTACTCCTTTTAAGTACTATGAAAAAAATGTCTTACCTTAAAAAGTATACACAAGTGTCTCATTGTAAATTTAACCCGCTCTTGGCCTGCATAGATGAAGCGGTACTGACGACTTCATCCCCTATAATCTTTATTTTCAAGATTTTTATCATTGTTTTTCTTATAATTAACCTTACTATGCATATAAGAGTTATTATGAGTATAATCCCTGGTATTATTGTTTCAATTTCGCCATTGTAAACCTGTGTATTTATTTTAGTTAGGCAAGACTTGTGAAAATTAGGAAGTGCCTGACACTGTTACATCATTGTGAAGCCTCACATAATTGAAAGAGGGTGAAGCCAAAGTTTTCGTTTGTACGCACGAGGAAGCTGTACCATTGTACAACGTTTTTAAAGACACTGCTACAGGAGAAGGTAACGTTTTTGAGAAAGCGAGTCCACAACAACGCTTAGGGATGAAGGTCAGAAAATTTAAAAATCCCATATAGGCGAAGTCGTTACGTAATACGTGTTAAAAGAACGAATTATACTAGCCATATAAAATATCAGTGTAGCGAGCTAGAGAGCTGGATTCAAACTTACATTTTTAATATGCGACGTTTCGTAAAATTAGGGGGGACCTCAGTGTCCCAGCCAAGCAGATTCATATTCTAAGTCTAAATTCGACCGCGGCAAATTATGTTATTGCAAGTATAAATTTCAGCACAGATAAAACTAGTGAATTTACCAATGAAAGTACATTTGAAACACGAAAACTTAACTTTGACAACAGTAGGAAATGTTAAATTTATCGAAGGTTTTACGTGAATTAATTATTTGGCTCGACGCAATCTATCATGGTATATTAATTAGTGCAACAGAAATGCACATGGTAAACGGCGCGGCACTTGGGGACTTCAATAAATGTATTCAACATACTCTTCAGCACTCATCTTCTTGTTCCCATTCACCTATGGTCAATAAATCCACCTGAGGTAATTATTGTTCTATCTTTGAAACGGGAGTAATAATAAATGAACGACAGCAGCCGAGGCATCTAGAACTTATGCAGCTAGAAACAACATCAACATCGTGGATACATCAATACTGCTGGCCCAATTGACAGCGGCCCGCATTCAAAACGCTGTAAGTGTATAACAGAAATCAACGAAGTTATCGCCTATACCATCCCACGTAACGGTTCCAAAATTGACGTGTCACCAATGTGGGGCAATTATCCAACTGAGACCCCCCCCCCCACCCAGAGTACGAGTGGGTGGTAAACATTTCTTGAGCTTCCCAGCGAGCGCATGCGCGCTAATTCAGCAGTGCAAGGAAATGAAACAGACAGTAACTATCATGCCTAACTCGAGGAAAATAAAGAAGAAACCATGTCCGACAAATGCGGAAGGGCTTAAGACTGAGGCCTCGATACTTGTTAGTCTCTTGTCGTATCACTTCCGAAGAGATTAAATGAGGTTTTAGATCATGATGGTTGGTTAAAAGTGAATATCAGTTTCTGTTAGAAGAAAGCGAGTTATATATTTCCTTGTAATTTTTACGAATATGATAATTAAATAATGGACAGTTTTCCTTTTCTGCAATGTTCCCCCACCATTCAGATCAATCCTAGTTTCCTAGCACCCATAACACTTGTTTTTGTTTAAGAAGAGCTCTGTTCCAATTTGGTCTTATTTTTTGAGGACATTACTGCTTCATATACAGTCCTTTTATTGTGATTTTATTTCTATTCCCTCTTCAATAATTCATGAATATCTCTTTGTCATTATTTATATTTTTAAACGTTGAATTAATTCAAGAAATATAAACGATGCTCTTATAACTACACACCAATATATATATATATATATATATATATATATATATATATATATATATATAATATAAAAGAAAAAGAAAAATAAAGTAACACTTAACAATGTAACAAATTAACAGTAATTATAATAGTAGAAAAGGATAAAACACTAAGAAAAAGTCACACTTGAGATCGCTATATTTCGAACTCGTGAAGTCCTTCTATGGCAAAAAGACAAGTGACTTAAATACACACACACACACACACACACACACACACACGCGCGCGTGTGTGTGTGTGTGTGTCTTGGGAAAATTATCAGTTTGATAAATCCTCATATACTTATAAAGGTAATATTGCCATTAGTATTCTCTTGCAAATGTCCCTGTACTATTTTGTTTTTATCTATCTCTTTCTTTCTCCCCGCCCTACCCCACTGACAGCACAACATACTACTGCCTGATGACCCTTTAATTGAAAGAGTTGTTCAAAGGAGCATTTAAGTTCTGGCCCCAATACGTATACTTGTGTTTATATAGCAAATGTGATATATAGGAGGCTTCTGCTGGGTTTTTCCACCGTTTGTATTCACTTTGGTTGCCATGAGATCCTTAGCATACGTGCCATGCTGCACCGTTTTCATTTGGGCTGCCTGATTTTCTTTTCCTATGCATTTTAACTTTTCTGTTGCTGCTATTTATTTAACAATTAATTTTGAAACTATTCCCGCTAAATGCAATTTATAATATTATACTTTTTTTTTTGATTGATTTATTTATGGACGCTCTTTAACAGCTGAGGTCATTCAGCGTGCCATTCAACTCAGGGCGTGAAACTGTCGACAAATTTTGCTCAGAGGCCTCTCTTTCAGGCTTGAGGTTCTTTTTGGTGCCGTAAATGTACGACACGGGACTCACGGCTTTACTTCCCTTCCGAAGGAAGCCACTTTTAGGATTTTTACGCCCGAAAAAATCCATCGGTCCTGGCCGGGTTCGAACCCGCGAACTTGGGTTTAGGAGGCAAGTAATATTATACTTGCATTTATTGAATATACATCCATAAATTGTATAAAATTGTGTTTTTAATTAGGAATTATCAACCACTTTTCCTGGTAATTAAAGTTGGTGATCCCTATTCACTGCTTTAAAGTTGGAAATGCAATTGATAAAAATAGGACATCCGAAAGCAGTTATGGGATTGGTGAGGAATTTCTGTTACTTCAACCGTACTCAAGGGCTGGCTTTTTGTGGCTACCCCTCCCCCCTTTGGGAGCAATTTCGGGAGGAAGTGATAAGTTGAGGGAGACACCGAGAGACCAAGATCCAGGGGTGTTGAGGAAAGGTCATAGATGGATCACTAACATTGTTTCCAAATGGAACACCCCGACACATGGTGAAGCCACCCCCCTCTCCTCAAAGAAGTTCGAACTCCTTAGAAGGGAATCTTCAACACAACGTCGAGAAAGAAACTTTTCCAATGTTCAAGCCACCGTCACACCGCATACACCACCACCCATCTTACCTAGCACTTTCGAGCCAGGAACAGAACCAACGGAATGAAATTAGTTGAAATGGGAAAATGTAAAATTCCTGAAAATCGTGTAACACGATCGCTGAAAAT
The DNA here is from genome assembly GCA_030762175.1 of Metallyticus violacea. Classification (NCBI taxonomy): domain Eukaryota; kingdom Metazoa; phylum Arthropoda; class Insecta; order Mantodea; family Metallyticidae; genus Metallyticus; species Metallyticus violacea. Next base: position 101,887,625 of record CM060830.1, on the reverse strand, counting down.
TACCACCATTAATGTCACCAATAGTTTTTTAAATCTCTGTGTGACATGGATAGTGCCATTAACAAAGAGAAAATATAAACTTAACTTTCGGTATCATGAAATAATTAAGTCAACAATTCTTTAAATTAAAGGATTAGCCATACATAAACATGTTCTGTAACATGATAGTTGAAAACAGACCTTAAAGCAAAACGAGTAAATGGTTTTGAAGGGTAACATTTCACCTTAGTCACCAGTTTTGGCTTCCATTGAAAACACTTCTTTTGATTTCTGCACGGTTCAGTGTGTGTGGGCATCAAGTTTATTTCAAACTAAGGCAGAAAACAGGCGGTTGATAACAGGCTTCGATATAAAGAAATAGCTTTTCTCTATACACGTTAACGCCTTACTGGATGACTGCAGGATTGTATAGAAATGTTGGTCTCATTTAATTCAATCAGAATTTGTATTCAATTAATATAGGAAAAAAAAACCGGTGTTCAATTGAATGAATGCATGATCTTGTGGAATTCTTGCTCGCCAGAGTTTTATTTGTTTATTTATTTATTTGCCTCTGAATTATGTCTAATGCAGGGAGATTGATGAATGCCATGACTGAAAACAACTAAGGAGAACTGACCATAAACCCGTTGACTAGAACTGCGTAACATGAATTAATAAATTCTGCAATCTGATTGTACTTCAGAACCCAAATATTTGTTGTCTTGTTTTATCACTTGGTGCTAAAGGCCACGGTGTAGTTGACGTTTTATAAACTCTTAAAATATTACCGCTGATGAAGAATCAACAAATTACAGGAAGATGGGCAATCATTGAATATTTTATACACAGTGTTCTACATAATTAATTGGAAAAGTCGATCCTTGATTGCCATCTTTGTAGGGCGTTTTTATAAGGTAAACAGCTTCTAAATTTATAACTTTAGAAGAGAGAGTGAATGTTATTTTATTGAAGGTTTATGGGTGGTTTCCCCATATTCTAAAGCACTAAAACAGCGATATCTCATATGGTCAGAATCATTTTTATTATTCACTATGCTCTATTAACTGTAGATGCTATATATATTGACATTAACCAGAAGCATTTAGGTCTCTTGTTACAATTTCCGAGTTTGTTGTCTTAACCTTAAAAGAAATTACTCTTTCTGGCTAAATTCCCTTAATATAAATCCATTTTTCAAGCATAAATTTATTACAAAATGTCAAACAAACAAAACAAAAACGATTTTTGTCATACATTTCTGAGTTCCTAATTTGGGGAGATTACAAAAAAAACCTATAGCAGACATTGCTCCTTGGTGGCCCATACACGTATTGCCTAAAGGGTCAGCACATGCAGAATGTACTTGCACTAGTTGTCATCTTGGTTTTCTGAAAATAACCCAGAGCCGAGATACTCAACATCTTCATTATCAAAGTCACAGAGCTGATGACGATTTATGTTGGTGTCAAATGAGTAACATGCAAGAGGTGCGCCATCCATAACATTTCACGTTTTTGCTAAGAAAAACAAGTATTGGTGATATGAACCGTCCATAAGTCAGATCAATGCATCCCTTTCAACCGCTTGGAGGGAATGTATTTTTTTTTTTTATTTGTAAGTACACAACTTTCAATGTTTCTGTTAGTGTTTAATAGCAGTTGAACAATCTCAATGGATTGTGCTTAATGTTGTTCCGCTCAAAAGTTTCAAAGAACTCAATCACTGCATTGGAAGTAAATTATTTCACTGGATTATAATAGCAAATTGGGGTTTCTTTGCAGGAACTTTCTCAGCTTGCTTATTACTGTTCGAAAATAAAGTTCGCACATATTTTTGCTTTGCCTGTTAATAGACCAAAAGACAAATGTCTCTTCTTGATAAATCAAACACATTCTTCTATCATAATGCAATGTTTCGGCAGCTCTTCCTCCATTTTAGCTACTTTGTCTTCATTACTGCCTATTGCTTCCTTAATATACCTGAAGAACACTAAATATTGGAGGTGATTAAAGCTTCCCAACTTTTCGCTTTTCACACAATCACTGCCTTCCTGTGTGCAAGGTCCCATTTTTTCTAGTATTTCATTCAGTACTGTACTTACTGATGTTCTAAAATAAAAAATATTTTATCAAGCAATATGATACTGAATTCACATGGATTAGAACTCGAAACTTTAAACATTAATTTAACAGCCATTTGAGAAGTAATATTTACTGTATTCTTTCGGCTGGTCATCTAACTCTCCGTCTTTCACAATAAAGAAATTTATTTTTCTATCAAGTCATTAGAGGGGTGACAAATTATTATGTCTAATATGTTGTGAAACGCAGCTTAATTTTCACACATGCTTGCATGTGTTAACAAAAAAGGCATTTTGACTTCCCCAAATTAGAACACGTTCAATTACTGGTTAAATTAATTGATATAAGCATCGTAGTGAACTCAAAATTAAATTAAATTAAGTAATAACAATCGGTACTTTAGGCCTTATACTTCATACTATTAATATTAAAGTAACAAATATCATATCTGTACACTTTACAATTCTGTAACAAAGTAATCGCGAATCATTTGGTTACAAGAATTGCACTCAGGTAAGAGAAAGTTGCTAAGAGACAATTCATATACTTTTCACACAATGGCAGCACCTTCTAGATAGAACAAACCCACCTACCCAAAATACATCTCGCCTTTCCTATACGTGTGTACTTACAGCTTTTAAACATAGCACATGTAAATTGAACACTCCGCGTGATAGGCGACCGGTAGGGTGCCGACATGCTGATTACATGCCCCCCTGCAGTACTGCCCTTTATCAATGAAGTCGTGAGACGGAGGTAGAGGAAGCAGATGTCGCTGCGGCAGGCCATTGCTCACCCCGAGCTATAGCGCCAAATGAGAAGAAGATTGGGTAATGCAAACATTTCAGCCTTACAACAGATTTTGGAGTTCTGTCAAAACTACTTGGTACTTAAATACATAGATTTTATTGTCAATCTTCTTTTACCCAATCATTTCGTCAATCAGGTGTTTAGAAATACAGGAGGTGAATACGGGTTAATTTTGCTAAGCTAACTGAACAGACACGCTGATTAACCAGATGAATGCAATGAGTTAATATCTGATTAACCAGTTCTGAAGTTACGATATTCTCACATGACCTCACTTTACTACCAACACCACAACTAGCCACTGGCCTTTAAAAGGAGTTAGCCAAAGATCTGAAATAACGTTACTGTTAATTTAAAAATAAACAAGCTCAAGCGTATTGAGCTGAGATCATAGTATATGTTAGTTTGATATATTCTTCATTCTTTCATATCCCTTTAGAACATACCCTCTCTCTCATTAGTCCTTATCCCTTGAGTTGTATAAATTTTGATTTTAAAATAAACATTGTTATTTAAATCTGCCCAATTTCCTACAAAAATATGACGCTTTTTATCTGTGTATGTTTTTGACTGGTCTGTTTTCGTCTTTGGAGGCTCAAGTCACCGAAATGAGACTAGCGCGCTGGGTTACAAGTACTCGCTCGTAAAATAAAACGATACACCATTGCTTGCAATTTGCCGTGTATTTCCCAAAAGCCCCGTTATCTTTTAAACGGTAGCCAACGCCGCACAGAATGTTATAGGCAGTTCTCTCGGCTTCACGAGAGCATGTCCGCTGTTTTCTCCGCGAATACGATACGAAACGGAAGTTTAATAGCTTCTAAACTCGTCCCATGGCCCCCAAAAACCGAACCTGCAGAAAGTTAATGTTGGTCGCTGTTAAAACGCCACCTTGTGACATCGATAACGTCGGAACGGAAAATATTAATGGGATTGGAATAAAACTGCGGCGGTAAATTGAGCCTGTCAAGTGACGTCCCAAAAACATCCACCGCAGGTTAATTTGGGCTAACCCTCCGGGCCAGATATATACATACAGATGACATGAACGTCCCATGCATGTGTATGGGTTTTGTGGCAGCTTGATTCCCAACAAATATATTGCCACACATTAATATTGTATCTAATTTTTGTCGAGGACGAACCTGTGAAATAAAACCCTTAGGGTGACTGACTAGTAGGGGAGAAACAGGATAGCTTGGTAAAGCCCTTTAAATAAAATTTATTTAAAACATACCCCAAAACAGGATTATAAAATGTAGCCTAATAAATTTTGGTATGCCATATATTGAACGTAATGGTCATAATAAATTATTTAATGAGAAATTCTGAACATTAATTGTTTTTTCAACAAATGCGTTTACTACGCATTATAAAGAATCTGGCCCGTTCAACTATCAGGCTACATTTGACCTTGGGCAAAACTATAGTAAAATAAGCTGAATACACTTTGTAATAATACAAATATTATTAAATAGCTTGGCCATGCAATTCCCTGTCAAAAATTCACTTTAGATGCATGTCACAATGCTTTCAAAATCACCTAAAAAAGAAAAGATTAGGAAAGATTAAGAAAACCACCAACTTCCAAAATATTATATTAGACAATCTATTATTTTTACTCATAAAACGTTAATATCTATATATCTGTGTCGCTGAATACTCAGCCGAAAGTCTCCTTGAATTTGTAATTATGAAAGTCAAACTTTACCCTCCTAAAGTCAGAGCGTCTTGACTGTACCTGCTTCGGAAGAAAGATGGATTTTTTTTTTTCGGGTGTAAAAATCCGAAATATGGCCTCCTTCGGAAGGGAAGTAAAGTCGTGGGTCCTGTGTTGTACTTTTACGGCACGATAAAAAACTTCAAGGCATCAAGAAGAGGCGAAAGAAGAGGTCTTTGTCGGCCGTTTCATGCCCTGAAATGAATGGAACGCTGATGACCTGAGATGTTAAAGAGCGTCCGTAAATGAACAAACAAATAAATCATGCGAATGTTTACATAACTACTGTATTTTTACCCTCAAAACTGCGTGTCGGAATTTACATATTTATGATTTTAAGGCATTAAAAATAAAGAATCCAAATGTTGCGTGATTTTCTATCACTCTGGTACGAACAAAGCATCAATAAACTTGTATCGTGGTATTGGTAAAGTCTGGACAAAGAAGATAACTATATAGAAATATAAAATAAGAGCTCTGCAGTGCAAATAAAATTGTTCAAAAATTTTCTTTTTAAAATAAGGAAACCTACTCTTTGTCTTCTCTATCCAAATACTCCCATACTTTCCCAAATATAGTGTCATAGCACAGACTCAAAAAAAAAAAAAAAATTAGTAATAGAAACAGGTATGTAGTATATTAGTATTATATAACATGCATAGAAATTTTTTATTTTCCAGAAATGAAGGAAAATCTGTATGGGTTGAAGTCATTAAGTTAACGACTGAAGGAAGTATTGAGGAAAAGGCGTAAGTAGGAACAGTCAAGTGTTTCTAAATCTTTATTAGGGAATAGTTTGGGAATATCGGGGAAGTTTTCTTCAATTTCAAGGAGAATTTGGGAGAATTTTCGACATTCTACTTGTATCGCTGTTTTTCATTATCAAAAACTAGAATAATACCAGTGCAATGTCTCTAATGAAATATAATAATAATAATAATAATAATAATAATAATAATAATAATAATAATAATAATAATAATAATAAAATAAAAATCTAAAATCGTTACTGTTTTTGTACATTTACTGCAACACTAAGAAACTGGACTTCATAATGAACATTGAAGGATTCGCTAGTGCCCACTTTCCCCTTAACAACATATCTTATTTGCTATCCCCTTTGTTTCTTGCCCGTTTACTGCTGCTGGAGTATTGGGTTGTAAAAAGAGATGGCCATTCGCCCATGTTAACGCTACGTAACATTCGTTTGTTTGGCGGTCGTCTTCTGTTTCGTCTGTTAAAAACGTTGGTAGAGCGGAAGGGCAATGTAGGGGGGAGGGAAGAAAATTTTATTGCAGCTGAACAAGCACAAGGCCAATGATACAAGCGGGAACTTGTACACAAGAAATAAAAAACAAAAACAAAATAGCCAGAGCCTTGTAGGTTAGAATCGGGATTGAGGGGAAATAGAAAGGAATATAGACCAGGGCTATAGAGTCCCTGCCACGTCGTAAAAATCTGTTTAGATGGCGTGTCATATTTATGTAAATACCAAGCACGAAATATTGGCTCTACAAAACGATGCAGCCTGGTGTTTATAGGATTCTTTTTCATCCATCCGTGATACTTTGCGTTTTTTATGGACCTTATAAAACTTTCTGATAGTTAATCATTTTGCCTGTATAAGAAAAAACGTAAGAAAAGCTTTAATACAAAAAAATGCAATTTTCGCAATAGGAAGTCAAAAGAAGCAACGATCTACCGGTTTGTTGGATAAATCTGGGCAAGAAAATATCATTTTTGGGAAAAAATAATTACTTCCTTTCAAGTTTATATAATAATGCCAACGATTTTATAATTTGTTACCCATAAAATACGATTTATCTCGGCAAAGTAACAACCTCTTCATGTTATGTGAATTATTTCCTGCTAGGCATTTCTTCATTTTGGGGAACATGAATTAGTTCAAAGGAACCAAATCTGGAGCGTAGGGGGATGAGGAAGGCGTTCATGCCAATAATTTTGAGACCTCAACAGTAAACTTGTGCACTATAGTGTTATCGTGTTGGAGGAGTGGTTTTTTTTTTTTTTTGTTTTTTTTTTCCTCGCCAAATTAGGACGATTCATCTTGACCGTGTTGATTAATTACTCCAGAAATATAGGCTAAAATTCGCGGTTATAATTTTGCCCTTTCCAAGAGTAAATTAAAATTAGTCGTGACAATTCCAAAACCCAATCGCCTTCCTTGCTTTCTTGCCTTTTTTTTCGGAGCGCTTTCTCCGGTTGCAACCCACTTGACTGCTTCTTCATTTCCGACAGTAGTGGTGGATCCATGTTTCGCCGAATGTTACATGCAGTCTCCAAAATTCAGTTGGATTCCGTTTACACAGCTCCATATTCTGCGCGGAAGTGACCACCTCGCCGATAACTTTTTATATCAAATGATTGTGCAAAATACAAAATATCATGCATTCGATCTCCAGAAATGCCCACAGCTTCAGCAATCTCCCGCAACTCTAGCCGAAGATCGTGAGCTTTTTCAGTAATTTCGATAGTTGTTACCTCGACAGGAATCCGGAACAGTTCGCATCGCTTGTTTGGCTACATCTAAACTCACCAAACCGTTTCATTTAGGGGATGGTGCAAATTTGCCTAATGCTTGCTGTTCGCCTTAGTTTCTACGTACGTTTAAACTTTCAAAAAGTAGTGTTTTATAATACGCGAAATTCTCCTTTCTCCATACACCATACCTAAACTGTCACTATGTTGCCAAGGTAACGCTGAAAGAATCTAACGTTACCACTTTTGAGTCTGCACTGGTTCATCGAATAACCCTTGCACTGGCCTCTATAGAAAAGCACACACAAATGACATAGGGAAGAGCCCTTTTATCAAGACATACTCCACCCCTACATTCTCTGTCGGTCCTGGTGGTATAGTGGTTACCATACTTGCCTCCTAAACCCAAGATCGCGGGTTCGAACCCGGCCAGAACCGATGGATTTTTTTCGGGGCGTAAAAATCCTAAGTATGGCTTCCTTCGGAAGGGAAGTAAAGCCGTGGGTCCCGTGTCGTACATTTACGGCACGAAAAAGAACCTCAAGCCTGAAAGAGAGGCCTCTGAGCAATATTTGTCGGCCGTTTCGCGCCCTGAGTTGAATGGGATGCTGATGACCTCAGCTGTTAAAGAGCGTCCATAAATAAATCATTAAAAAAAAAAATCCTACATTCTCTCATAACTGCATCATCGTATATTTGTGCTATAACTTTTGATTTATACGAAAGTCTTTTAATTCAGCTGATATAGTACTACATCTTAAGCCTTCTGCAGTCAATTCAGAAACAGCAATGACTTTTATGAATTTTCAACCAGTTTACTCCCACTGATGAATCTAACGTCTCAACAAACTGTGACATGCAGGTAATGTCTGCCTTCCTCGGTCTGTACAGAAATAAAATTTGCTCTTTCTATTTTTTTCTAATCTCATTCATATAGACAGAATACTTTTCTCACTTCACACGTGGCAACCAAAATGTTAGTTTAGGCTTAGCAAAAAAATAATAGAACAGAAATAAATAATGCTATTTCATTATTACACTTTCTAATTCGCTGCCGTTTTGGCGAAATTCGGTTTGTCGTAACCAGCTAACGTTTTGGACTCTAACCCCATGCTTCGGGACTGAGTAATGCGACTTTCTCCGCTGCCTTTCGGCACTCCAACCGTAGTACGGTACTATTTGTAAGGTCACGTTTGTTGATTCTGGCGGAAAGCGCTTGACCATTATTTGAAATTCATAAGACATTATTGTTTCTCAACTATAGAGCAGTTTGCGTTTATCGACTTTTGCTTTAACTAATTAATAGGATATATCGAGTTTTGTGAAACCTCGCATTTTTCTTCGCTTTATAGGTACATTATATATGTTTACAAGTCTATAGATTTAAACTTAGTATCGAACCCGCGATTGTATATTTGGATATCAGTGCTAAACACTGGCGGTTAAATGGTTAAATAGCTGAAAATGTTGTATAACTTTAATTTGAAACTATGTAATGATTGACAAAAATACTGCTATGGGTGGCCGAGGTCGTTAAGGCGCGGACTCGTGAGCGGGAGATCTGGGGTTCGAATTCCGCCAGGACCGTTCTCCCTTACCGAGGATTTTTCCAGGTTTTCCTCAGTCCTCATAAGTGGCACATGCCGGGGAGGTATCCTAAACTTACACCTGGAATGTTTCCTTACTTAAAAAATCTTTCCCCAATACATCATTTCATATCATGTATCGTCAGTGTCCATCGCCTGTGGTGCCTCAGTAGTAAAAACTGGCGTTAAACACTAATAAACTAATTCAACAATTGACAATAATGGAACGTACTTTAGGGCACTTAAATTAATGAACTGCACTTATTATTTTTACGATTGCCTGCTTTACGGTACGAACAAAGTGTAATTTTAATTAATGGTTTGCTCAACAATTTGAACAGGAAAATATCAAGAATGCTGGTGAAACTGGCGGACCGCAGGCCGCAAGCGATACATATATTCTTGCTGGCAAGACAAGGTAAATATGAGCACATATCCGGAAATGTATATGATTCACAAAATCAGCATTTATTATTGCATATCTACAATTATTATCATTACACCTGTTCTTCAAAGTCACCGCCATGATTAACTGTCGACTCTCTCAAAGATCCTTAACTTCTAACAGCGTGACAGATGACATGCGAACTTTGCTTCTGATTCTGCATGTCAGGAATCAATTCAGTATACACCATTCTCTTCATGTTTCCTCCAAATCTAGAGCAGTTAGATTCGATAATCGTGAGGTCTATGTCCTTGACCGATTCGTCTCTCAGGAAATTTGCAATTTAGATAGCGTCTTACAGAAGATAGAAATGAGCGGGGGCTCAATCATACATGCTCCACATTTGCTGTCGTACAAGCATTTCGGTGTGAAAAAAAAAGTGTCAACTATCGTGCAAACGCAGTATTTCATTATAGAAGAGAGTTTAGTGGCCGCCTATTGCGGAAACTAAGCACTTCTGGACATATATTCACAGGAGATATTTGCTCCTTGTCTTGCCAGCAAACACACTCCAAAGTTTCTCCCCATCGTTCCTTAACACTGCACGCCCACACACACACATAAATAGTAATTTTAACTCTCCGTGCCTTGCAAACAAAGGGAAGAGGGAATGTTCCGTGTACACTAAACACTGGACTGTAGCAGTAAGTGGAATATTATATTGCATTTGGACAAATATCTACTCGCTATCTAATGTAACGACTTATCACAGAGTCAGTTCTATGTGTTATTTATTACTAGCCCGGGTAAAGATAAAATATCCAGATTCAAATAGCGACTTTGCACCAACCGTTATTTGTATTTAAACATTTAGAATATTTATAATCTTTTAACATAATTAACTTTGAGAAACATGTAATTTTAATAACACTTAAAATGTTTAACAATAATCTATACAACAAAACCCAAATTTTCTTCTGTTTATATTTCTTTACTTTTAACTGTTAAGTATTTTACCCACCTCCCATAGTTAGATCTAAACCCTCTAGTGCTTACAACCCAATATCCCGGACAATAGTCTGTCTAGGAGCTAATTGCAAGCATAGAGAGTAGACATACACTCCAAGGGACTCCCTGAATAGACAGTTAGTTCAATGTCAGGACCGCTTCGAAGATATTGCAAACACAGAAAGATGAAATCAAGGCGAATGATGAAAAAGAATCAATTAATTTAATTTTATTTTATTCTTCGATGCTTATATCCTGATAACTAAATGCTATGTCAGGACATAATATTCCAGATTAATTTTACACTCAAATTGATTCAGAAGAAGGAAGCAGAACTAACAGAAGAAGAGAATAGTGGTAGTCTTCGGGTGTAAAGGAAGCAGCCTTGAGAAGAAGAGATGGATCTAGAACAAAAGGAGGAAAATATAAGCTACAGATAAAAGTTGAAAACTAGTAGAAGAAGGAAATTGTACTGTTAACACACCATGGCCCAGTACAGCTGCTGCTTGAGACCTGCAGCAACCTCATAGATGTCCTGTTGTCTGGGGTTCCGGTGGGAGCAGCCTGGATACCGAGCGTTACCAGAAATGTAGATAATTAAATTGTATAAAAAGTGTAAGATAATTAATTGTAATTACAATTATTGCTATTTGATTGTAGGTTTAAATTTCCATAGTGTTATATTCCAGAACTGTTTTAGATAACTTTCTTTAAAGTTTTAGCTTTGTCTAGTTGTAGTATTAGTACTGTAGATTTTAAAATCTGTAAAATGTTAACTATAATTTAAATTGTATTGATTAATGTAAGAGGAACAAATAAAATTAATCTGGAATATTATGCCCTGATATAGCATTTAGTTATCATTGCAGAATAAAATTAATTATATGAAGGTAAATCATCAGCAGAGAAATCCTAATCCAATATTTCCCTTTTCTGAAAATGGACTGAGGAAAACCAGGGCAACTTCAGACTACTCAGCCGCAGGATTTATACCTGCGACCTCCCCAACACTAGTTCCAAGCAATGCCGCTGAGGCAAATCTGTAGGTATTGTTTCTATGTCGAAATTGTTGATGGAATCTTTTCTAGGCACATTCATGAAGATTCACAGTTTGGCTATCACGAAGAGTTAACTGTAAGTCAGAAGAAACAATTAAATATTTACGAAAGTGCATTTGTGAAAGACTTTATATTGATGAGGACTGCAATAGTGTTTAAAATATAAAATAACACAAAAAATTGAAATTAATTTAATTTATTTAAAGGTAGCGCCGAACATTCTTTTCACCTCTGCCCAAGGTTTCATTATCGAAAGGACTTCAGTTGAGAAGCTATGCAGTAACATTTCACTGCCCATTTAGCTTGTTTTGCTTTCCGACAAAATCGAACGGGTAACCCTCCACCCCTCTCTTGTTACAGTAATGGATGCTGTAGGGTTTAGTCGCTAATGATGAAAACATGTATAAATGTGGGCACGTAAGTACGTCCATGTACACAACCCAATTTGTATTCGAACAGGGCGATGCTTTTTTTGTTTTGCTTTTTATTTTATTACCTCATCCCTCTTGGCATTTTTTTGTTCTCGTGTTTAATTGTATTCTTGATACCGATCTCTTTGTTTGCTTTAGTTCGAGTACATGTCTAATAAACTGTGATATGGCTCGCACATTTCGTTTCCAAGTAGTCACTCTAGAGTTCGCTGCTCGTTGCAATTCCACTGATGGAATTCCCGGTTTAGGAATATGGATAAAGTAGTGAATGGATGAATATATCTACGAGAGTAGGTTCATAAGTTACCGGGTGAACCATTTCCTAGGTATGATAAAATCAAAAACTATACTTCACTTTTCAACAGTTACCCTTTATTGCAATACACTTCTTACATCTTTGAATTAACATTTCAATCCCCCCTCCCATCATTAGTCAGAAATTTTGTCTGCAAAATGGGCATAAACAGCACCCATCACGTCTTTGTCACACTTAAATTTCCTTCCTCGAAGGTCCTTCTTGTATTTTGAGAAGAGGAAATAGTCACTGGAAGCTAGATCTGGACTGTAGGGAGGATGGTCGATCTCCTTGAAGCCACATTTCTTCACAGTATCCTTTGCAACAAGAGCTGTGTGAACAGACGCGTTGTTGTGAAGAAGGCGCACACCACCACTCAGCTTTCCTCGCCTTTTCTCTTTGATGTAAGTAGGTAGTCTGTGTAGTAGGCCAGCATAGTACTCCCCATTTACTGTGGTGTTCCTCTCCTTGAAGTCAATGAAGAGTATTCCTTCACAGTCCTAAAAGATTGTAGTCATGGTCTTCTTGGTTGACTGAGTGACCTTGGCCTTTAGAGGTGGTGCTTGGCCAGATTTACGCCACTCCATTGATTCTCTTTTGGACGAGGGATCATAGTAGAAGATCATAGTTTCACCTATAGCAATGGTTTACAGAACTTTTCTCTCGTTGCCACGGCGAGCTCCATAAATGCCTAACAATAGATGACTTGCTGCTTTTGGACTGAGGAAAGAAGTCTAGGTATTTATCTTGCACTAATCTTATTCATGTTTAAACGTTCATGAATAATTCGAAGGACTGTTGTTTTAGAAAGGCCCAACCTTGCTGCTATTTCTGTAACTTTGAGCCACCGGTCTTCCATAATTTCTCCTTCCACAAGAGCGATGTTTTCCGGAGTGAACACCTCCAAGGGCCGACCTGCACGCTCTTCGTCTTCAATGCTTTTTCGACAAATTCGAAAAAGTTTGGCCCATTCTTTTACAGTAGAATATGGGGGAGTGGGTGCTCCCCCATATACATCGTCCAATCACTGTTTAATTTCATTTGGAGCAAGTCCTTTCCTTTTGTGTGAAGAAGTTAATAACAGCTCGAAACTCCATTTTGAACATTGCACAAATTTCTACACATAGTCTTCTTTATGCTATTATATCTTAATAACTGAACACAATGGTGCGGAATTTACAGCTATAATTGTTTACTGAACAGATTAGGTATGATACCAGATAAGAGTTTTGTGAAGACGATAATTCTTATGGGCTAGGCCGGAAACTTATGGACCTACCGTCGTATATCGTATCTTTATTTCTAATATAATGATAAAGTTAATCTCTAATAGCTTTACAATTGCATAAATAAATTATCTTAAATTTGCGAAACTTAAATTTGGGCAACTCGTGCAAAATGTAAGATGTTTTAACTGGTAACGGTAGTGCTATAAATTAAATGTGTTTAGAGTGCTAAAAGAGAGTTATCTATATTAAAAGTAAAGCATATGCTGTTAAGGACATCTTTAGTTTGTACATTTAGCATAATTGCTCCTAAAATTCGACTCCGAGTAGCGTGTACTTCGCTGTTGCAGCTGCTATCGCCGCAGCTAACATAGGGTTAAACGTAGAAATTACATATTCATTAATTAAAACGTTAACTTTTTTTTCAGAATAGACATTGAATTCTAGTATTCGTCACTGAAATAAAAAATAATTATGTGTTGTAAATATCATATTGAAAAGGTGCGTAAATCATATTTTTTTTTTTAAATTTGGGTTACGGTTTTGATTATTTATTAGTGATTTCTTAAATATAGGCAAGTATTACTTTATTTTTTATCCTAAATCCCTATTTTGTGTTTAGCTGAGAAAGTGTAACTTTTCTAAAGTTTAACAGTTCTGATATTAAAAATGTTAGGTTAAGAAATGGCGAGATAGCGTAATTTTATAATTATCATAAATGACTGAACAGCACTTTTTATATGTAATACCCATTCGATAATCAAAAGGGGGAAGGAGAGAGGAATATTTTAGAAATGTTAGTGGTGTTCTGTAAAATTAATATGCAAAATAAACCATTAGCCACTGTACAACCACCGCCTCGAGTTGTTGAATTTTCTGTATTAATTTTACTGGCAGAACTTTACCCCTAAGAAAAGCCTAACACAGACTGAAATAATGATAAACAAAAAAGGAGCACGCGATTTTTTTTGTATCAGCATTAATTGCTAATTGGTGGGAAGGTTTTCAGTACTTATAAAGTAAAATCTTAGACTTCTAAGAGCATTTGGTTAGAATTTTTAAGAGGAATGTGATTCAAAATGAAAATTTGCTTTATTGCCGTAACTTGTGCAAACAAACATTAATTCACAGTGTCAAAATAATCGCCAACAACCCGGTGACTTAAACTTTAGTAAATATTTTGGAGTTCTTAAATTTGGCAATTAATGTTATTGGGGTTGTGATGTCATACACATGCTTGATGTTTGTTTAAAAAGCGGTTTGTATTCAATTATGCAATTATTTTATTTCTACAGAGCTATCTGAGGCATGATACAGGTAGTAGAGGCTATTTCCTGACATGTGCATCAAAATTTGACTCCGCGAAATACCCAAGCCTTCCTACTACAGGATGATTTTTTCTTCTCGGGACCGCTGCACGTGCAGTTGGCCGCAATCGATCGAGCTCTGCAGTTTCCGTCTCATTTCCATGCTTGAAAGCAAGCCGGAGATGAGGTCAGTACAAGTTTAACTCTAGGAACGTTTGCACGTGTTCTTGTGTGTTGAGTATTATTTAGGAAGCATACAATGTATTAATTACTTTAATATGGCTCAATTAAGGTATTCTGTTCCCCGAAAGAGTATTTATTTACGGTTCCTAAACGTATAGCTGTGCACTTCCATTAATTATTTCCCCTTTTCCAGTAGTTTTCAATTTCGCTCCTTGTCCAGAACCAGAGCTGAAGATCATACAGTGCTGGGAGATCATCGTACCAGTTTTTGGGGACATTACATTCTAGCGATGGACATGATATAGTATATATTAAAATCTCCTTGCTCGCATGCCACAACGATAAGTAGAATTTAAAACGGGTTAAGTGAGGTCTGAGAGACAATCTGTTGATGTTCCGCGCTTCAAAACCGATAAGTTTAAAACGGAGTTTAAAAGAGTACATTTGTGTGCATTGTTTTCGTTTGAATTTAAGTGCGGGTTAAAAGGAACGCAGTCACTTGAGCGTTTTACGCACCATCTTCCTCCTTCACGTTTGTTTGCGGCATTTAAGAGTAGGAAAGTTGCAGTTCACCAAAGATGCTGATTGTAAAACTCATTCCCTTGCTGGAGACTGATAAATACACTGCTGGACATTAAAATAGCAACGCACTTAAGAGACACGTTAAACTGAAACCCACAACTTCTCAAGGGAGGATATGATTCGTCGACAATACAAAAGCAATACTAGCAGGTGTCTGAATTTGATCGCGGGAGTATTGTGATACATCCAGAGTGCGGGATATCATTCAGAGAAGCAGTGCTTTGTTGAACATAATAGGGCTGCAAGAAAAGAACATGAGATCAATGGATCGAGGCAAAACGAACTCACAGACGTGATGGATCCCAATATCTCCGTAAACAACCGAATGTAAAGACAGGAGATAATTCCATATGGCTATTATGAACACGCACAGTGTGTTGCAATTTTAATGACCAGAAATTTATTAAAGGTAAGGAAACTTTTGAACACAAGCCGCAAACTGTGCAAATGGTAGAATGATTTGTTGTTAACATTTAGTAATGCATTTTCTCCAACCGAGCAGTCTTGTAACAAGGTTCGTCCAATCGGAGACCAGTTACTGTAAAGTAGTTTATATCACAGGTGTTGGACACTGATGATACGCGAGATAAAATGACAAATAAATTGCGAAACTATTTTTGAATAAAAAAAACAAATAAATGGGTTCTAGATGTGTTTTGGGCTATCTCCTCGGTATTTGCCATTAATGAGGAGAGGAAAGGGGGGGGGGAGAAACTCGTGAACAAGAAAGACGATATGGTGGGACTCAAAATGCAGACCTCCTGCTCAAGAGTCTGTGCCTTGGCCACCTTAAAATGTGCTGGAGAGTACCTAATGCATTAACTCCAGGAATGTAAAAAAATAGAATTGGGTAGCCAAAGGTTTTTTTTTTTTAAATAGTAATTAATGTCCGTCCCCTTTCATCGCTGAGATATCAAAAACGATGGACATTGATGATACACGAGATTGAATTATATATAGGAAAATAATTTATTTGGGGGAGGGGGAAGATAGCGTTCCAGGTCTTAGTTTCTGGTACCTATCTAGCATTTGCCATTGATGAGGACTGAGGAAAACCTGGAAAAAACCTCAGATAAGGAAGAAGTGTGTAGTAGAAATCAAATCCCAGACCTATTCACGATTCCGTGCCTTAACGTATCACTGGCCAAATAATTGAGCAGCAAATTTAGAGTATTGGAAACTAAAGTAAAACTTCACTGAATGCCCCGTTTTGCTGCGGAACCTACTCATAGATCATCTAAATAGATTTTAACAGTACACCAATAGGAACAGAAATATAAGATCAGAAACACAATGACTGTATGATATAATATTCGAAAGCTTGTAGATTAATAATAATAATAATAATAATAATAGTAATAATAATAATGCCTTCTCTTTAAGTGCAAATAATAGTAGCATAATTTTATAACACGACCTTTGTTTATAAGTAAAGCATCGAAACCTCAAGAGGAAACTAATGGAACAAATGAGGCGTTAAATAAACGTTTCGTTACCACCTTTGCTCTCGTAAATCCTTCCTCAACAAATGTCAAGGTAGATTAATGGGAGCTGAGGCACGTCCGTCACTCAAGCTTCTGGGTGCAGCAACTGGCGGGAACAAACAAAACGCCGAGAGTGTTTAAAGAAACAACAGTGGGAAGAAGTAAACTTTATGAATGAGCCGGCGAAGCTGGTGACGGTTCTGCCAATTCTGCTCTTGGCGCGTGTTAATAATCTCACGGCATTTTCCTTCCCGCAAACAAACGCAGCTCGCTCACCGCAAAACGTAGCTCCGTCAGCAACAGAAATTTATTCCCAACATTTGTCTTGGTTCACCTCGCTGACTTAACGCAAGCGTACGAAATTTGCGCGCTAGTTGAAATGCTTTTCGTTTGTGAACTAATTATCCTTTCCAATACATAATTAATGAAATTAGTTTGGGTATTTAATGAGCTCTCTATTGTTCAAGATCGTTTACGCATGTAATGGTCGCAACAGGTGATGGACATAGGATGATGAAAACTCTGCAAAATGCTTTTCATGAGTAACAGTTTCACATTGGCAATAAATTGTGCTGGTTTTTATTTTTGGATAGAATGCAAAGTGAATTGGCTATGGTTTGCGACTCACATCGAGCGGTCCCGGATTCAAGTTGTTTGGGTTCGGCCCTCTTTAATTGGATTTTTGTGGTTTTCATAGTCAATATTGTGATGCACCTTTTCTCTCCACGAACTTTCCACTCTCCCTTCTAACTCATTTCGCTCTATCGTTTACGACCTAGCGCCGAAAATGCCACGTGAGGTGGGAAAGTGTTATGTGCGGTGCCGCAGTAACTTGCGCTTTGGGGAGATTTCTGGCTAAGCATCTGGTACGAAAGCGGCCCTTCCAGGGATGCTTTATCTGGAATGAATGTTAAGAGCTCCGTCTACATTCCTATCCCACCGTCCCTAGATCCTAGCCCTGACATCATACCAGAGGTGATGCCTTTGGGAACGTAGACACAAACGACAACCCAACCTCAATAAGGTAACCACATTCCAATATATATCTGGGTGAGATGAACTTTTCTGCTGTAGCTTCTGGCAAAAATTAATAAATACATAAAATGATAATAAATAAATATCAAAACAGGCTTATATTGCTGTTAAGGCTGTGACTGGGCAAAACGCATCCAGATATTAAAATAATCCTTTCAACTATGAAGTATCTCAATAATGATTTTGAGAATAATATGTTCATATTTATTAAAAAATATGTTACTTCAAGTATTTTCTAAATTAAAGGGAAAAGGAATAAATTTTCAGCATTCTATTTTGGTAACGAGCAGATTTTTATGGCTGCATCAAAAGATGTCGTTAAAATATTATGTTAGTGCGGAAGGAAAATTTAGATATTTTTCGTTAAAAAAACTTTTAATGCTGAGAGAAATAAAACTAACTGAAAATATATTAACTAACGGAAACATAAAGAAATTTTGAATATTTGACTGTACAACGCGTAGTAGGTATCTGGTTGTGAATGTTGAACAATGACATGACAAGAATCTTCTGAAAACTTAAATACCGAAAGCGGAAAAACAGAGAAGAAAAGAAATAAGGATGAAAGAAAACAAAATGAAGATAAGATAGAATAGGAATATACAAAAGGAATGCAACGTGAGTTCAATTGAATGTCTGAACAGGTTTCATCCTATTACGGCTAATGAAACTGGTGACTTAAATGTAATTAATTTTTTCACTGCATAACGCATTATAACAAATATATCGATGATAGCATTCGGCAGTTTGGCCATGATGTTATTTGAGATGATTAGATCTGATTGAATTCGGAAAAGGGAGAACTTTTGTTTAGGGTACTTTATGCTTTATAAGAAAATATTTATAACCCAATTTTATGTGTCAATCTTATCAAATATATAGCTGATGAATTAAAGTTTAAAATGTGTACAAAATTTAACTTAGTTTTTCCTTAGCATTGCTATTGAGATTAAGAAGTTATTGGTTCTCTTGCATACATTTTCCGAAGTTCCAAAACCATTTTCATTTAACCTTTGTCCCAAGTTTGAATGCTCATCATTTTTACTCTGAGATTATTAAAAATTAAACTGTAATTTTTGGTGTAGACTTTTGTATTTAGAGCAACTAAAGGGTAATTGCATTATTTGGTAACACGCGTAAGAATCAGAACTCAGAAGTTTAGTGGCGTCAATCTGTCATAAATATACAGAGTGCGTCTGAACACGTGTAGTTTATTGTTATTTTTCAAATTAAGTTATATGCCAAAAAGTTCAACTTTGTCAAAAATATGAGAATATGTTTAATAATGTTGCACTGCCGTTGCACTGCCGTTGCACTGCCGCTGTTCTTCCAGATAGCAAACCAAATAAGAAACCATTGCTTCCCCCCCCCCCCCCCGTTGCTACGAAAGTGCTTAAAGGTTCTCATGGGTACAAAACGATTATTGACACACCGTTTGGTTCTAAGACACTGCTGCCTGCCTTTAAATTCCTTGTGCGTATGCTCAAATGTGACTGAACTTAAAAGAACTTTGTAGCAGACTTCAAGCGACCAAAATGAAGTTTTTCAGCAGCCACACTCAAGAAACTGCTGTACAGATTTTGTAAAAGATTGAGAGAGTAAACAGAAAGTGTGTGAAAGATATTATAACGGCAATCAATATTCCTGATGTGCATCTCAGGAGTATGCCCTTACACCTGACTGTGAGATAATTGCGTTACTTTACGCTATCTCAAGTTGTGAATTGCTACCTTTTTCCACCGTTCTCTTGTGAAACGGATGCATTTATTTACTTGTGTTGGAAGGGAAAGGGGGTGAATATGCAATAAGCCCTTACGTTATCGTCTCTTACTCTTTCCTGCCTCCTGCATCGTCTATTTCTTTCCTCACCCTTCTTACCTCATTTTCCTTTATACATTTTTTTTAACGCGAAAGCAAATATTAGAGGAAGGGGTGTAAAGGGGAGGAGATTGGAGAAGAAGAGAGGGTGGAAAGAAAAAACTCTTCTAATTACTGTGACTCTAAGTTGAAATGAGGAGAAGGGGCCGTAGTGACATTACCAAGAGCTTCACCAAAAACTTTTTCCATTATGCTAATCTTTTGGCACGCTGGGCCTAGGGAAATCCCCCGCGAACTGGGGTGTAGGACGGGTATGACAGCTCTAGGGTAATCATTACCCAAACTCTTTCACAATACAAAGCCGCTTGCCTTATTAACCATTCAAACACTACAGCCTAACCCTTTATAGCCCACTTTTTGGCAGTGTTGGGCTTCAAAACTCTGTAGAATGTGAGGAACATGATTTTTCATGATACAGAGATGTAGAAACCTTAAAATTAGATCTTGTTTACAGCTGTGTTGTGTATCTTTTCCTCATTTCACATTATTTTCCTGCTCTCATATCTGACTCGATATTTGCGGTGATCTAAAATAATATTTTATTTATTTAGAACTAAGTTAGGGAAATTAAAAATGGTACCTACCTATAACAATATACTTTACTTCTGTTCATTATCCCCTTGGGAAATATCACATTATTCCAACGCCCTAATCATTTTGAAAATTCTATTTTCGGAATTGCCACCACTGCCTTGTTATTTTGTCATTCATCTCGTTTACATTCTCAAATATACTCTCTTTCAATATTTTTCCCTGCTTGATCATGATCATTGCAATGGTTAAACACTACACAATCATCTTTCAATGATGCTCCTGCCAATACTTGAAAGGTGATGAATGGCTTCAGAACAACCTAAAATAATTTAAATAATACACGAGATCATTCAGGAATAACTAAAACAAATAAATATATCTTAAAGAAGTACCTATTAATATCAATATTATTAATAGCTACTAGTCAATAAAATACACATATAAAATTAAATTAAATTATAAATCGAAAATGGGGTATCTGCAATAATAATATCCTTTATAGAACCACTAACAAAAATAAATTGCATACCTACTCTCTGAGTTAAGTTAGAAATTGATTTTCATGTGGTGGTATAACACATAGAGTTAAAATGGCGGAATTTACAGTTTGGCAGAAAGTTAAATGTGGTTATTGGTTAACGAAATTATAGTTCCCAGTTGCAGTGCAATGATAATTCAGGCAAGAATGTGGTGCAAATGCTTCAGAATATCATGCCATTGTGAATTAGCATAATCAGCTGATAGAACGAGGTTCCGTGTTTAGAAATAGCGGAAGCGGCTAAACTTGAAGATGTTAGTTAGGTAAGCATTTCAATGCAGCCCGCAGAAATAAATTTGATGGGCTATGCATGATCTGAGTATTACAAAGTTCACTGTTCACGATCTTGTCCATAAAAGATTGCAACTTAGAGCATGAGCCGAGTTAGTTAATCAATATTACCTCACATTGATGAACACAATAGATTCCTCAATCATGCCGCATTCTCAGATGAAGCCACCTGAAAAGGAAAATATTTCACTTAAAGCGCTAAACACTCATTGATAACAGTATATTATTTTACTAAGTTCCTTTTCACATGTTTGTATATTACGTAAAGGCTGTAATGCTCAGTATAAAGCCACAAACATGTAATAGTAATAGTTATTTAGTTAATTTATGAAGTTCATTTACGTATGTTTTATGTAAGACAAAGGCTAATATTTTATTTGAAACTCAGAACATTCATTGATAATATGTTTTAAATATATCAATTTAATAAGTTTATTTACATGTTTTATATTAATTAAAGGATATAATGCTCAATATAAAGGCACAAACATTAAGTAGTATTCATTTAGTTATGTTAATTTAGGAAGTTCATTTACGTATGTTATTACGTAAGATAAAGGCCATAATATTCATTTAAAGCTCCAAACATTCATCGATAATATGTGTTTAATCATATAAACGTAATACGTTCGTTTGCACAAGTTTTTATGTTAGATGAGGACTTTATTTTCAACTCAAATAACAAATATTCATTAATAATACATTTTAAATAGTGTAAGCTCATTTGTATGGATTTAATAGATATGGGCTATTGCAATGCATGATTACCTAATAATAAAAATGTAACGGTTCAAAGGAACACATACATAGCCAAGAATACGAAAAGATTAAACTACAGATAAGAAATTGTGATACTAAGTGAATCAACCAATGACAAGCGTAACAACATAAATAATGTGTACCAAGAATGAAACACGAGATAGACAGCTTTATTGCGACTAAATGGAAATGAACGAATTTCATTCGCTTAGTGTACCTATGTTGAAAATATAATGCATTGTAATGTATGATATTATTACAATCCTATTGTCATAAGTGACGGTTTTTATCTCAAAATGTTTGTTATGTGTTGGATTCCGTACAGAGAAGCTGTGTTTTAAAGTCCACTAGCAGAAATCGTGGTTCGTACTCCGTATAGAGAAGCAGCACTTTAACATTACGTAAAGATAAGTGTCAATTATTATTTCTTGAAAGAAATTACAAAATTATTATTTGTGGTGAATGATAGAAGTTATGAGTTTGAATTTATATCCATATAGGAAAATGATATACGAGTTACAACAGGACAAAAAGTACAGTTTTCGGGAGAGAAATATGAACTATAACTCGTCTGTTTCGTATTCAGTCTGCACCTAGTAATATTCTCAGAGCATATCGTAATCAGAAAAGTGTACTATTGTGCAGTAATAATTAAACATTAATAAAATACGCACATTTCTATCCATGTGATTTTGTTATATTTAAAATAACACTCCTTTTACCCCAGAAATATCAATACAAAAAATCCAGCAATAATACCAAACCCTGAACTAGTTGAGCATATTGTGATAGTTAGGAACGATGTCAACGTCTACGGTGGCGTCACACGTAATTCCGCTACGCACCTTTCACACTTCTGGGACAGTGCACCTGCATAACTGTAGAATATGGGGCGAAGAAAACCTCGTGTAGTAATGGGATACGATGATAGCCCTAAAGTTATCGTACGGCGTGCTTTGACTTGTACTTATGCCATTTTGCACAACTCTATGTGTTGCAATATCAAGCGCAAGCACACTAGTGTCGTAATTTTGATTGTTACAATCTTGGAGAGTTTTTACACAAGATAAGATGAAAATAACATTTCTAGGTTAATTGAGTGAGGAGCTATTCACGTCTCTTATCGG
Organism: Metallyticus violacea; assembly: GCA_030762175.1. Taxonomy (NCBI): domain Eukaryota; kingdom Metazoa; phylum Arthropoda; class Insecta; order Mantodea; family Metallyticidae; genus Metallyticus; species Metallyticus violacea. Next base: position 101,864,826 of record CM060830.1, on the reverse strand, counting down.
CAATGGTTCTACCGGACACACTACAGTGTAGAATACAATCACAGTTTCCTAAAGATAACTTTTACTAAATGTTTCTTAGAACAATCATGCAATACTTATGATAAAAAAGGAAATTCGACGAACATCACACTAAAGGCCATGTTCATAGCCAACAGTCAACACTTATGTGTAGCACTTAAGTTATAAAGTGTACCAATGAAGTTTTAAGTGATAACTGAATCAGTTATATCTGTTCTCTTTTTTTAAGTAGTGTTTAACGCTCGTTTTTATTACTGAGGCCCCACAGGCGGTGGACACTGATGATACATGAGATGAAATGATACATTGGGAAATTATTTTTTTTAAGGAAGGAATCATTCCAGGCCTAAGTTTAGGGTACCTTTCCGGCATTTGGCAATTATGAGGACTGAGGAAAACCTGTAAAAAAAAAAAAAAAAAAAAAAAAAAAAAAAAACCAGTCAGGGAGGACGGTCCTGGCGGGATTCGAACCCCATACCTCCCGCTCACGAGTCCGCGCCATAATGACCTCGGCCACCCGTGGCGGGTATATATCTGTTCTTAATTCATAAATAGCATTCATAGAAGTGCACACTCATAGCAGTATGATATATGCCATCATTACGCTGATGGCCCTGTGTATTATATTACGGCTCAAGTCAGTTATAGATTCAGTAATTATTAATGGATTATTTCTCACAGCTTGCTATTTCCTTTAACCTAAAAGTAAACCTAAAGGAAAGCATTTCACATTCTGCGAAAGGCTTCGTCTGCAGTATTTCATATTTAAATAGAAAGATATAGTGAAAAACAAAAAAACGAATCATATTTTTACTCAAAAAAAAAAAAACGTGGAAGACGATTAGCGTGTAATCCAATATCACTTCTAAAAATGCCAAAATAAATTATTTTGTTATTGTGAAATTGTGTATTTTGTTTCTCTCCTCCACTTTTTCTTTATTTCAGAAATACATCGTTCAGTTAAAAACTATGAGAAACCATTAAATTCTGGAAGGAAGTAGAATTTCCCTCCTATATAAGACGCCTCCTACAGGAAGGTGTTTCTTCACCTATTTATAAATCTGTGAGCGATAACTAGAAAGGATTTCTGGGGCTTTTTAAATGTTTAACTACAGGTTTATATGTTGTAGTTATTTCTGAAACTTCACATATAATTACGACACACTATTGACTGACTCAAACGATATAAATTTACACTAACCATGTGCCAAAATAAAATGAGTAAATAGCAAAAATTTAACATAAGACATTTAAAGTTATACGAAGTATTGTAAATACCCATCTGAATAGAAGAAATGCACAGAACCTCAGAGAAATGATAATTTTTCAAATAAAATCTTTTTAATATCTTATTTATTGCTACTTTGACTACATTTTTATTCTCACAAAATCTATGTATTGTGGACATGAATATTATAGATGTAATGATGAGTAAAATTAAATAAATTAACAAAAAACAAACAAACAAACCTAACCTGACAGCTTGATTTGACCATTAAATGAGCCCAGGACCTCGGAATTAATTAATAGTCACAAACTAGACCAAAGATGCAGTCAAGTAGAGATGTTGGTAAGTCCTTGATGGTCACAATTTCTGTAATTAATGGCGACAAAATGCTCACAGTTGTCTGCTGTTGAAGCAAAAATGCTTCTTGAATTGCTGTTCATTTTGTACCCCTAAGGGATTCTCCATATCTCTAATATATCGTTTTTCTTTGCGTAGCATATGTCCAGCATAAAATTCGACATATTCTGCTAAGCTTTATACTTTTCCATTATTTCCTAAAGAGCAGCTAACCTGACCAGAAATCACAGCAAATCAGCAACATTTAAATGGATATCCTTGCTCATATCGAAATTCACTTACTTGTGAATGAGGGGCAGTTATGAAATAGAAATGAGTACCCCCATAAGTATCGCTCATTTATAAGTATTGACTATGAATACGGCCATGAGGGTTGTGCCGTTCGGCACGTCGGCATGTGTCAGTGGTCATCTAGCTGTGGCGTGCCACTTTTCCACGCGGCCAATCATATCGGACATGATTCCGCTTGGAGCTCCATTGAGCCGGCGGCTTAGAGTGCACATTGAATGGGCTGATAGACAGGGACACCGCAGCAACAACAACGCTTGAGCTCTTCAGACCGCGGCATTGGGGACTTACAGAGATAAATTCAAATTCATTTTGGTCTCTAAATTTTCCTGCCTTTGAAGATTTGTGTAATTTATACTTTCTTAATCTTCAATTTAAACGACCTAAGTACGTAATTAAATTGTAAAGGGAAAATACTCTATTTCAATATGTTATATTTAAAGTTGTTGGTCTTACCACATTTTACTGATTTGCACTATTGTGTTGTACCTATACTTGATTGAATTACAAACAGTTAAAATATAATGATATGCAATTTCTTTTACGCTGGCTCCATTTTGTATTGCATTCTTGTAAAGTTACTTCAGCCAAATTCTTAGATATTCGTTTCTTTGTGGTTGTTAGAGGCCGTTCCGTTACTTTGCTATTTTTGAAATTTAATTATAAACTCAGACAATCATTGAGGTAGTACGAACAGTTATGAGTAGTAATACAATTGATAGGGTTAAATATACATCCGGGATACCATTGTCGCCAGTTTAGGTACAGTGCAAGAGTCGAGGAACAAAATGAGGCAACACCATGCAATTTCCATTTCTATTTCCGAAACATGTATGTAACATTAAAATTTAATATACGCACCTGGAACACATCGAGCGTTAGTGAAGTATAACGCATTCAGTTCAAATATTGTAGCAGAGTCTTAGATAAACAATTTTAGAGAGATGATCTATGGAGTTATGTAGTGATAAAGAGGTTGAAATTAGTGGCTAATGCTGTAAAACTTTCTATAATCTCTGACTAATCAAATGACAATGCGGCACTGAACAACAAATAGCTGGCTTATCGTTTTATGCAGCTTATTCTGGAAAGAGTTATTTACCTAACTGTACGCTCTAATAGATTAGAAGATAGTCTGTGGTTTCGAAGAGGCTCATGGAGAAGATCAAATCCTCTAGAGTTTTTTTAATGTTTTATTTTTCGGTAAATGACATACGTAACATTTACAAGCACTACTGGGGAGCTGGAGAGATGGCTAGCGACCTATGCGGGGAGAGGGCTTTATCTGCCAAGTAAAATATTACGCACTGCACTCATCATCTATTCAAATACTTAAAGAGTCGGTGCATCTCTTTGCGTTAAAAAAAAAGAATAATATTAATAGTGAACAGTTGAACGACATCAACACATTCCTCTGACTAGCCATCTCTACAGCTCCCAGCAGTAAAAAGGTAATTATTAATTGGAGTCGAACTCGATAGCAATGATACGGTTTTTGCTTGACGCCCTACACACTTTGTCACATGTGTTATATCGCCACATCTACACGAATCAAATGCACGTTTTATTTTTTAATTGGAATTCTAAGAATTTGTGCACATAGAAACTGTGGCGCGAGTTCAAATCTGAACTTGTTTTAACTTTTCCAACCAAGCTCTCGGTAGCTTCCGTTAAGCATCGTTCGGCTTCGATTTAACGGTTCTTATTGTTGCGAAGGAGCAGTTAAATTGCATTAATATGTAGCTCAAGATGGATTTAAAAAAAAAAACAAAGGATGTTATCTGGAATAAGATTCAAATGAAATGCAATGTCGAGAAGCTTGGAAATAGGCATGCTACAAAAGGAATTTGTAACAGCGCAGAGTATCCCTTGTGGCTCCAACATAAACGGGCAAAAATAATAGGGTATCTCATTCTAGCTTAAAAATTTTAATTTCATAATACTTTAATCCACTTTACACTAATTATAAATTTACCGTTAATATTAAAATGAACATTTCACTATATAACATTAAAATAAACTCAATTTTCATTAAAAAATAAAAGATAATAAAATTAAAGCCAATCTTACTTCACAAGAAATCGTTTGAGCAACATTGTTACTGGAATAAAACATAAACATGGAGCTGTATACTGCAGTAAAACTAAATGCATGGCAATAGCCTGTTTAAAATATCAAATATATTGCCAGAAAAAATAATCAGAGTGTAACATTTCAATGCGCATTTGATTCGCATAAATTCAAATGGAAGCTTCACCGTTCTTTAAAAACTTAATGTGATAAATTTGAAATTTAAACAGGCACACCATTTCAAAATGTATGTCTACAATATTTTCAATTGTTAACATCCCATGTTTTTTTATATTTGCCTTTCGGATACCCTAGAAAGATTACAATTACTTTTTCAGTATTGTAAATTATGGAAAATGACCAAGGAGTACTCAAGGACATTTTGCTAAATTTAAGTTATTTTAAAATGTTACAGGTTATCTAACTGCATTGTTAGAAATAATAATAATAAAGGTTTTTTCTACATTTCTGCTATTTCCCTGCCATTTTTGGAAGGCAGGCTAGTTAATTCTTTTAATAGCTTCTTCTTTAAATAAGATAAGAAAACCATTGTATTATTATCCGCCTTTTTAACCCTTCTTCCTTCCCTTCCAGTCTTGCCAACCTCAAAGTCCTCTTACCTCTTTTAACAACTATATATCGTTAACATGAATCGAGGATACACGTGGTGAAATTAGCATGGGTAGTAACAAAAAAAAATCTTCTCATCCTCTGACGAGATTTTACCTCTTTCCTCCTTGCATCAGAGAGAGAGAGAGAGAGAGAGAGAGAGCTAAGCAGATAGAGGGAGAGAGAAGGATAGTTTCCTGTCATTTTTCTTCGCTCTATAGTCTTCTCTGGCATTTACGTGGAGAAGAAAGGAAGTATCGCGTTGTTGTTTTGTTTCCATTCCCGCCCGAGTCGACTTTCCTTTGTTCAGAATCCCAGGGGGATATGATGGGAGTGGATGTTACATAACGGCGCCCCTAATACAAGCACACAAACAAATAAACAAACACACTTTTTTAATTGTGTGCGCAGTTGATCTGCTCATCTTCATCCCTTTAAATGTACATTCGCTTTAAATGCACAAAGTTGGAATAACGAGGCGATGCATAAACATGAGGATCTGTATGACGAGTGTAGGTCGAGATAACCCTCGGTAGCCGTGTTTCGCCTAGAAAAGAGTACAAAACAAGGTTTCGCATAATTTTAGTAACTTGAATTTTATTGATCAAAGCTGCCTGTTTATTCACTTACTTGTAAACATAGAAAGCGTGCTTTAAAGGTCTTAATTACTTCATTTATGAATACCTCTCGTATGTCTATATGAATGTGTCTATGTATTTGGAAGTTTCACCAACCTATGTCTTTATTGTTCTGCACATTGCCTATGAAACTTTACTTGCAGCCCCTCTCACTAAAATATAAGCATAATATAATATGTCTGTTACAAACATAATCATAATATTTTATAGATTGTAGTTAGTAATGTAGATTTCTTATATGTATATGTTTATAATATAGTATAGCTGTAACTTATAAATTGTATGCTAACAAAAGAGAAAGATCCTTAGTATTTTGCTAGGATAGCCTGGAAAGCTTACAAAAGAATCATAAATTCAATTGAAAAAAGTAACGCTATGGTAGCATATGAAACCTCTTTTCTTTTTAAACGGACAAATTTGGCAGGGTAAATAAAGGCAAGGACCCCAACCGGCTATCGTACTGTCAGCCTTTTAAACCAGGCAATGTTTACGACTGATTTAAAACTTTAAAAAAGTATGAACATGGGGCAGGTGAAATTGAAACAGCCAATGGAAAACGTGTGTTTGGACTTTTAAGATAGGCGCCAGGCTTAAGCGTACCTTTTGGCATTCCCAGCCAACAATATTTGATTTGAATTTGATATACAAGCAGGTGGTCGCTCCTGTGGGGCACTCATTGCACTCATTTCAGTTCGATTCAATTCGCATTAGCTCATCGCTCAGCAAGCAGTTTAAGTTTTATAAGCGGTGAGGCATGCAGTTATAAGATATTTAGTTCGATCCGAAACACAATACTCATAAATTCGACTTTTAGTTACCCGCGCCGTGGCACTTGTTTGTAAGTTTCACACGCGGCAACTAAGTTTATATTCAGAATAAATAAGCTTATCATATGCAAAAGAGCAAAGGACGCGAATGATTTTTGGACGTAATAAATTACGCAATTGCATATTATCGCATTGCGTGCTTATTCACACTATCCAACTGCTCTCCGGGTACTGTTGAATCCCAATCAACAAAATAGCACAACTCCCTGAGAATTGTTGCCGTTGAAGCTTGTGCAGCAACGCCCAAGCGACCATTAATCAACCCCCTTTAAATCGGCATCACAGCGTGAGGCCACTCAACGCCTACAACTAATTGCTTCAAGATTGGTGCCCAACCTGGGGCACATGACCGAGGCCACACCAAACCATCTCACAAATGGGCTCACCAAAGTGGAGCTAACATCGACATCCCACAACCAAACCGCTTCACTTTTCTTTATAAAAGAAATAACAACAACAACAACAACAATAATAATAATAATAAAAATAATAATGCTCCCTACCTTAGCTGAATCACTTTTTCACTCATAATTCATGTCTGCAGTGCTAATCAACTTGACACTGAGATTTAAGGATCGCAGTCACTGCAGATTATCATGTAATGAGTAAACAGAGCGACTAATGAACTATGATCCAATTGCGATGTTTTACCTATAGTTGAGAGCTACACTCGTTGCCTTCTGCAGGTATCGTAGAGTAACGCTGATATACCATATAACAGTTTTCTCAACTATTTTAAAAGGTTTTACTTACAGACTTGATGAAAGAAGGTGTTTAATTCTATAAAGAGAGTCGAAATTGCAGAGACGTATGCTATAGTTAATTTACATGGTTTTTAAGTTTTAACAATTTAGTGTTCTTTGCACAGAGTCATAATAAAGTTCTGTTTCATGTAAGTGATTTTTAGAGGAATTCTCGGTACGATATCTAAAGTATTTTAGGTTACTTCCGTGAGAACCTTACATTGCTGGTTAGGTTTCTTAGACAGAACATTACTGGTGGTTTTCATGGATTGTTGTGCTACCTGGAACTTTTAGATCTGGAATCTTTCTTCAAATGATCTCTGAATTTGACTAGCTGACTGAGTTAGCACATATGAATCATAAACAAGTTTCGCAGTAGAAAACATATGCAGAACCATAATATACTTCGCAACTAAACAGAGGGCAGAACAACCTACTCCTAACAAATGAAGTGAACTCAACTGCTATCACATCCTTACCTTGTTCCAAACAACGTCGAGGAACACAAGTGCACACGCTCAGTGGAAAAACACCGCAAATTGGTTCATAATTCATTGAATCGCTCCGAATCAAACAACTTGAATATACACTCTAATTGATGTTTTTACTTCTTAACTTTACCATCAACACGTGTCTCTGTTTTATGTTTCCTTAACTGTTAGTTCAGATTCTAGGTTTCCCTAAAGATAGAAGCCTTACTGTGTGTGAGTTATTCATCTATTAGTCTACTAAATACCAAAATTATATTTCAGAAATAAATGTAAATAAATGAACGGTGTTTAACGCCCGTTTTTGCTGCAGAGGCACCACAGGCGATGGGCACATGATACGTGAGACGAAGTGATATATTGGGAAAGAATCGTTCCAGACCTAAGTTTAGGGTACCTCCCTGGCATTTGCTATTTATGAGGACTGAGGAAAACCTGAAAAAAAAACCTCAGTCTGGGAGGACCGTCCTGGCGGGATTCGAGCCCCAGATCTCCCGTTCACGTGTCCGCGTCTTAACGATCTCGACCACCCGTGACGGTAGAAGTGAATGTAACGGAGATTTGCTTGCAAATTTGAAATGCACTAGAACAAAGAAAGAAACTATAGCTTACGAAATAACTTCATTCAAGTGACCAAGCATATAAAACAGGAAATCTATGTTCAGGTCCTATTCATGTCATCAGCTACTATATCCATTCAAGTCTCAAAACCTTGGCACTTGGTCTGAGACTTTAAACAATTAAACAAAAAATATGAAAAGAGACTGAGGAGGGCCTTTGTATATGAAATTTTGCGACGGAAATGTTATTATCAGTAGAAATGAAGGCAGTTATCACTAAACAAAGAAACCGCAAATAATTTTATCAGCGATAAAATGTTTGCGAAATATAGGCCCTTTAATAATAAATTGTGCTATTAGATCATGTATTTATCTTAATATGTTTTTAACTAAAATCGTTGTGTGTGATATATGCCCGCTTTTGGGTCAAATAATAATGGCACTTGTCTTTGTGTACTTTACTAGCTATATTCATTTATGTATAATATCACATTTTAGATATTATTTCTCTAATAGTTTCTAGAAATATGTTTTTGGTTTAAAGTTTTTATATATATTTTGAGTTACACTGTATATTATTATTTAAATGTTCCATGTTTCTCGTTTTTAAGTATAGCATGAAGTTTAGTCCACAACAAGGCAAAATATAATTTCACATTAAATTTACTCCTAATTCTAGGCAGTGCATAAAGGTTAAACTAAAAATTACTATATCTCAATTTAAAAATAAGGCTAAAGGAATTTTCCAAGGATTTGCCCACAGTATAAAAAAAAAAAAAAAACCAGCACAATTCTCATATTCGCACTAACATACCAGAGAATATTCCATACTTTTATCCATAGCGAAAAGAATACATCATTACTTGGTGTAAATGCAGTTAACTGCTGCCCCCCCACAAAAAATAAATATATACATAAGTATACCAAGAAGATGCCATCCACTTGTAGAACTTTGAAAGTCAACGCAAGCACAGAACTGCGGCTCACTCCAATATCCAAGCGGAAAACCTAAAGTTATTCTCCCCTAGACATTCGCAACCAACTCACTGTTTTTTTTTTTTTGAGTAGTGTTTAACGCCCGTTTTTACTACTGAGGTACCACAGGCGGACACTAATGATACATATTGAAATGATATATTGGGAAAGGATATTTTTTTTAAGGATGAAGCGTTCCAGGCCTAAGTTTAAGGTATCTCCCCGGCATTTGTCAGTTATGAAGACTGAGCAAAACCTGGAAAGAAAAAAAAAAAAAAGAAAAAAAAAACCAGTCAGGGAAATCGGTCCTGGGGGGATTAGAACCCCAGACCTTCCGCTCACGAGTCCGCGCCTTAACGACCTCGCCGTGGCGGTAACTTACTGATGCTTTGAAGGCAATTAAGGGATGACAACATGAATTGCAACCAGTCAATATGCTTCAATCAATTAGCGGTAATACTTCCGGAAGTAAACAAGGAGGGGGGAGGAAGGAAGAAAAGAAAGAAGAATCATCTAGCATGACATATAATGCCACAATGCTCATAATCATATGAAACAGTTAAACATAAATGACTAAGGCAAATCTGGAAAAAGTCTGAGTCATGGTGGAAGGCCCTGGCGTGAATTAAACCCTCCGCCAGGGTCTCAACAGTTTACCTTCCAACAATGACGCTATACTGCAAAATATGCCAAATATCTTCAAACAGAAAGTTTACGATTCTAAGCTGAGAAAATAAGTAAATTTAAACATAGAAGATTGGGTTTCCGTAAATGCTCCCTAGATATTGAGTTATGTAAAAACATATTATTAGCAGGTTCTAAGATTTGTGAAAACTCTGTAGTTTTATCATCGGGTAGACACTAAGGTTCACTAAATTTCGACCCCACCAATGGGATCATCAGGTGCTAAAATATAAACATTTATGTGTAAAGTTTTACGAAACCCCCTTAGAATTTCTCTAGCATCTCTCACCATTTGCTTGTTGAAGCGTGTTTTTGGAAGACTGCAGTGATTTGCAGGCCTGTTAACCGCGATTAGAAGCCAGGGTTGGCACAAAGACACTTCTCTCCGCTGAGATCAATTAATCATCTTCTTGTAGGGGACGTACCAGGCAGAAAGTGAACTCTGATAAATTACTTTCTGCAGCGAAGTGACACCTCTTCTCATTTTCCTATTTTGTGCATTTGTCTATTTACAATAAATAAAAATAAAAACAAAGTACGTGCTTCAAATGAAGCCTGTAGGGCACATTTTTATTTTTAAATTGGAGAAATAAATTGAAGCTATTTACGGGATTTGGGGTGGTAATGTTGAACTGTTTTCATATGAGAGTTGTACATCAAAGATTATTGTTCCGTTTCAGCCGTATTTAAACTAGATCCCGTGATATGAATGAGTCTTTACAATTTTTCTTTTTCCTCAAACACGTTGTGTAACCTAAGGGATTGTGGGACGCTAGTTATATCAATTGATCAAATATTTCATAATAGAATTAGACTCACAAGTTCTTACATTTCTTATACTAAAGTTATGATGGTTTGTGTCTCCTCAGAACTTCAACAACGAATTGTAGTGTTCTACGAGGGTCATACTGAAAGTCATGAGCAACCCATTGTTAAAATTCAAATTCAAAAATGACTGCAGGATCGTAATCTACAGACTTTACACCACATGTTGCCTTGTTGCGACGCCATTAGCTTCTATCACGTAACCACAGACAGTTCCCAAAATGGCGGACATCAATGTTTCGTTTCGACAGGGTATTGTCATTTAATTCCTTGTTAAAGAAGGAAAATCTGCTGCTGAAATTCACCTCAGACTTCAACGTGCCTATGCAGTTGTCTGCATGGGTAGCGGTCTCCCGCCAACTGCAACAAGGAAAGAGTTGATGAGCTCGTTAGAGAGATAGGCGTATCACTGTGGATGAAATCGCTGCAAAACTTACAGTAGGACACTGTGCAGTGCAAGAAATGATAAAAGGCTTAGGTTTGTGCCCATTGGGTCCCACGTTTATTGACCGAGGAACACAAACTTCAGAGAATAACCATCAGCCAAAACCATGTTCAGAGATTTCAAAATGAAGGTGATGATTTTTGACGAGTATTGTGACAGGCGATGGAGGCTGGTTCCATCATTACGAGCCTGAAACAAAACGCCGAGTATGGAAGGGCACCATTTGGATTCGTCATCGAAGAAGAACGCGAAGACAGTGCGATCTGCTGGGAATATTATTGGTAGCGTCTTTTAGGATTCACAGGGTTACATTCTGGTTGATTTTCTTGAACCTGGACAAACTATAAATGCTGCCCCCTATATCCGGATACTTTGGAAGTTCTGTTGTGCATTGTGCGATAAGCGCCCTGGAAAGAACATCATCCTGCAACAGGATAATGCGCGTCCTAACACTGTCCTAACACTCAGTACTAGCTAGCTACTTGTGCTCTCTTGGGGCCAAGATACAACCACGACTCGTCACTGGTTACAATTCTTTGCAGGAATAAATCTCCTCTGGACTTGTACTCCTGTCAATTTGCACTGCCTATGTTCAGGAGTCGACAAGCGTAGCAGCTATGGGCAAAAATGTGTTTCACACGGGATTATCGTGGATAATTGTGAATTGCAATTGTGTTGTTAGAAGTTAGAATTGTATTCTTCTTTTTCTATCCTGTCCCTAATACACTCACTATCCGTTTGGTTTCTAAGACCTACATGCTTTTATTGGTCAGTACTCATGCCTGCATACATTAATCGGTAGTGACGTCATACTTTCCCACCAAATTCCGCTGTTTTGCTGTGCGGTAGAGACTCTTGGAGAGGCGCCGTTTTTGGTTCGTATTTTGGAAAGCGTTCCAGTTCAACATGCCTTTCCATTCAAACACTTTTAACACACTTGGAGAGGAAAGGGCCAACTTCGCACGACCAAAGCAGTAACGTTTGTGTGCAAATTCCTATTTCAAGTGGTATGCCCAGGAAATTTGCAACTGCATCTGTAGTTCAGACACTGTTAACGTTTGTATATTCTAGTATTTTGTTCGGAATTTAAGGGTTAGTTTTCTTAAAATGTTCAATTTATTGCAGTTATTCCAGAAACATTTTTGATGTTCTGGCAACATTGTTACATTTAAAATATAATGGGTATCTATTTACTTGTTTTGAGGGATTATTGATTTGTTTCATTTATGGACGCTCTTTAACATCTCGGGTCATAAGCGTCCCATTCACTTCAGGGTGTAAAACGTTCCATAAATTTTGCTCAGAGGTCTCTTGTATCAGACTTGAAGTTCTTTTACGTGCCGTAAATCTACGGCTTTACCTTCTAAGGAAGCCATACTCAGGGTTTTTACGTTGGAAAAAAATGCATGCATCCTGACCGGGTTTGAACCCGTGATCTTACGTCTACGTGGCCAATATGGTTACCACTAGATCACCAGGACCAATTTTTTAAGGGAATACATATATATGCTTATATGTTTTAACTCTTTATTCCCTGCAATATGTAACAATTGTACTTTATAATTTTAATTATAGTTTTGGGCAAATAGAAAAGCGCCCTGGGTATGGTCGGGAAAGAGTTTTATTTAGGATATAATCGTTAAAACATTATACTTTTATTATAATAAGGAAATATTGAAACATGCAATGGTCAACAAGAACTTTAAATATTACTGTAAGCATAAGTAATGCAAGAGTTTAATGCCAAAACTCAATTAAGTACAATTAAATGTTACTCCATACTTACCTCCAATTTTATCAAAAAATGTACTAGCAAAACACAATAGAAAAGTGAATTAAAACATTAGAACACTACATGCTTGACTTCAAACGGAATACCACAAAATTTACTGGCATAGCACAGTAAAAGATAACATACAAAATTAATTTAAATCGTATTTGTATTACAATTATAAGCATTTAACTTAATATAAAAATAAAGGAAACATTTTAAACTTTCAGATAATTAGAATGCCTAGTGCATAACTTACAGAAATGCTTTGGTCAGTGGTTGAGAGATGGGGAGAAACGATCCTAACAATTTGGAAATGTTGGGCGTAAAATATATTCACCTCTCGAAGCTACTACTCCACGCAAAGATGTCTAAGTAACAAGGCATATGGTTATCAAAGTTTTATGAAAATATCTTGGCTGCAGAAAGTGATAAAAACTGATAACGTTTAATGGGCAATAGACCATAGTAACACTTTCTTTAGAAACAGGGTTCTGAAATGCTTCATAGTTGCCGAAATGTTATTAGCCAGTTTTCACTGACAATCATAGCAGAAATATTGATATTGTCTTCGGAAACAACATTAGTAGAATGCAAGTTCGATCATACTCAAGCCTGCCTTTTTTAAATCTCTTAAAATATTTAGAAATAATAGCTTGGTGGAAAAGATGTAAATTTGAAACAGATTTTGGTAATTTTCAGGAGTTGTAGTTTTAACAGGAATCAGAGTTTAATAGATGCATGCTGCCCCTTTCGCGTCAATTCTATTTTGTGGTATGCGAAATACAAACCAAATACTGTTGTCAGTCACAGAGAAATACATTTCGTCTGTCTGTGTTAATCAGCGACCATAAATAATAATTATAATTGCAGCCTGATTTATCAAGTAAATTGTACGGTTCGGTCATAACTGAAATTTGTGGTAGACAAAACTGCATCTAGATACAATTTCGGCAAAATTGTGATTTTCATTATCTTTACCTCCCTCCATGGCTTATTTGTATAGATCATTGTTCCACAACCAGCTGCAAAATTGGTGTGCGCAGTTCGAATCCTGAGTATCGAGTAATGTTAGCCGCCGACGGACTCCAAACTCGTCTCCATCGTCGTTGACTCTGAATTACATTCATTTTCTCCATATTAGCTGTATCATAGTGCATTTCTTTTAAACAATTCTCTTATTTCTTCGCACCTCCACTTCTCTATATGTCGTTTTCCTGCTTTCCCTACCCCGAACCCGGAACATGACTTTACTGTCCATCCCTCGTCGTCGAACAAATTTCTACTCAATCTCATTCAGCATGTCAGTTCCCAGAATCTGGAACTCCCTTCCTCCTGAATTCAGAGATTGTTGGACAATAAAACAATTTAAAGGTGCATTAAATTGTCAACTGAACTCTTAAGAATCACAACAGTTAGTCTCTCGCTTCTTTCTTCATTTTCTTCTTCCTCCTCCTTTTCTTCTTCTCCTCCACCTTCCTTTCTCATTGTACTCGAAAAACATTATTGAATAACAAGTGGAATTATAACACTGTTTTTATCAACTTTAAAACTATATTAAAATATGTATTTATAAGCATTATATACTTTTAATTTTGCTTGTTGTGTATTTTACATAGCTATGTATGTTGTACTAAAGCAATTTAAAGGTAGATCAAATTGTTAATTGAACTCTAGGAATCGCAGCATTTAGTCTCTTTCTTTCTTTCTTCTTTCTTTCTTTCCTTCTTCCTTTCATTCCTTCTTTATTTCTTTCTTTCTTTCCTTCTTCCTTTCTTTCTTTCTTTCTTTCTTTCCTTCCTTCCTTTCCTTCCTTCCTTCCTTCCTTTCCTTCCTTCCTTCATTCTTTCGTTCGTTCTTTCTTTATTTCTTTCTTTCTTTCTTCCTTCCTTCCTTCCTTCCTTCCTTCTTCCTTTCCTTCCTTCCTTCCTTCCTTTCCTTCCTTCCTTCCTTCCTTCCTTCGTTCTTTCTTTCTTACTTACTTTTTTCTTTCTTTCCTTCCTTCCTTCTTCCTTCCTTCCTTCCTTCTTCCTTTCCTTCCTTCATTCTTTCGTTCCTTCCTTCTTTCTTTCTTTCTTTCTTCCTTCCTTCCTTCCTTCTTCCTTTCCTTCCTTCCTTCATTCTTTCGTTCTTTCTTTCTTTCTTTCTTTCTTACTTACTTACTTTTTTTCTTTCTTTCCTTCCTTCCTTCTTCCTTTCCTTCTTTCTTTCTTTCTTTCCTTCCTTCTTCTTCTTTCTTTCCTCTTCTTGACTCCTTCCCCTTTCTTCTTCTTCTTCTTCTTCTTCTTCTTCTTCTTCTCTTTCCTCCCCCATTGCAATGGAAAAAAGTTATAGAATAACAAGTCGAATTTTAACACTATCTTTATCAACTTTCAATTTATATTCAAATATATTTACATGTATTTTATATCTTAAATTTGACTTTTTATGTATTTTATGTAACTACGTATATTGTACTTTGCATTTTTGCTTGTTTTTCACCTGGTAGAGTAGAATAGTAGGCACCCAGACCTCAACTCTTGTCAGGTAAATAATTAAATAAATATTTCTTAGCAATAGCGTTTCATTTCAGATTAATAAATATATTTATTTACTTATGCAACAAAGTTTTATATTTTATAAGCTGATCCCGTCAATCGCTCCAGCCTGAATGCAAGGTTCATTGGTTCATATCAGGCGGAGGTTGATAGTTTTTCTGGACATAATACTGAACACAAGTTTTCCGGGAGAGCATCGAGAAGGATGGATATGGAGGTAACGCCTGCGACCACATTCGGTTCAAATCTCTTAGGGTCGGCCATCCTGACCTTGGCTTTTTTCGTGGAATTTCCCGTTCTTTTAGGCCAATGCAAATGAATATACATTTACTTTTGAAGAATTTTTTCATCTCCATTTTCTCTCATTTCATTTTTTATTACTGTTAGTGTCTAACGTGTCAGGAAAGGTAGACTGTGTGCGATATGACAGTGGCTTTTGCTTCGCCACCTGGTCCCTTTTGAGGGGCTTAAACTTCTTCTAAGGGGGCACCGCAGGCATCGGGTGTTCTATCCGGAAATATTAGGGGCAGTGTCCATGTCCGCACCTTGCCGCCTTTGGATCTTGACCGCTCGGTGTTCTCTGCACTCATGTCTTCCTCACGGCGATTCCTTTATTATGGCGTAAGCACAAACGGCCAGCTCTTGAGCAAGGCTTTAAAGACTGAAATACCTGCTGACTATTAATTCTATCTGATAACATTTAACTTCAATGGTGTTTACAGGGAAGGGATGAAGCTTCCAAATGGAAGAACTTGCAAAACAGCAACAAAATATGCAAGAACACGTAAAGATAGGCTAATAACTTTATGTAACGACAGAGTTCCTGAGGAGTGCTAGTTGATACAATGTTTCCAAAGACCGCAACAGAGAAATAAGACATTGATTATGCCAGGTTATGTCATCTTAGTTACTGACGTCAGGCGTTGTGCGCTTGCTATTCTGGCGGCTCAACGTTTGACTGACTACTGGTAGGTTGCTTGGAAACGCTTATTCCGGATTTGTTAACCTCGCTCTCATATGGTTGAACGCCAGAGATAGCGGTATCCGGTTTATAGGTCTCAAAAGAATTCGATCTTCTTACCGACGGTCGAATTTGGAACATTGTAGAAAGTTCATTAATAATATAAATAATAAAATATAACTTCACCTTATTGTTCTTCACAATATGTGACTAAGTTGAAAACCGTACAATACAGAGCTGTGCTTATGTTGAACTGTGGCAAGCACAGTGCATTTTACATATAGTTTTTGTACAATTAGGTTACTGCATTTATTCAGTTATGTATTAAAGAAGGTGGTAGTGTTTTTCGTCTCCCTAATTCTTTCCTTTTATACGATGTTCATGACACACGCGTCATTTTGCACATAACCATTGCAGAATGAATCCTCATTAACAACTTCTAAATTAACAAGTTTTCGGAGTAATTTTAAGTGGTAGGTTCATGACTAACACCGAGGGTGCCAAAAATGTATAAATCATTTCACAGTAGATATCTATTTAATATATTTCAAAGTTGAACCGAAAAACAACAGTAATGTAGTATGATATTCTGTAAACAGATGTGACTCACATACATTATGATAGCGTTGCTACGTGACTAGGTAAATCAACAATGAACAAACGAAGCCAAGATTATCGTATGATGTTCTGTAAAAAGATGTGGCTCACATTACGTTATGTTAGCGTTGCTACAACAAAATAGAGCCAAGATTATCGTTTGAACAGCAGAAATCAATTTTGAAGTGGTATTGGAAAACCAAGAATGTTGTTGAAGTTCAAAGTCAATGAAGACGTGTGTACAGAACAGAACCGCCAACGCGAGTAACAACTGCATTCATTCTAAACAAATTTGAGACTGGTGGTACCGTATATGACAGGATGGTGCACTATCATATTACCACCGAAATGTACGTGCGTGCCTTGATGAAAATCTTCCAAGGCACTGGATAGGACGAAGAGATCCGATTGAGTTTCCACCGCGTTCTCCGGATCTAACTCGTTGGATTTCTACCTATGGGGAACCTTTAAGGATGTTGTATACTGTAGAAAACCAGCTACACTGGCAGTACTTCCGGAAGAAATTGAAACGACACGTGCTGCAATCGTTGAGGACACTTTCGCAAAGTTGCCCAATCAGTAGGTCAAGTATTCAGAAGTGTATCGACGCTGATGGTAGGCATTTTGAGCAACTGTTAAAAGTCCAAGATGATTAGTGCTCATCATTTTCTGTTTGTGTGAATTCAGTTTTGTTATGTTAACACAGTTTTTTCTTTGCTAGAAGAGTGTTTACCTTTTATGACACTCCATGTATTTGCTTTGTGCAAAAAATTCTTTTTTTATAAATTAATTCTAACAATGACATTAACTATGAAGTTTGGGCCAAAAGTATGAGTCAAATCGTATTCGAGGTATATATTTAGACGGCGGGAGGGATTAGATGGCAAGAGCATCGCAAGGGAAGACAGAATCCATAGTCCGTGATCTTGAGGTTTTGTATCTAAACATAGGTGAATTGTATTAAAATAATTATATTTAATATTTAATTGTTGTATTAGGGAAACTAACTCTTGATGTTAATTCATTGCATTCCATTTAATAAAAAAATAACATAATTATATTTCAATGTTTCAGATAGTTGCGCACTCTTGCATATATGCAGATGATCTTATGTAGAAGGATTTGATATTATATGAAATGACTATTTTCGTAGTAGAATGATTTTGTAACCCAACATATATAAACATATAAACATATTTTGTAGATATGTTCACTATAGGTTGTTAATATTGGTGTAACGTATGCATAGTTATATACAAAGGCTGTTCAATAGGTCCATGCAAACTCAAAAGGTAAAAGTGTTAGATTGCTATCAGTACCACCTTAGCAACGTCATGATTATTGTGGAATTATGTAGAACTACAAGTAGTAACGAAGCTTTTATCTGCATTTGAGAGCCATGTTGCTGTTTAAGTTTGTGAACAAACTCTTTGAAAGATAACGACCAAAGTAACTAAAACATTAAGGCGAAGTGCACCTTCTTTTAGAATGCTGTTTAAATGATTTGGTGAGTTCAGATGTTACCATCTTCAATCTCCGACATGATACTGAGCGGTCGGAGTCTGAAGATATATGGGGAATGCCGAACCTGTAGGGTTTCCTGAAGGTCAGTTGTGAACCATAGTAGATGCACAAGTTTCAGGTCTAACACTTTTCTAGGTATGGTAAAAACAAAAACTATATTTCACTTTTCAATATAGCTACCCTTTATTGCAATACACTTCTCACGTCTTTGAATTAACATTTCAACCCCCCCCCCTCCCACATTGTCAGAAGTCTTGTCCGCAAAATGGGCATTAACAGCATCCATCACTTCTTCGTCACACTTAAACTTTCCTTCCTCGACGGTTCTTCTTGAGTTTTCAGAAGAGAAAATAGTCGCTGGGAACTAGACCTACGATAGTCGATCTTGAAGCCACATTTCTTCACAGCTTCCTTTGCAACAAGAGCTGTGTGCACAGGCGCTTTGTCATGAAGAAATCGCACACCACCACTCAGCTTTCCTTGCCTTTTCTCTTTGATGAAAATACGTAGTCTGTGCAGTAGGCCAGCATAGTACTCCCCATTTATTGTGGTGTTCCTCTCCTTGAAGTCAATGGAGAGTATTCCTTCACAGTCCAAAAGAATGTGGCCATGATCTTCTTGATTGACTGAATGACCTTGGCGGTACTTCGCCAGGTTTACGGCACTCCATTGATTCTCTTTTGGACAAGAGATCATAGTAGAGGATCATAGTTTCATCTCCTGTAACAATGGTTTGCAGAACTTCTCTCTCTTTCGTTACCACGGCAGAGCTCCAAAGCTCCATCAAATGACTGGTTGCTGCTTTTGGACTGAGGAAAGAAGTCTAGCCACCCATCTTGCACTAACCTTATTCATGTTTAAATGTTCATGAATAATTCGAAGGACTGTTGTTTTAGAAAGGCCCAACCTTGCTGCTATTTCTGTAATTTTGAGCCGCCGGTCTTCCATAATTTCTCCTTCCACAAGAGCGATGTTTTCAGGAATGAGCACCTCCAAGGGCTAACCTGTACGCTCTTCATCTTCAATGCTTTCTCGATGCATTCGAAAAAGTTTGGCCGATTCTTTTACGGTATAATATGAAGGAGATGTTTCCCCATATACACCGTGGAGTAAGTCCTTCTTTTGTGAAGAACTTAATAAGAGCTGGAAACTATTTTGAACATGTCACAATCTTCTACACATAGCTTTATGCAACTACTTGTATACCTGAACAACTGAACACAGCGGAGCGGAAGTTACAGCTGCAATTATTTTCTTAACAGGTAAGGTATGATACCAGATAAGCATTTCTTGAAGGCGACAACCCTTATCGGCGAGGCCAGAAACTTATATGCATGTGTCCCTACCCTCGTAGTATTTTGCCCTCTCGTTTGCAGATGAAAACACTATCGGCGAGATAGGTGCCACGTTTGCTAACGATTGACCAGAAGAGAGAACGAGTTGTCACTTCCGCACAGAATTTGGAGCTGGAATACAAGTGAGTTCGGAGACGATGTGACTGCTGACGAAACGTAGACCCACAGCTACACGCTGGAAGTGAAGACGCGATCGAAAGAATTTATTATAACTGGAGAAAGCCCTCCGAAGAAGACAAAAACAATCCCCTGAACAGGAAATGTAATAGCGACTGTGTTTTGGGATTACTACAGCGTCATTTTTGTTTACTTTTTGTAAAGTGCAAATACATGCCCGATGAATGTTGCTTTTCTACTGGAGCAATTAAACGAACCCACCAAGAAAAATCGTCCTCATTTGAAGAAGAATAAGGGCCTATTCCATAACTTTAATTCGCCAGCGCACGTTATGCGATTGCGATCTTACAATTATTGAAATTAAGGTACAAAATCCTTTTCCACTCTACCATTCTCCGGATAGGGCTCTCTTACACTACATCTCCTTCCTCAACAAATGTATATTGCAGAGAACGTAGGTTTTCACGGCCGGAGTCATAGAAGTCAGTGGCATTTTCCTGGCTATTATGCCGTGGTCTGCTGGAGATGAACTTTCCAGACGTTTCGTCTGCAACTACGGGGGACATCTTCAGTGGCGTGGACGTTGCTTCCTCCGTTGATTCACTGCGTCTGAAGCGTTGATGCAGATGCCAGTTCGGGGCACTTGGAGAAAACCTTTTCCCAAGCGGGTGTATTTGTCAGCA
The DNA here is from genome assembly GCA_030762175.1 of Metallyticus violacea. Classification (NCBI taxonomy): domain Eukaryota; kingdom Metazoa; phylum Arthropoda; class Insecta; order Mantodea; family Metallyticidae; genus Metallyticus; species Metallyticus violacea. The sequence goes on along the minus strand of CM060830.1, from coordinate 101,844,526 downwards.
GTATCTAACCGCGCGCGGCTTTACCTGCTCAATGGATGTTGGATTTCTTGTAAACCAGGAAGAAGGATGTGACAAATATTTTGCCAGTTGCACGTGAAGCACTCAGGCGGCCACCCATCCAAGCACTGGCCACGCTCGAGGCTGCTTAACCTCGTGTCGGAAGCGTTGACCGTTGGTGTCGCTATATTTGTAGTACCAGAGCTCTTCAGTAATTGGTCATATCGGCTGCCGCTCGTCCCGAACCTATCAGCGGAGAGCTCTGGTACTATAAATATAGTGACACCAACGGTCAACGCTTCAGACGCAGTGAATCAACGGAGGAAGCTACGTCCACGCCACTGAAGATGTCCGCCGTAGTTGCGTACGAAACGTCTGGAAAGTTCATCTCCAGCAGATCACGGCATAACAGCCCGGAAAATTCTACTGACATCAAATGTATATTTTGCAGAACTGAAGAGATATTCATTTAAATGGAAGGGATAACCAAATTATTCAATCGCTAGAATAAGTGTATAGATTTTAAAGGAGATTTTGTTCAGAAATAATTTTTTTTCCAAAAAAGTTATGTCTTCGTTAGTTTTGTGCAAACTTATCAAATGACCCTTATAAAGAGGTAGAGACGATATGTGGCTTCATAGGTTTTTTGCTGAATAGTGTTTAACACCCGTTTTTACTACTGAGGCACCACAGGCGGTGAACACTGGTGATACATGAGATGAAATGATAAATTGGGAAAGGATTTTTTTTTTCAAGAAAGGAAATGTTCCAAGTCTAAGTTTAGGGTATCACCCCGGCATTAGCCATTTATGAGGACTAGGATGACGGTCCTAGCGGGATTAGAACCCCAGACCTGCCGCTCACGTGCTTTTAACAACCTCGGCTACCCGTGGCGGTACTTCAGAAGTATCATTAGAGGGAAATAAGTAGTCACGAGTTAGGCTTTGATAATTAAATTATAAATATTTTCTATTGTCTAACACATACGTATAAATAGAGCTAAAGATGTGCCTATATTGGGCAAACTTATTGTGACTTGAAATTAATCCTAATCATTACTTTAATGCGGCATATATCAAAATAAAGAATCTCTCTCTTGGTCCCCTAGGAAACACGAAATAATCGCTTATGGGGCTGTTACATGAAGTACATACCATAAAGCGAATGGACATATCTTTTCACTTCTTCTTGAAAGCTGGATTAGCTTAAAACAGTTGCCTTTATATAAAATCGATAACGCACCTGTAATCCCAAGACTGCCATCGCATTGTAAATTTTGAGATAATGTAAAACACGACAACTTTAGCGTTAACATTTTCTTCAGATTTCTGAAGAGGGGTTAAGGATTTTAACTGAAGAAGGAAACAACAAGGAGCTGCCTCCATCTCCCCTCCCCCTTTTTCCACCCGACTTCCTTTTCTTGCGCCTTATCTTGTTCCTTCCCTTTTGTTTCTTGCAACCCTCGTCACGGCAAAGGCTTTGTTCAACTCTGAACTTGTTCACTCGTACAAAGGCGTCGCATTCAGGTGAAATGAGAAGGGGATGACAGTGTAAAGAAGACAGGATATGAAGGAGAAGATGAAAAGGGTTGCTAGGGGGTGGAAATCTGTCTCACTGTCTTTCTTCATTTATTTATTTTTTTCTCGGGGAAGGAGTTCTGGAAGGTATATGCATTATGTTTGTATGCAAGTAAAATTTCTGCGGCACAGCTCCCGTTCCCATTAATTAGTATGCTGCCGCTGGAGAACATAGTGCCACCTGTCCTCAATGGAGCTACTACTTTCTGACTTACGTCATAGGCACAATGCGTTTCCAAAAATGTTGCATGACTATTTTAGAAGTGCAGATATTTAACATGTAACTTCTACCGCCACGAGTGGCCGGGGTCGTTAGGGCGCAAACTCAGAGCTGGAGGTCTAGGGGTTCGAATCCAGCCTGCAGTCGAAATAAAAAGAGTTCGGCCTCGCAGTTGGGCGTCATTTGCAGTCGAAATAAAAAAGTTATTTAGCTAGGCCTCGCAGTTGGGCGTCATTTGCAGTCGTACGTGGTTATGCCTCAAAGTTGGGCGTCATTTGCAGTCGTAATAAGATGTTTGGCCTCCAAGTTGGATCTGAGTTCGATGAATGGGGGAGGGTTGTTGATTTAAATTAACAAACGGATTGTTGTTGACCTCCTCTTCTTCTGCTGCCTAACATTACTGCAATCCCGGGCTAGCTTCGGTGAGTGCTGGAATTTTATGGCCTATTCAGGTCCAAGGGGTAGGACTAGGAACTTAATGAACACAAGTAGAATTCCTTAAAACAAGATCATTTATTTATAGTAAAATTGAGTTAGGTGTTCGAGGGTCGCCTTTAAGATTTTGAGAAAACGTATGAGTTTACTTGCAACTCGCTTAATAAATTCGAGTCTATATAAAATGTCCAATCAGTATCTTTCTCAACACTACTCTCCTTCTCGCGGCACACTCGCTATCAGTTAATAGTTTTACGTCGCCTCTTACGAAAACGGTCTCTCGAAGTGCTCTGGTCGAATGCGAATGCCTCTCTTCTCTCTAATGTCAAGTGCAATTTATGACACCCACAAGGTTCCGTGGCGTCAATAGATGATAATTGACCAGTCTGTTCTGTCTTTGAACACAAAACTAGCCTTTTCTGTCCTTTTACTCAATAACTAACGACCTGACCCTGTCAGTTTTTCAAACTCTTAAGGCAGACCCTTTGCACAAAAGACTTAATAATACACAAAGGAAAGGACAACTGCTTTTTCTCGTCCCCTTTACATACACTCTATCTGCCTTATGCCTAAAAGTCTGGTAAACAAGTTACTCTCTTACTTTTGAAATACCTAAAAAACTTAATGATAAATATACATACACTAGACTGTACAAATTGATTACACTAAGGTTTACAATCCATATAATTAATTGTGCTATCTAAATAAATATAAACATGGGGTTAAAGCCATTTTATATTGTCTCAAGCCAGAACCTTCCTCCCTAACTGAGGTTTTTTCCAGGCCGGGGAGATACCGTAAAATTAGGCCTGGCCCTTTCCCTTCCTTTAAAAAAACAAATTCTTTGCCAATATATCATCATTTAATGCATCATCAGTGCCCATCGCCTGTGGTGCCTCAGTAGTAAAAACGGGCGTTTAATTCTCTTCCGGGGGAAAAAAAAAAACTTCTAATATTAACACTTAGTTGTTATATCTCTTTGCTGTTACATGCTGAAACTGTGATTAGTAACACAAAATTAATTTAACAGTGAAATTGTAATAAAGTGAAACCGTATATGCCTCCATATGTTTCTGCAAGAAATGAAATCGTCTTTCTGGACACGCGAGGTCATGGAAATAGGAATTAATTCATTGTTGTGCTAGAGCAGTAAGCCCCTCTTGGTCTTGGTATTTAATATTTGTTCACGATAATCGCTTATTGTTTATCCCAGAGAAAATTTAACGTTTAATATAATTATGTCTGGAAAAGTGCATAATGAATATGCAAACGCATTATCAATTTGGATATATAATGATATAGTCATTAACAGAGCCCAGGAGTTAAGCATTAGCTTGATGCTTATATTTAAGAGTCAGATAGACATGAACATGATTCCAAACATTTGGGGTCGGAAGGGCCACGTTTATTTTATCACCCCCTCTCCTGTTTGCTTATTTTGGCTTCTGTTGTTTATTTAAGTTTTTTTTATGCAATTAGTTACGCATTTTAAAATCACAAAGATATTCAATATCAAAGTGAAAAAGCTATAAAAATTAAATGTCATGTTTTATCTCACAAAAATATCTCTTGATAATCTTGTTAGCAATTAGAAGCTTTCTTCTCGACCCAATCACTTAAACTCTTTAAATAGAATAACCTCCATTACTCCGGGCATACGAATACCAGGAAATAGAGAGGATGAGGGAAGTACTGTAGTTTTGAATAGCTCTGGATAAAGAACTTGTACGACAATTCTAGGACATTTGTGGTGGAGGTAACTTCTCAGCTGCATTAATGTAACAAACAATTGCAAGCGAGAAAGATGAGAGGGGCACAGTTATGCAATAAACTGTCCTTGCAATATTTTCAGTACTGAAGTAAGAGAGATACTAACATGATTCCTCTGTAAGTGCATAACAGAAAGTAAACTCGAACAGAAACCGCTGCACATCATTGATACTTTTAAAAAACATCTTGTTGCTTGTAGCCAAGAAAGTAAGCTTAATTGCTTTAACTATGAAATAAAGAAATTATTAACTATCTTAAAATACATATTTTCATTAATAATGAATAATATTACTCTGTGTTTTCACTTTTAATAAATGCTATTTTAATCATATTACTGCTTATTTTCAGTATTTTAAGTATTTTTTCCTGCCTATTTTAACCCAAAAATAAATGCCTTAACGTCTGGGCTTTGGTAATATCATACTTAGAATAAATGTTCAGTTTAGCGCTACATACCAAGATTATTGAAAACTAAGTTAAAGTTTATTTACTTAAATTATATACTGACATTTCATCTTCAAAAGTGTTATGATAACTATAACTATATCTTTTCATTTCTAGGCAATGCCCAACATACTATTGACTAAGAGGTGTTTCCTATTGGCACAAACGACCTAATCAGTCATGAAGTAGGAAAGTGTCAATGCCATTTAACAATGACATTTTCGGTATTATACAACAGAAGTTTTTTAATTATTTTCAGAACAGCTGCTTTGCTTCTAAAAATTGGTGCGCCTGATGGCCTTTTATGAAACCTTAAAAAAGGCACCCAAGAAGACTGAACCTTATAGGAAATGAGCGTACAATTGAAGACACATATTGCGGAGAATTTAAGGAGGTCTAATTTTCACGGCTGCTATTAATTAAACTATAAGGTTCTTTAGGACTGTAGGGCACTGTAACATCTTCTTCCTTGACGTTTTGTCTGCAACTGCGATTGACATCACCGGAAGGTGGTGTCTCGACAGTGTCTGAAGCAATAGCGAGTATGTTCATGCGCCCTTGACATAAATCAGTTAGCAGCCGCTACCATTCAAGAGATAGCGAAATAATAACCACAACCTTCACGTTCGCTCGCTCAATAAGTGAAATCCATGATGTTATACACCAGTCGCATTGTGATTAATCTTAACTGCGTACAAATGTTCCCTAACAACGTTCCACAATTTCCGCATTGACAAAGTGTCTACCTAAAGGGCTTTTCCTTTGATCCCATTTGCATACCTTCTCAACAAACTCTCCATAGTCATTTTGCCAGTAGGTTCCTGATGGTGAAACTTCCGTTTGAAGGTACACTAAACTGTCTGTGTCATATGGTGTTCCAAAACATTGCAGCTACTTTACTGTGGGGTTGTCATTAACTCTCTAAATAGCTGCAGAATCCAAAACTGGATTGAAATGTAAACATTCACACTATTTCGCAGATTTTGCAACAGTGCAACAAATGACAAGATAAAAAGTGACAACCAATGCAAACAGGGTTTTTTGCTTGTAGTGTCATCTAATGCTTCCGTCGACAATTACGCACAGACATCTTTAAGCCGTTATTTCTAATGCTGTGAACATTCATTTCGTAATGCACACGACTACAAAATTATAACATAATATAATCACGGCGTGTTTCTTTGGTAAGACTAATTTTTTAAAATCATGTTCTTTATTAAACGACCAGCTAATGCAGATAACAAGAGAATGTCTAAGGAATAAAAAGCGCTCGCACAATAAAATAAAGCAAGGAGAAACACAGAATGATTTTCAAAGCTTATAATGGAACATGAATAATTGCAAGATGACTTTAAATGACTTAACGCTACAGCAAGAAAATGCTGGCTGATGGTGCGGTTACGTACAGTCCCGAGCGACAGCGGAGAAAGCCGAAAGTAGTGATTTCCACAGATATAGCTAAATAATAAGGCTTACAAGTGCAGCGGCATGATAGCTCAGGCGGTTAGAGCGTAGTGCTATATTGATGAATGTAGTAGTTTTGAATCCTCACGACCAGACCTTTTTTTCCGCCGGAGTAAAGGAGATTTGCCACCATTACAATAATTTACACACACAATGCGCTATTAATTGATATTTACAAATTTTATTTCTGTTGGAATGAAAGGACATTTGTCACAATTACAGTGATTTACTCACCCCAGCCAAATTATATTTACGAAAAGTAGGCTAGCGTAGGCCGTCAGACCGTAGCGAGCTTTAGTAAATCACTGAGTTCATCGTTTTCTAGGATTTACCCGAGATTAGGTTAAGGTTAGTATGTACATTAATTAATTGCGAATTGCAATAAGAGCAGATTTGCCGCCGCTACGATTTTACCCGCCTACTTGATAGTACGCAGTACCCTATCAAATTATATTTAAATATTACGGAGAACAACGCATAAGCCACATGTTTTAACAAAAAGTATATATATATATATATATATATATATATATATATATATACAAATTAACAGTAAAGAACTCCAGTAGTTCGAAATATAGCAATTTCAAGTGTGACTTTAAGTGTTTTATCCTTATCTACTTTTATTATTACTGTTAATTTGTTACATTGTTAATAGTGTTAATTTATTTTTATTTTTCATTTTATTATTATTATTATTATTATTATTATTATTATTATATATATACACACATGCAACGTTTACACTGTTACCAGTGGTTACCATACTTGCCTCCTAAACCCAAGATCGCGGATTCGATCCCGGCCAGGACCGATGGATTTTTTCGGGGCGTAAAAATCCTAAGTAAGGCTTCCTTCGGGAGGGAAGTAAAGCCGTGGGTCCCGTGTCGTACATTTACGGCACGAAAAAGAACCTCAAGCCTGAAAGAGATACCTCTGGGCAAAATTTGTCGGCCTTTTCACGCCCTGAGTTGAATGGGACGCTGATGACCTGAGATGTTAAAGAGCGTCCATAAATAAATCATTAAAAAAAAAAACACTGTTACCAATGGCCACGCAGTGTGCGGAGTAGTTCGGCTCTCTCCGCTGCCGCTCGGGACTGCAAGTCTACAGCACCACTACACAGCATTTGCTTGCTGTAACGTCACGTTTTAAATTATGCGAAAAGAAGTTATTATTTCTCTTCAAAAGAAAAACCATTTAATTGAATGGTTATCCTTTAATTAACGCCGGTTAAATACCATTGTCGTATTATAGATAAGTTGAAGGTGTAGCTTTTTAACTGAACCTCCAATAAATTATTCATAAAGGTTAGAACCCGCAGATACAAAAAGCCCAAAGACAATGAGCGCATAAAAATAGCTTATGATAATCCTTTTCTGTATAGCGAAACGCTTAATCAAGTTCTGTTGTTTTTATTAGTTTCAGAGGATATAAAAAGTAAATAAATGAAGAAAAGAGAAACAGTAGCTGACATTGTAGTACTAGCAGACAAGAATGCTTTGGAAGGCGACATCTGTGAGTGTTAAAAAAAGAAAATTTATCACCGAATGTACACTCTTTGGCATACCTTGTTCGGTGGACTGTGACCCGTGCCAGAGCATTCCGACATAGACGTGGAGATAAAACAAGAGAGAGGGTAGGAGAGGGAGGGTGAAGTGGAAGGGACTTGCTTTCCCTCGGGGCAAGGGCGGCCATTTTCTCTCCGAGTTTTATCACATCGCATGCATTTTTAAACTGCAGTTTTTTTTTATCCTTTGCGAGTTGTCTTCAGAACGATCAGAAAGGAGGAAGCGCACTGGAAATGGTTTTATTTTAGGTTCCCTATGCCTGGATTACGGTGAGCTTGTCCCTCTGGAACTCTCCACTCATCTGTTGCTGAGCGGTTTACAGTCATTGAGGCAGCTTCACAGTTTTTCTGTTTTACTCGTATATCGCATCGCTAGGTAGAGTAGCATGTTTCACCTCTTCATTCTCACTGAAAGTAAGAATTACATGAAACATATTAATAATGGATTACGTTATAAAAATAATTCCCAGATTGAAATTCAGCAAGTTTTACGATAAGGCCCGAGCAAGCACATCTGGACTGCACTCTCAAGGCAGTAGTGACTAAAGCAAGAATCAGAAAATGTGAAAAAGATATATTTTTGACAACATCCAGCTCAATAGCATGGAAAAATTCCAATACCTCTGGATATTTCTCTCAGAACGGTTTGTGAAAGTGCAAGTGTGGTGACTTCATGATTAAAGTTCGGATTTAACTATAGCAGAGATGATTGCACTTCCAACACTGGGAGTACGGTTAATGTACTCAAACGTGTAGTATGAAAGACAGGAAAGTCCGATGCTCGGGTAAAGATACAGTCATGTGGAGGATAAGGGAGCAACTGTGTTATATATGATAGACTGAAATGATTTTTTTTTTAAGTTTTTGTTTAATTTGTTCCTATCACGGCGATGAATATTTTCTGTTCAAAATATTTCCAGTACAGCTTTTTAGAAAAAAAATTAAAATAAAGAAAATATAAGTGTTTTCATTTATGTATTATTTTACTCATAAAGGTGTTTATAGATCTCTGACTGTGTACCGGTATTGCCCGTTTCTATAAAATAATTTCAAATATTTTAGTTTATAATTACAGTGAGTCTTTTAATCTTTTAAACTTTACATAGAAGAATTTACAAAATATATGATCTCCTTTTATAGTGAATTTATTCAGCCCCCATGTCGGTCATGGCGATCTAGTTTAGATCATGGACCCAAGAGCGCGGGTTCAAACCGATCAGGATCTTTGGATATTTTCGGATGTAAAAAACCCTAAGTAGGACTTCCTTGGGAAGGGAAGTAAAGCCGTAGGTCCCTTATCGTAGATTTACGGCAGGTAAAAGAACCTCGGATCTGAAAGAGGAGGTCTCTGAGAAAATAATATCGATCTTTTCATGCCGTGAATTGAATGGGACGTTCATGACCTGAGATGCTAAAGACGTATGTCATTAAACGAAATAAATAAAAATCTCCGTCCAAAATTCTTAACAAATACGATGTTTATTTTATCTATAATTGACCGCTTTGATTATAATTGCGCATTGCTTAGAGAGACAATTTTTAAGAACAGACTTAACCATATCAGAAGTTAAGAGACCACTAGAATTAGTTCACTAGACTTCAGCATAGCAGAGATAAAGATAATGCTGTGCAGTTGTATCTCGTACCGAGCGGGATTACGTAATAATGCGAGAACTTGTATTCGGGTTCAACTCCCTTAAGGCCGGTGATTTTTCCATGTCGCTTACTTGAATACCCAACATGATATTTCCGCTCTCCCATTTCATATATTTCGCTGGTTCTGTTATAGGGTCAAAAGGGCCATCGAGATTGGCTGGTGCGATGTGACGGTGGCCTGCGCTTTGGAAAGTTTTCTGCCCCAGCAACTGTCATGGAAGTGGCCCTTTTGAAGGGCTCAGACACCTTGAAGCGGCGTCTGCACTGGCGCTGGGTTTTCCTGGAAACGAGGTTTGGATACTGGTCGCCGGATGTCTCTCTTAACTCATCCCTTTCTTCCGCAGAACCTCATTGGGGTGTAGGCACCAACGGCCAGCCTTTTAGCAAGAATGAAATACTAAAATATCCTCTTATCTCTAATAATCCACTCCACTCCAATCATGTCTCATGTGGTCAATCGAATACAAATTTTTGGCATTGAAGCCATCCCTGCACTGATAATAGGACATTACGCTTACTTGTTTAAATAATTACTTTAAGAATAAATTTTGGAAATATCATATACATGTTAAAATGTATCTTGGGGGAAATTCGGTTGTAAAAACAATACTTACAGAGCTATAATAGAAACCAGATTTCAGAAAAGCTGTATATTCGATTACGAAGACTGTCCAGTGTTTATGCCTATCTGGTTTATAGAACGAATAAGGCCTTTGAGGGAAAACGATTATTATTTTGGGACAAAGGTAATATAAAACAAACGCTGATCCAGAACTTACTGTCCTTGAGGACTTTGCAGTTTATGAATATATATTATCACTCTATTTCACTGAAATTATTAATATACTGGTGAGCACGCTATGCGAGCCGCCGCACGAGTGGTTTATACTTGTATGGCTCGCCCAGTATAAACTAAATCAAATTCAAAGTAAAACAGATACTCCAGCTTTCTGAGAACGGAGTTGTAGACAGAAATTTAAACTTCGTAGTAAAAAAAAAAAAAAAGATCTAAGGATAGAAGCATTTGGTCAACTTTTCCTTTTCCCTGGTAAATAATGCGAGAAACTCTAGCAGGTAATGTCCTTCCAATTAAAAAATCTGGTGCAGGACATAAAGCAGGGAGACAATCAAACGAAGAAGGTATAAATGTTATAAGTTGTGAAGTATTATTAAATCAAGCAGCATCTACACAGTCACTGCTTTAACCTCCCCACTCTTTGGAGGTCTCGAAGGAATCCTCAACTAAAGATCATCTAGATATCCCCTCTCTAATCTTGTAGTTCTTTGCTAGTTACACTCGCTCTGCTCTTTCTGGTTGGGTTTAACAGCTCACAAACGGACTTATAAATGAGATCCTTGTGCAGTACACGTGGATTTTATCAAAGTTTCTTTTTTACCTTATCGCAAAGCTTGAAGCATCATTTTTAGTTCTCTGTTAGCCAAGAATACGGTAAATACAGTTCACAACACCTGCAGTTCAATATTGGTGTTATATATTTGAAAGATTACACATTTTCTCCACAGCAATTTTGACATTCTTTAAAGGACTTGTATAGGTTTAATTAAAAAAATGTTTATTACTAGTTAAGTGTTTTGTATTTTCCTACTTAGAAACTTAAATGCAATGTCCTTTTTTGCTCATGGTAATAACCCTAAAACGTTACTTCGTTTTGTTATTTGTAAAAACAGAGAATTGAAACAGTTCCTATGCCCAGCCCGACTGAAATATATGTGTGTGTGTGTGTGTGTGTGTGTGTTGTAAGCCTAACCATCATATTATATGCATTTTAATTAGTAATTTAGATATTATGTATAAATGTGTATCATGAAGTATAACTTTAATATGTTAATTGTATGTCCTCAAAAGAGTAAACTGTATAACTGCCTACAGTAGCCCAGCCAGAAACGGGGCAGAGTCAAGGAATCCCTTAACCGCTATAAAAGGAAAGGAACAAGTTTTATGTCACTTCTTAAAAGAATAAGAGGTTTAATAACGTCCAGGTTTTCGAATACGCTAGATGAATGAACTCGCCAACAGTTTGTACAGTTAACTTTAAACCAACCAACGTAAATGGATGTTTTAAACTTTCAAATAGTAGCGGGTGGCATGTTTTGATAGGTGAATTTGAACCAGCCAATAGTAAATATATATTTTAAATTTTTCAAGCAAAGTGCGAGACTTGCGCGTGCTTGTGTGACACCCTTTGGGCTGTGAAGTCAACATTTAATTAATTTGATCGAATATATAAGGAGGCGTTTGTTTCGCCGGAGCATCGGCTCGCATTTTCAGTTTTACACTGTTTATATCAGCTGAATTCACATACGCACAATAAGCTCTACAATCGACGCAGGCACTTAGACGCAGTTCTCAGTTCGTCTCCTAGAAAATAACAGCAGTTAAATTTATATTCTACTAGTTAAATTCTATCGTACATAGAACACCAGAGGACGCGAAGGATCGTACTAATAATAAATTACGATACATATTCAGATCTACTCATCGCGGGATTATTAATACAGTTCATATCCTATCCCAGTCCTGTTGAGCACGAGTCACAAAAGAGTGGAACAAGACCCTAAGCTATTTGTTGAAATGAAGCGTGGGTAACATCACCAAAGCGATCAATAATCGATTATTGATACGCAGCCACAAAATATGGTAATCAGCTACTAAACCGTTTCATAATTGGCGACAATTCTATCATATCGCTTCAGGGTAAGGTGCAAAATTGTTTTAAGATTTACAATAAGGAAACTGAAGTTCTGTCAAGATATACGGTTCATAATAGAGAGTGTTTAAAAATAGATCTATTTTTGAGAAAAATGTAAAGCGTTAGAAAAATTTAACGTTTTTATTTTAATTTTCATTTAAATGTAATTAAATGAATTTCCATGTTATCGACTAGAAATTTAAGACACCGCTTCAAGTGTTAATTTGTCACACAGAAAACACTCTGTACTACAATTGGAGTAATCATTGCATTCGTTGTGTGGTTCGATCAATGCACCTGTTTGAAGGTCTTCTTTTAGGCAGTAAAAACATCAGTTGCAAGTATGGAAGTGCTCCATCTAACTGAAATTCAACAGTCTCAGCTAAACAGAGCATGAAGAAATTATTGCAACAAATGCAAGTGATTGTAAGTTTTACAAACATGCGTGAACTGCAGATGCAGCTTTTAAGATTGCATTTGGCCATTTACCGCCACGGGTGGCCGAGGTTGTTAAATCGCGGACTCGTGAGCGAGAGGTCTGGGGTTTGAATCCCACCAAGACCGTGTTCCCTGACTGAGGTTTTTTCTAGGTTTTCCTCAGTCCTCATAAAATGCAAATGCCGGGTAGATGCCCTAAACTTAGGTCTGGAATGTTTCCTTCCTTAAACATAAATCCTTTCCCAATATATCATTTCATTTCATGGATCACCAGTGTCCACCACATGTGGTGCCTCTGTAGCAAAAACGGACTTTAAACACTGTTCATTCATTTGGCCATTTATCTGCCCATATGCTACAGTTATGTTTACCATTTGTGGAAGGTGTTTCGTCGATGAAAAAAACTTGTATTGTTGGCAGTCACCAGTAGATCAAGACACACGAACTGCATTGTCTTCATGTTTCCATATCGTAAAGGACTTGCTAATTGTAGGCATGGTTTTTCAAAGTGAAACGCAATACTTTCCCGACTCTCCACACCTGGCACGAAGAGTGCATGCTTGAGAAATATGTACTGATTTTTGGATTTGTTGGACTGTCTTCCTTGGTGTGAAATATTCTTCTTCCCTTAACGTTATTCACTATTATCCGAATAAGCGCCCTAGTTGTGCCCAGTTTTCGAAATTAGCGAGCAAATTCTTTACTGACATACTCGTAGATCAATCCTCGTAATTGATTGCCAACAATGATGCTCGTTTCTGTGCGCTTGACATTCACGTACACTTCCTGTAATATGAGAATAATCAAGAATTTGAAAATATATTGTTGAGAGTGATTACCTGAGCTTGGGAGTTCAGACATTTATTTTGGTTAAAATAGGCAAGCAAAATGGCACTTAAAATACTGAAAATGGGGAGTAACATAATTAAAATAGTCATTTATTAATTAATTACTAATAAAATATATATTTAAGATACTTAATAATTTTTATCACATAATTAAAATACTTTAACTGATTTTTCTTGGTTACAAGCAAAAAACAGCAGGATTTTTGAAGGTATCAACTGTCATAGTCGGCCGCTTGTCCAAGAGAACATTTTATATCATGGAAAAAGGGCATTCTGTCTACTTCCACTGAAGTGATTGGAGCATTTTTACGGTAAACTTTCTGTGAAGGACTCATACCAGTTACAACAAAATATTCACCTTTCAGAATATCGTGGAAATGTTGATTAAGACAAATTAAAGTCGTTTTGAATAGTCCTGGCGAATGAGCAAGAGACGCATAGTGGTTTCTGGTCGAGTTCATTTTCTGTTTATGCGTTTATAGCGGAATCAGTTTAGTATCTCTGTTACTTCCCTAGGGATGTTTTATTGCACAGCTGTACCGCTCTCATCTTTGTCGCGTGCAGTTGTTTGTTACATTGATACCTCCATCACAAATGTCCTTGAATTGTCTCGCACAGATCAATACACGTTCATTAGCCAGGGTTATTCGAAACTACAGTACTTCCCTCATCATCTCTATTGCCTGTTATTGGTATGTCAGAAGTAACCGTGCGTTGCTTTCATGAACGAAGGTTCTGCTATTTAAAGAGTTAAGGTGAATGGATTGACTGAAAGTTTTTGACAGTTTTTGATTGCTTGAAAAAAAAGGAGATTATTTTAAACCTTAACATAGGTAACAAAAATCAAAACAATAAAAAAAAGCAAAATTAAAGCTACTCCTATCGATCTCAAATGTAAGGAAACAGGTTTATTTCTATCTGATTCTTAAATATACCCACCCAGAGAGAAAAGACATTTTGTCTGACTTCCGGGCTCCGGTAATCACATTGAAATGCGCTAAACTATAATGTAATAATCAATGAACTTAATGATAAAGATTTGTTTCTCATAATAAATTACGGTGTCAAAAATGGGGGGGGGCGAAACTTAATAAATAATGTATATTGTTCAGATTGAGTTTTAAGACTCCCATCAATCAAGAGAATCGATCCTGGTGGTGTAGTGGTTACCATACTTGCCTCCTAAACCCAAGATCGCGGGTTCAAACCCGGGCAGGACCGATGGATTTTTTCGGGGCGTAAAAACCCTAAATATGGCTTCCTTCGGAAGGGAAGTAAAGCCGTTGGTCCCGTGTCGTACATTTACGGCACGCAAAAGAACCTCAAGCCTGAAAGAGAGGCCTCTGGGCAAAATTTGTCGGCCGTTTCACGCCCTGAGTTGAATGGGACGCTGATGACCTGAGATGTTAAAGAGCGTCCATAAATAAATAATTAAAAAAAAAATCAGTCAAGAGAAATGACAACGCTCAAAGTAAACATTCATAGAAATCCACTCTCACAGCAACAGAAGCTGACCTTGCAAGAGAAGCTTCTTAGACAGCAATTTGGACGGTTCTCAAAGGAGATTTTAAACGTAAAGCTTTGAGCATCATCTCAGTGCAAATCAGAAACTGTATAAGAATGCACCACGAATTGGAAATATCTGGTTTCAAGATACACTGAGCATCTCTACAACTGTTCTCTCTCTGCTTCTCTTTGAGACAATGAGAAACGCCACAGAGGAGATCACAGCATCTTGTGTCTGTAATAGTCTGGGCGACATCGCATGACATGTGACCGATCCCTGGTCCTTGCTCCTCAAGGAGTCAGAGGAGCAAGTGTGTCACAGATTTGACTGCGAAACATTGTCCTAGATCTCATCTGCTCGACTACATAAAACATGATCAAAACCGGAGAACATGGCATGCTTGAAACCTCACACAAATTTAGATGCCTAAAAGAACATTTTTCAAAGAATGTGATGATTTACAATGAATATACCTAGCCAATATTTTACTCAGAAGTTGGTTGCTGAGTTTTGTATTTACAATAACTAGGGGATGAAAAGTATGAATAGACCGTTTAAGAAATTAAAAACGCTGCTTGCCTTGTACTTTTTTAAAATGTACAACTTAACATTGGAAGCACAGATTCCAGCAATATTTAAATATTTAATCTTTGGGTAGAACTAACTTTAGATGTATTTTAAATGTTACAAAATATAATTACTTCTCAAAAGAAATGCTGTTCTATACTATTTAACATATTTAACAATCAGCGTGGCAATTGCGCAAAATATTACATAGCACAATTTAAAAATTAAATCGCGTATTTTTTTTAATAGTTCCTTGACAATGCCTCTGCAGTTACACTAATGTATCTTTGAATATTAAGAAGAGTACGTACATTTTAGCTGTCCTCGCTTGTGGAGTTTCTAAGTTAAACTGAGAGTAGAAAAGTTTCGTTCACTGGAACCTGTGGTTACAGACAGCGCTGCTAGAACCTCCAGTATTTTTCTGACTGCGTTGAACTACAACTTTTAATTGCGCTGACCGTTTACATGTCGATTCTAAAGATATAGCTTACCAATCTCTGTAATTTAAGGGGAGTATGAAAGGCCTATCCTTGTAATGTTAAATTTATCAAATTCAGCTCTCATTTTCTCAAGGACTATTAAAGCTAATGAATTGAAACTTTCACAGCATACAGATGCACATAATTGAATTTTTTTGATCAATTTTCACTGCTATACCATCACTTCAAAGCAAACTATAAACTATTTTCGATTGCTTGCTTTTTTCTATTTGTTTACATTGTCACATTTTGTCCTAGCACTAGCATAATACAATAATATAGTAAATAAGTGTTAAAAGTTTCAAAGTGATAGCTTATACAAATCCTAATAATACCCATTTTGCAGACAAGACTTCTGACTATTTTGGGGGCGGGGTTGAAAAGTTAATTCAAAGAAGTTGGAAGTGTATTGCAATATATTAAAAAGTGAAATATAATTTTTGTCTTTATCATACCTAGAAAATGGTTAGGCCGGAAACTTATGGATCCTCGTACACCTCTGAAATGTACTGAGAATATGAGTAACTCCATCGATGCATTGATTTAAAGAATGGAACTGTGAGAGCAATGTATAGAGAGAACTATTCTATAGTGGACGATTATATTATTTTTTGACAAAATTTATTTGCTTATGCCTATAACTTTAATAATCTTTCTCAAAGTAGTCCCTGTTGGGTGTAATGGATCTGTCCAAGCGCTTGTCCAGTCTTCAAAGGCATGCTGGAAACCATTATTTGACAGGTACTTCAGAATCGCCTCTGCAGCCTTGACTTCTGCTGCTGATGATGGGTAATTGTCTCTCACTAAGATATTTCTTCTATTTGGGGAAAAGGAAAAAATCAGACGGGGATAAATCTGGACTATAAGGAGGATGAGGGAAATACTTTATATTGATTTGTTTGGGATATTTAGGGACAACATTTGCGATGTGCGGACGTGCATTATCGTGGTGCAGCATCCAGTAAGTTGCACGGAAATGCGGTCCTTTGCACCTTGCAGAATTTTCAGATATTTCTGTAGTGTTGCCCACTTACAGTTTGTGTAACGATATGCTGATAAACGATACCTTGAATATCGAAAAATGAGATGATCATAGTTTTCCAGCAAAAGCAACCATTTTTATTTTAAAAAATGGAGTTACACCTCTCATAGGCGCGAACTGGAAGTGTCAACAATGAAACTAGTATCAGTTTCATTACGCATTAAGCTAACAAAATATTATAAATTTAAATTATGCCTGTAAAAGTATGATTATTTTTAATTGGCCTATTCATTAAAGGTAGATAATTTTTGTAGGCATAATTATATCTATTATAATATATAGTATTGTGAATAATTTGTTTATATTGTAATTTCTTCTGCAAAATTATGTGACTCCCTTAATTTTCACTCAGGATATGACCGCCACGGGTGGCCGAGGTCGTTAAGGCATGGACTCGTGAGCGGGAGGTCTGCGGTTCGAATCCCGCTAGGACTGTCATCCCTGACTGGGGTTTTTTCCAGGTTTTCCTCAGTCTTCGTAACTGGCAAATGCCGGGGAGGTACCTAAACTTAGGCCTGGAACGCTTCCTTCCTTAAAAAAAAAATAAAAAAAAATCCTTTCCCAATATATCATTTCATTTCATGTATCATCAGTGTCCACCGCCTGTGGTGCCTCAGTAGTAAAAACGGGCGTTAAACACTACTCAAAAAAAAAAAAAAAAAACTCAGGATATGAAGCATAAAAAGGGACGAAGAAGAAGAAAGAGGAAAAGGAAGGCTAAGAAAGTAGGTAATAAAGAAAGAAGATAAGATTGAAAGAAAGAGTAATGAAAAAGCAAATAAGGAAAAAGGATGTCTGGAAAATATGAACTATTGCAGAGAGGAAGAAAGGAAAAAAGCCTTATCTGGTTGTTAAGGCATCAGTCATTATTGCGTTATTGTTAGCTTTTAACACCCTGTCAGGTTTTCGGGTGTCCACATAACTCCCTTTAGACATTATCATCTCTAAGCGTACACTGCAAAGATGCGACCACACCAGACGCCCAGTGAACTCTAAGATAATGCTTTAATGAAATAAAGAGGTCTGCTCTACCAGGAGCTATGCGGGTGTTAAAGCCAGTGGCGGACTGGCTGAATGAAATCGAATAATTATAATATATGACGTTTTCATTTATTTTTATTTAATTCTAATTTGCTATAAAAATTGTGGCTCATATGAAAATATTTATACAATTTTATACTACTTTGTGATATGCTCTATATTGGCCGAGTTTTAATGTCAAAACGATATTGAATGTATGTTTATTTTCTTTATAAATCATAGAAGAAGCATGGTTATTTGATATACATATCTTATAATGTGACCGCTTGTTCATTCCACAAGCTTAGAACTGTATTTCTCCATCTACTTCTGCCACCTTTGGCTTCCTCCATTATATTCTTCTCTATTACATTTCTCCTGCATCAACCTATTTACTGTTTCTAGAGCTTTCTATTAGCACTTCATTTCAGCACTATCTTCAGCGTTCTTCCTTTATGCATCTCCAAACGGGGTTTCTTTCTTCGATTAATTTAATAAAATTATGTTTTTAACTTCCAAAGTGCTTGGCTCTTATGTACCTAGTTATCAATTTTCGTCACTGCGCGGGAGGCCTGGGATTCGAATCCCGCCAGGACTGTCCTCCCTGATTGAGGTTTTTTTTTTTTTTGAGTTTTTCCTCAGTCCTTGTAAATGGCAAATGCCGGGGAGGTACCCTAAATTTAAGCCTGGAACGTTTCCTTCCTTAAAAAAAATCCTTTCCCAATATATCATTCATCTCATGTGTCCACCGCTTGTGATGCCTAAGTAGTAAAAAGGGGCGTTAAACACCATTAAAAAAAAGTTCCTGCTGCATCAATCCATTTACTGTTTCTAGAGCTTTTTATTCTCCATAGCACCCCATTTCAGCACTAGCTTCGATATACTGCCAACGTTCTTTATGCATTTTCAAACAGGGTATCTTTCTTCGATTAATTTAATAATATTATGTTTTTAACTTCCACCGTATCCGTAATAATAGCATTTTCCACTGTTTTTCTTCGATCTTTTGCAACAAGTGTTTGTAACAAGTTAAGAGCTTACCAATTTTCGTTACTACAGGGAACATACATTTGTGTTTTAATAATGTAATTCAAGTTTAAATTCTTATGAAGTATTCTGCTTTCGGATGAACATTTTTTTCTTTCAAAGGCACTGTTATGCACCATGTTAGCAATCACCTAATTGTACTATTACCCATACTTCTTTCAAGCATGGCTTAAAACTTAATTAGCAATATATTAAAGTTAATATATTCAGTCCTCGTTTCTAATAACTACTAACCAAAATAAGAAAGGAAGAAACAAAGAAAGAAAAAGGAAAAAAAAGTGTAAATGAAATTTAAACTTCATAGCCACTAATACTAAAGGATACCTTCATACAAATGTGATATCATAAAACGAAATAAAACATGCCGATTAATAAGAAGAAAAAATATCCCTAAAAGTAAAATATGATTTCTAAGAATGTTTTCGTATAGTTGAATGTAATTTAATTTAGCATGTGTTTTATGTGAAACTTTCCAGAGTGTTGATCCGACCCTGCAAACAGAGAATGCAATGCCCAACATTAACATAGCAACAGTTGGTTTAATAGAGGGAATAACTCAGGTTGATGTTGGTAGCCCTGAATCGTAAATGCAGAGCACATTCATATGTTTACGGGCATAAAGCATTTCCCATGTTAGACGGTTTACTGCTGAAGCAAGGCATTGCCTTTAACAGCTTATCGTAAAACATACATTCCTTTACACTACTGTGCAATACAGGAAATATTTTCAACGTTATTCAAGAAGCACAATGCTTTGTTATAAAACACTTTGGAGCAGATTATCCGGAGTGGAAGGAAATAAAAGCTCAAAATTAATTTGGCGGAGCAGGAAAATAATTTACTTTAGAAGCAGTTTTTTCTAGAATTTGTAACTGATGTCCATGTGGGAAAAAAACTGCAGAGATGCATTTTCTGGAAGAGAAATGGGTAAATTTTTATGTCAAGTACTGAAGCCCTGTTAATTTTGTTTAATGAGAAACTTTTTGACAGAACGTATTGGGTGCTTGCAGGCGCTCTCTTGTTTTTATTTATTCATTTATTCCTCATTACCTACCGCTGAAAAACAGTTCGTGATCAGAATGCTGTAAGTGTATTTCAGTCGGTGCAATAAAGTTCATCCCTTGTTTCTCGGTTAAACAAGTTTACGCAAGGTCAGTGACACAGCACTGGCAATATTTAGAGACAATCGTGTAGTCCCAAATCCTGCAAACACAATTAAGTTTGTTATTTTAATTGAAACTATAGTAACTATACATGTTAATTATCTTAATGATAGTAAAATCCGCTTCTAAACAATTGAGCAGTAAATTATTAAAATTAAATTTAATATATAGCACATCGAACATTTAATTCAGAAGTATATGACGTAATATGTACATTAATCATTAGAAATATTTGAGGTCACAAATGCTTCAATATATCAACCTCATTAGAATGAGAGTCACCAAATATGCAGTGTAAGATTATTCAGTCATAATATAACAGGAATAAATTAATTATGTAGTCATAATTAGACTAAATAAAAGCGTTTGACAAGCTTTATAGGAGTAAATATGGAAAAAAAAAAAAAATAGTCACAGAGGAATCTCTAATCATATTGTAATATTTAACAGCATACACAAAATAAACATATATGTGTGTGAAACAAATAAAGCCCTAAAGAAAACAATCATTAATATGGCAGTAATGCAAAGGTGCTGTACATCGTCCACTGCTTTCAATTTATATTTCGCATAGCTATAGTTTAAACAGAATGGTATAATATTATAGAATACCAAATTAATTATAGAGAAAGAATTTTACTACACTCCTATATACGGATAACCAGATCATCATTCCAGATAATGGGGATGCACTGCAAAGAACATTCTTTCAATTACACAAATTAATTGATTAATACAGTTTTGACATCTCCATAATAAACAAACAATGACACGTGCAAAGCTAACATTAAATAATGAGGGATAGAATAAGCACATAGTTCTAAATGTATTAGATGTGTCATACATAAAAGAAATGGATGTTGAAAATAAAATTAAAATATTTTAAAAAATGTATGGAGCAATTAACTATAAGAACTTTAAGACACAAAGTTAGCAAAGATATACTAATAACTCTTTTATAAAATAAGTGTGATTATCGTTTATTTACTTTCTCATTGTACATAGGTTTATATATCTCTCAGGGATCTGACCATCTTTTGTTACGTGTTTTTGGATACTTTCTTTTTCTTTATCTTTAAAAGTTACTTGAGCATTCTATTACACCATCAATTCGTATTTTAACGATTCTTTATAGCTTTATGTTATCACAATTACTGTATTTATATTATTTAAACTTCCTGCTTTACATTATTATAATTTACATTTGTACGTATCACATCCAAGATGACAAAAAAAAAAGTTTTTCAGTATACTGATTTTATTGTATTATTCTTACCCTAGTGGAGTATTTTATTCTTCAAATCATTTTAAGTCTTTGTGCACATTCTCAAGTTGCATAGGGTTTAAAGTGTCAGACGAAGTTAGCTGGTGCTGTGTGCGCTGTGACGGTGGCTTACGCTTTTTCTGTCTCAGCTCTTATGATGGGCTCGCACTCGTTAGAAGGGAGTCCAGTATGTTGGTTTGTTCTGTCTGAACAGATTATTATGGATCCTATCTATGTTAGTGTCTCACCTCCACTGGAGGCGTAACATCCAGTCTTTGAGCAAGACTGAGGTACGGCAATGTTTTACTCAGTCCCTACAAATACAATCTTATCTAACTGTCTCTCCAGTTTCCTGTATCATAAATGAATAATTTATAAACGAAAATTTAATAGTATCTAAACGACTAATAAATATAAATTCTGGAAATCGTTGCGGCTGTGATTATAGTTCCATTATTTTTCGCACATTTTACAATTGAATATGTCAGCTGTTCTGTACAAATACAGCATGTTAAGGGTTTAGTGCTGAAATAGAAAGAAATAATAAGAGAGCAAAACAAATAAAAGAAAAGAAGTATTTGATTATGAAAGACCAGGCAGTGGTTTAACTGCAACAACAAGTGACTGCAATCATATATTTGACCTCGTGATTACGTATGACCCATTATTTATAATTAAACTTTTCTTAAGTACTAAGTGTTTACAGCGAGAAAGTGTTTGTTAACACCTTTATACAGACATTATTTTGCAACACATTTGAAGGTAAATTACATCAATAATCTTTGTTTTAGAAGAAAACATTAAGGTAATTTATATTATTTTAATATATTTATAAATGAGGTTACGACAACTAAGGAAATGTGTATTATACTTGCTACAAAATTACTTGGACTACTATTTGTAACATTAACAAACTTTTTCCGTTTATGTTTGTAGTTGTCACAAAGCGGACGCACTGTATAATTAAGCCCTAGAGATATCCTGTAAAGTAACATAATAATAAATTTCAAGGATGCTACTTACATACAATTTATTTAACATAAGTCATAAATACATTTCACACATAATTATTTGAAAACACACAAAACATGAATGTAAAGTACAGCACAATAAATATTGGCATAACGTAAACTAAAATCCTACAGCAATAATGGTAATGGGTTATGCAAATATTTATATTAAAAGAAATTAAAACAAAGGTCTTCATAACAAATTATAAGACATTTAGGTCGGTCCAGATGGTGTAGTGGTTACCATACTTGCCTTCTAAACCCAAGATAGATGGTTCGATCCCGGCCAGGATCGATAATGGATTGTTCGGACGTAAAAATCCTAAGTATGGCTTCCTTCGGAAGGGAAGTAAAGCCGTGGGTTCCGTGTCGTACATTTGCGGCACGATAAAGAACCTCAAGCCTGAAAGAAGAGGCCTCTGAACAAAATTTGTCGGCCATTTCACGCCCTGAATAGAATGGGACGCTGATGACCTGAGATGTTAAAGAGCGTCCGTAAACAAACAAACAAACAAAAAAGAAATAAGGCATTTGGCCCATTTTACTATCCAATCTCGGGAAAATGTGAAAATAATTTACTAGTTTATAACAATTGCCTTCATACCTCTAAAACACAATAATAAAATACATATAAAAGCTTTGACTATGCATTTTATTGCTAAGGTAAAGCTATAATCTGAAAACCTCCTTAAAACACAAATAAAATTATCTAAATAGAAACATTTTTCATAATGAAAGTACTAAAATTTAGAAAAACGTAACGTTTACTGATTTTACAGCTTACCACATTCAATGCCTCAATACCTGGGTCACTAGCCAAAGGTTCCTTGACCGCAACTTCTTGATTACATCTTTTAAGGTAGAACGCTAGGAAGTGTGTATTTACTCAGTAAATTCCCTTATAGATCCGTTAGGAAAGAGACGTGTCGGCCAATAGGCGAACGCTTTTCCGCTTAGGCTATTCCTTACGTCACGATTCAAGAAGATATTGGAAAGGAAGGAAAAATGGAGGTGAAATTTTGATTTAAGTCTACATATGAGTGCAAAACGGGCAAGAGGTTTGGCATCAAAGCTCACAGTAATTATTACTTTTTAGCCAAAGACAAATATTCCATTAATGGAATAGGATTAGTCTTTACATTTTGAACACTGCTCCCCTCCATCCTGTATGATTATACGGTAATTAGGTAATAATGATAAGTATATTATGAAAGTTATAATAAAAAAGAATAATACGAGCAATCAACGTGTGGTTGCCAGCGACGGAGGGGAAAGGTAATAAACATGTCAGAAGACTGCAGGAAACAGTCTGCCACTGTGCCAGAACTTGCCGAGCGAGCGTCTACGTTCAATTAGAAGGAAAATGTAATAACGAACTGTCGGCGAGATAAGAGACGGAGGAATGTGCGTGGGTAACATAAAGAGATGCTAGGGCTCAGATAAGACATAAAACAAACCCAGTGGAAAATAAAGCCGTTGGGGAAGGTCCCCTGAGACCGAAAATTGTCTGATGGAATTTGAAGACCGGAAGGAAAACCGATGCCTTTCCTTGTCTTTAGGAAAGATAAGACGGGCAGTCTCAAGATAATCCTTTTCGTCAGATGCCGTCTGCTTGTATATTGTGGTACAAAGATTATCCCGCTAGTTGGAATTATTATATCACGGTACAGTTATAAATAGTATAGAATGTCGCGACGTCTCAGAACCGCCGTAATGTTTAAAGTTGCACTCTCGTGTACTTTTGGTCACATCTTTCAGCGGTTTCAGGGATGAACAAAATTAGACATTATTTAGTTTCTTTTTTGTATTTATTTCCTTTCCGAATAAACTGCACATCTGATATTCAATCGACGCATAGTTATTAGTACGTGTTCATTTCCCCCTCTACTTGTGTATCAACATTAAATATAATTTATTTTAGCTGCACGAGTTTCTGCCCTACTCAATTTACTGTCAGTTCTAATAGTTATTTATGCAATGAGAGTCGGTAAACAACTTTTTAGTAATGAGGTATTGACGGTAGCTAATTTTCCCTTACAGCGTAATTTGGATTGCCTATTTCTACGGGGATTCTATCAAATATACGTATAATTTACTATATTTAATTCAATCTCGTCAAATAAACACATAAAATCTTGAGTTGATTTTTTTGAGTCACAGACGAGAAATTTGAACTTGAATAATTATCTAATATTACCAAAAATATAGCTATAGAAGTGAATTACTTCACAAAGAGTTTGGGCGTTTCTTGGCTAGAAAATTTGCGAATTCAAGTACTAAACAGAAATAGAAGTGAGTTAAGTAGAGGAGAAAGAGAGATAGAACGTAAAAACCTTAAACTAGCAGCAAATGTGGTGGGGGTAATTGTAACGGCTAAGGTTGTTGCAATGGTGTTGATAACTCTTGTACAATGCTAGATGAATTTTTTATTAGATGGTAAAAGTACGTGTTATGGCCCCTCTGAGCAATATTAATGCTGATAATTTTCTTATACAGTGATAGTTAATTCTTGTGTATACATCATATACCAGAGGGCAGCCTATGCCATGTTTTAAATACACTGGATATTCTTGCATTACGTTCATGTAATTCAATAGAAACATGCCTGTTTATCCTCCTTTTTTCTCTAAAACACCTTCGTATATTGCGGTAAGTCAGTAAACACGGTGAAGTATTTGATGAAACTTTTGGATAGTTTCGTACTGGTCAATTACCAAACCAAATAGTAGTAATGGTGATGATAGTGCTAGTGATAATGGTAGTAATGGTACTAGTGGGTAGCGGTAGTGATGCTGGGGTTTGTGATATTATTATTATTATTATTATTATTATTATTATTAGTAGTAGTAGTAGTAGTAGTAGTAGTAGTAAGTAGTATTAGTACTAGTAATAGTACTACTAGTAGTAATAGTAGTATAATAGCGGTAGTAATAGTAGTAGTAGCAGTAGTAGTACTAGTAGTAATAGCGGTAGTACTAGTAGTAGCAGTAGTAGTACTAGTAGTAGTGGTAGTGGTAGCAGTAGCGGGGTGGCTCAGGCGGTAATGTTGACACTCACCTTCCTGAGTTTAAATCCATTGGGTCCGGCCATCTTGACCTCTCGTTTGCTTATGATTTCCCCTGGTCACTTAGGTAAATGCTGGAGGGGGGGGGGGATCTTTTCTTTCCATGAATTGTGCGCTCTCCTAATTTGTATAATTTCATTTCGTTGATTCCGTTTTAGGGTTGGAAGTGCCAGGATGAGGTGTGTGGTGCTTGTATTTTGATACGGTTTCTACTGCGCTTTCTGGTATGGAAATGGCCCTTCTGAGGAACTCGAAATCCATGGAAGGGGCACCGTAGGCTCTGCGTGATCTTTCTGGAAGCAATGTAAGGATTCCGTCTACGTCTATGCATCACCGTCCGTGAATCCTGGCCGCCCTGTCTCTCTGTCATACCCACCCCTTCCTTCCGGAGATGTTCGCACTGGGGTGTGGGTAAAATGGGTAGCCGTTGAGCAAGACTGAGGTCCCGAAATGTCCTCCGATCTTACTATTCTAACCCAATGCAATCCAAGCTACAATTTCCGAGCACTGCAAGATAAGTCATTTGTGCATTCGGGGATGGTGAGTTTACACTTTAACTTGGTACACATGTGAAGCCTCTTATGTAGTTAGACTAAACTTAGAGAAGAAATAAGATATTTGTCTTATTGCCATGCAAACATTTACAGCACACTTTGCTACTTATAGTAGTAAGGTACTAATAAGTTCACAGATAGAGGTATGTGGTACAATATTCAGTTCATAGATTGATTGATTGATTTATTTAAGGACGCTCTTTAACAGCTCAGGTCATCAGCGTCCCATTCAACTCAGGGCGTGAAACGGCCGACAAATTTTGCTCAGAGGCCTCTCTTTCAGGCTTGAGGTTCTTTTTCGTGCCGTAAATGTACGACACGGGACCCACGGCTTTACTTCCCTTCCGAAGGAAGCCATACTTAGGATTTTTACGCCCGAAAAAATCCATCGATCCTGGCCGGGTTCGAACCCGCGTTTTGGGCGTAGGAGGCAAGTATGGTAACCACTACACCACCAGGACCGACTCAGTTCATAGAGTGCGGCATAGTAGCGAAGATAAAGTTAGTTGCATTTAATAGCCATAGGTGGCTATAGTAGTCCTCGAAGTACCGTGTGTATATAGTAGTAAGCATTTGGTTATTTCTCTCTCTTTCTTAATTCCTTTCCGTTAATTCTTTATATTTTACTGCCATGAAAATAACCCTTTGCTCTCATTGTTTTAAAGTGAAAATTGAAATCCAGGCATTTTTTACTTAAAGAAGACTGATATAATATTACTCGAAAACTGAGATTATCAGTTTAAATTTCTTCGCTGAATTTTGAGATTTTATCTGTATCCTAAAGGCAATTAATGATTTGTATAGGCTACCTTTCCTACTGCTTTTTTTTGCGCACCACCAGGACAATATATTTCAACTGTCAGAGGCTAACATTGGCGCCCTCTTTTCTCTTGTTTTTCTGTTGAACAGCAGAGTAATCATGACGTCTCAATAAATCCAAGCGTTCATCTCTATTGCCATATCTTGGTCAGTTGTGGGACCAACCAAACATCTTATTGCTGCTAGGGGCAGAGGGAAAAGAAAGATATCACGTGAAAGTTTGAGGTTATGATCTTACAGACGAGAGCAAGAATGGAATAAATCGTCCAGTATCCACTGGGATTGTTAGTTTGAAGCTCTTTCACAAGATAGCAGCATGAAAATTAAACAGATAAATCTGTTTATGTTAAGGCCTGCGGAATATTCTAAGGAAGTATTAAGTTTAACACTGAAACACTTATACTAAAGCTACCACTTATCTAAATAACACTATTTGAAGTGTTGTCTTCTGCTTCTTTATTACATGTATTAAAACTATTAGCCTGTTACGCTTCAAATGATTGGTCGTTCATCATTTCCTCGGACCGAGGCGGTCCACCGGTCTACATTCATGACATGTTCTTCATATGGAGTCTCTGTATTCTCTGGTATATCATTGAGACCAGTAATCTGTAATCTGCAATATTTCCCAAATTTATATTTCTACCTCGTTATATCCTTAATGTGAATACGAAAATTTAGGAAAAGGTAAATTTTTGAAAGATATATGTAGATTGTCAAAAGCAGCCGCCAGTAACATTGTAGATGAAACATGGCAGCTTGCCTCTTTCTCCTATGCAACAAGAATTGATTACGTTAAGATTTTGTGCCACTGACCATTTCGTTTAATGATTGGTGACAATGCCTGCATATCAAAAGCCACTGTTTTCAGAATTATCAGCAACGTTTCCGCAGCGATTGTATCTAAAAAGTTCCTTTCTAAAGGAGAATGTCTGCGAATTATGAATAACTTGTACCAACTGTACCATTTTCCTGGTGTTCTGGGAACAATAGATTGTACACTTGTAAAGATTCACACCCGCGGAGTCAACACACTAGAAATTTATCATAATCGTAAGGGCTATTTTCCCATTTATTACGAGTCATCAGTGATTCTGACTTGTTAATCAGGAATGCAGTAGTAGGTTGCCTGGATCAATGCATGATAGTACGATGTTTAACAAACTCCCACATCAGAACTCTGTTTGAAATGCGTACTTTATTAATGAAGGTGTTCTGATAGGTAATTCTGGTTACTCCTTAAAAAAACATGTTTAACCCCATACCTATATGGGGAAATGACAGCGTAATATATATATATATATATATATATATATATATATATATATATTACGCTGTCTTCTTGCCATAGAAAGGACTCCACGAGTCCGAAATATAGCGATCTCAAGTGTGACTTTTTCTTAGTGATTTATTCTTTTCTACTATTATAATTACTGTTAATTTATATACATATATATATATTATAATGTAGCACAGGTCAGGCTTCACAACTGCGTTTCTTTAAGAACCTCGCCTTCCTTTCGAATCTTCGAGATCTTTCTTACGTTTTTACCGTTAGCTATCGTCATGGTCTCCTACTGCTTTTCTGCGCCGTATAGGTGGCACACAACAGTCGGCTTGGGTATAAGTAATACGTTTGGACCTTGAACTCGTCCTTCGTCAAACTATGGCTAGCCCGGTGGGGACTCATTTTATATCTTTTACGAAATACGAGAATAAGTCCATAAGTTTCCGGACTTGCCATTAAGGAGTATCGCCTTCTCAAAACCCTTATCTTGTGTCATACCCATCTGTTAAGTAAATAATTCCAGCTGTAGCTTCTGGTCCGTTGTGTTCACTAGTTGAGATATAGTTGCATAAAGCTATATGTAGAAGATTGTGCCATGTTCAAAATGAAATTTCAGGCTATTATTAAGTTCTTCACACAAAAGAACTTACTCCAAATGAAATTGAGCAGCCATAAGACGGTGTATATGGGGAAGCATTCCCCTCACATTCTACCATAAAAGAATGGGCCAAACTTTTTCCTTTGAGTCGAGAAAGCATTGAAGACGAAGAGTGCGCAAGTCGGCCTTTGGAGGTGCTCACTCCTGAAAACAACACCCTTGTAAAATTTTGGAAGACCAGCGGCTCAAAGTTACAGAAGTAGCAGCAAGGTTTCTAAAACAATAGTCCTTCGAATTATTCATGAACATTTAAACATGAATAAGGTTAATGCAAGTTGGGTGCCTAGACTTCTTTCCTCATTCCAAAAGCACCAACGTGTCATCTCTTGGAGCCTTTTTGGAGCTCTGCCGTGGCGACGAAAGAGAAGTTTTGCAAACCATTGCTACAGGAGATGAAATTATGGTCCTTTACTATGATTCCTTGTTCAAAAGAGAATCAGTGGAGTAATGTAAACCTGGCGAATCACCACCTCTAAAGATCAAGGTAACTCAGTGAACTAAAAAGATCATGGCCACAATATTTTGGGACTGTGAAGGAATACTCTTCATTGACTTCAAGGAGGGAATACCACAGTAAATGGGGAGTACTATGCTGGCCTACTGCACAGATTACGTGCTTCCATCAAGGAGAAAAGACGAGCTGAATGGTGGTGCGGGTCTTCTTCACGACAACGCGCCTGTGCATACAGCTCTTTTTGCAAAGGAAGATGTGAAGAAATGTGGCTTCAAAGAGATTGGCCATCCACCCTACAGCCCAGATCTAGCTCCCAGTGGCTGTTTCCTCTTCTCAAAACTAAGAAGGACCTTCGAGGAAGGAAATTTAAGTGTGACGAAGAAGTGTAAGATGCCCATTTTGCAGACCAGACTTCTGACAATTTGGGGGGGGGGGGATTGAAATATTAATTCAAACATGTGAGAAGTGTATTGCAATAAAGGGTAGCTATATTGAAAAGTGAAATATAGTTTTGTATTTATCATACCTAGAAAATGGTTAGGCCCCAACTTCTGGACGTATCTTCGTATTTCTTTTAAATTTGTTAAACATGGAGTCGAACTCATTGTCTATGAGATTAGTAACTAATTAATTATTTGTTGTCTGCATAATTTTCCTTTATATTTATCTTATCACCGTCTTGCAGTAAGATATTTATTGTACTTGAAGGTTTCTGCCTGATTTACTGTTGGCTTGAGCTGTTTTGTTAACGAATTCTTTTAACATGTTTTAGTTATTTGGCGGAAGATTTGTAAAATAATTTGGACGATAAATGGTCATTATTACGGCAGGTTCATTTTGAGTTGCTTATATAAGCTATAGTGTTCATAAATTAAATTAAAACTTCACTTATTTGCAATTTAAATGAATACAATGTAATTAAAGTACATATTTTGGAATAATGCATATTTTATTCATACATATATAATTTACCTTTAAGTTGAAGATTTGTAACATTCCATTAAGTTTGTGATTGTTACATTGTGTTAACATATTAAATATCTTGCATTTGTCTGACGTATTTCGTATTTAAATCAACTAAATAGGAATCATCCATTGCCTATATCCTGGATGCCTTACCCTTTTCTTCTCCATAAGAACACGTATAACTTATGACCTACGCTTTTATTTATACATACATTGAAACTTACTTCTAATTTTAGAGCACATTATAACATTTTATTACTACTTATCTTATCTTAGCTGAACAGGACTTCTGTAGCAATCACATTAATTCATGCTGCGAAAGATAAAAAAGTAATTCTTCTGCAATGAAGACGGTGTTGAAAAACGACCTAAATCACAACTAATGCCAATAAAATAAGCTCTCTTTAATGAGCTAATAATTTAGTATTTAATTTAAAGTGGGATATCATGTCAAAATAATTGCAACTCCAATCAGATGTGGTTTTTTTCCCCCCCACCATTTATGTAACAACTGCAATGTGTTGTAAAATTTTAGACTACAAATTTTTAATAATTATTTGTTGAATTATTCATGAAAACATTTCAATGGTTGTTAATTAATCAAAATCATATTAGTTAGCTGTATTATAATAGGTTTTATACGAGCAACAGATGTCATTAAAATTATACACGAATGTATACATTATAATAGTCAGGGAATACTAAAATAATAACGGTTAAGCAAAAGAAAATTATTCGTTTTGGGGAGATAAACTCTATGACTCTTCTTAAATATTTTCATTTCAATTGCTAGTGTTCCTGTATAAAACAAACCCAACCGCTTTTAAATTTCCCTTGGGAATCGTGAAGGAGCTCTATAGAATGTAACCGAATCGAAGGGGAACAGTAGGCCAATTTAAAGTGCTGCCCACAGTTATCGCGGCGTGTGGAATGAGCGGTAGCACCGTCTTGTGGGCACAGAAAGTAATAGAGAGGGCCATAGTAGAAACCGAAAAAAAAAAAAAAAAAAAAAAAAATCTAATCTCAGTGCAACAATAATCGCTCCATAAGAGAAATGACAATGAAGATTCTCATATCAGCAGGGAGCGACTGTGTAGCAAGGATAGTAAATCAAGACTTGCGGGGGCAGGGAGGTTCAAGAGAGAAGAGAAGACGGAGGTTGGGGAGAAAAAATTGCTTTTGCTCTGAGTCTTCTTTATATCTCTCCATGGTGGTACCGGCTGTGAACCGCACAACCTCTATATTATCTGCTGGACCACAGACCACAGCGTCTCCCCTCTGTGTGGCTTCTACGACTAACCATCCCACTTTCATCTTTACGAACTCTCTCGCTCTCAGCGGAGCAGGCACCGACAACCACCATGTCCAATCAAGACATAAACCTTCACAAGCCCCTCACTATGTTCAGTCAAAGTTTTCTGCATATATTTGTGAAATAAAACTTTTAATGACTTCTATTAAACTATTAGACAATCTGAAATGGAAATAAATATGCCAAATTGCTACTAACGGATCTTATGATGTCAGTACGATGGCAAAATGTTCATCTTCTTATGACAGAAGAAATCTAATTTCATATAGGTTATAATTGTCTTAGATTTGTCACTTAAAATCCTTTGCAAAATTTAACTTAGGAGATCGTGCAATTAACAGTTACATAAAGCACACTACAAATATCAACTCCAGTTCTACAGGACCTGCTCTGTCAGCTGGTGAAGTGGGCCAGAATATGCTTTTTCATCTTGCTCTGTGTGTCAACTTCTTGTGCAAGAAGGCAGCTTTCAACACAAGTCCTACAATATTTTGATCGAATTTATAATTCGTTGTAATTTTCAAAAAAAGGGTCTAAACGCGCACAAAGTTTAAAAGACGGTTTCGACTTGAAACCGAATAATTTTAGTGTTTCTTTTCCGGAAAACAATTTATTTCGAACATTACTCGCTCGAAAATTTGAACAGGGTTGAAGCATCTGGTTTTTGATCTTTGAATCTTCAAAATGAAAACCAAAAGATGCGTATAAATATAAAATATTAATTTTTGCACTTATCTGCTACTTTCAAAACGCAGGAACTTTACGGCCATTAATGTTTTTATTTTTTACCTGGGAAGAAGTTTCACTGCTTGTTTCCTTTCATTTCATATAAAAATAAACATTCCATTAAAATAAACATTGAAACCTCACCAACTAGTGTCTATAATAACATTTAAAGAAGGTTTTAAATACTTATACACTATTGGCAGCGATAATTGTCTGTTTATCATTTGTGTATGTGGAATGTTTCATAACTGAATAAACTTTTCCTTATTTTCTGTGACAACAAGCAAAAAACTAGGACTTCGGAGATGTAGTGAACCACCTTCGCCAACTAAGTAAAATGAGATAATGATATATTGTGGTAGAGTTTTGAACTGTATATATTGCCATACAATGATCTGTGTCCATTTATTTTCTCCTTATGAGAAAACTTAATGAAAATTATTAAGTAAAATTAATCATTCGATTATGTTAGAATTATGCTGGTTCATAACTCAGAATCAAATTCCTGTGACTTAGTAGTAATAGTAGTGGTAGTGGTAGTTAGTAGTAGTTAGTAATATCTTTATTTCTATAAAATTCTATATACTTATTACTACATTATTAAATATAATACACAATTAGAAAGAAGAACAAATAATAATAAAAAATAAGACAATATTAATAAAAATACATTTTTTAAAAAAAATTAATATGAAGAACGTTATTTAAAGAGATATATTAATTGAAACATATTACACATTTTTTATAATTACACTAGTTTTTGCGTCCTAACCAGAAAATAAATTGCTTTTAGCTTCGCGCACTTTGGCTAGGAAAATGCCCATATTCAACTAATTAGCGTGGTTCGCAAACAGATCCCAGCATGCCAATCGAGCTCTAATTGCCTTAAAAAGTTTTCTGGGAACAAGGTTTTTCTTAGGTCTGTGGGTACATTCTGCCAGAATATGTATCTATATTCCCTCTACCCTCCACAAAAGGGGCAGATTCCCCTACCAGAACTATCCGCTTTTTTTTTTTGTTTTTCTTTTTTAAGCCTCCCAGTCGAAACCAGGCCATTCCTGATCTCTGCTTTCTCCCAAGTATATATACCTTTTTATCCCAGGTTAATTTCATTTCATTTGATAGACTCAAGAACACTTTCGTTTTATATTTTGGCCTCGATTTCCTGCCTGCTGATAGCGCCTAGCCTTGCTTAACCTTCTTCCATATATCTCTATTATTTTCATTACCTCGTTGCTATATTGAATCCAGGACAATTCCCCTGAGACCTCTTTTTACCTCTGCAGCCGATAACATTGGAGTTATATTTTGTATCTGGTGTCTATAGTATTTAGTACGGATGGGCTGATCTCCTTGCATTCGTCTAAGTCAGTATTTCACCATCTTTGTTTTACTATTAACCGTACCACCTCCCTCATTACCCCACAGTTTGGCGTTACTTTGGAGAATAGTGTTTTAATAAAGTATTTAATATACTTTTTGACTCGAGTTTTGCTAAGACTATGTCAGACTCTTATTCTTTCTGCAACAGAATGAAAAAGTACTGTGTCCAGTAATAACATTGGTTATGCAGAGACTTTTTTTTGATTGATTTTTTTTATGGACACTCTTTAACATCTCAGGTCATCAGCGTCCCATTGAACTCAGGGCATGAAACGGCCGACAATTTTGCTCAGAGGCCTCTCTTTCAGGCATGAGGTTCTTTTTCGTGCCGTAAATGTACGACACGAGACCCACGGCTTTACTTCCCTTCCGAAGTAAGCCATACTTAGGATTTTTACGCCCGAAAAAATCCATCGGTCCTGTCCGGGTTCGAACCCGCGTTCTTGGTTGTAGGAGGCAAGTATGGTAACCACTACACCGCCAGGACCGACAATATGCAGAGCAGAAAATACTATTGGTTTAGTGGGAACTTCGTGAAAAAATCTGATAATGCCCAAGGGAACTAAGAAAGGACTTGCAACTCTTGAAAGAACAGTACAACACACATAACTTTTGTTGTTGAAGCATGGAAAGCTATTGAATGCACTCCAACCCGCAGAGGTACAGCTAATACCTTCAAGCGGGCATATCTATTGCTTGACAAAAGAAAAGTTTGACGATCTTATTTCATTTTTTCCATTCATTCCTGCTATCAATCATGTCCTGCTACCAACGTTTAATATTTAATGTAGCTAGTCACGCCAAATTGTAACACAAACTGGTGTAGTAGGTTTGTAACTCAATTTAGGAAAAAAATCCACTACCATGTATAGTGTGTTAATTTATTGTTATTTTAATTGTATTTGCAGACATTGGTTTATTATTACGAGTATTTTTAAACAGCAAGTTAGGTATGTTACCTTATGTTAACATTTTGGCATTCAGCTAGCTTTAACTTTTGTTTACTCCGTTTTTAAAGATTATACTTGAATCCCTATGATTCTGAACCCTTCAATTACTCCTACAAGAGTCGTTTATTAAGTTATATTTGCTGTTAATTGAACTAATTGCGTCCTTAAAATGTAGACGCTTCATTTGAAGTTATTACTTCGCAAAACATGTCAGGATTTATTCTTCTTTGTAACGCAGCAATACGCAGCTCCTAATTTCAAACAGACGCTACAGGAAAAAGTTTAACGTTTACAGGTGAGGTTACCAAGTGTCATTCTGCCCTCCGTAAGAAAATACGCGTAGCTAAATTTACTTGGTAGAGTAACCTCCCTTAATGGGTTGTAGTGCCAGCAAAGAAGAAGACGTTACGATATCCGCCATAATTACAGCTCTGAATTGCCTTATTTTAAGCTCTTGAATGTTAGAGTCTTTTTTCGGGAAAATGAAAGGGAAAGCAGTTTTCTTCCAAAATCAGAATTATTGCATTTGGATCACAATGAAGTGAACTTGACTATCAGCGGAGACAATTATTGTCTAGCATCGATCCCAGGCATGCTTAGAAATAATATTTATATATAATATACTTACCAAAAGGGTCATAGACATATGGTCGACACATGTTGTTACAAATATAAGAAAGAAGACCAAATACCATTTAAAAGGGAAGGTTTCCCCGAAAAGGCACGCACTGTAACCTTTTTAGCTAAGAGGATCTCTTTGTAATGTTACTTCAGGTCAACTAGAACTTGGAAAACAACCGGATATTGAACAAAACGCGATCTCAGGAGTTTGGAAGGTACGAATAATTCTTTTGTTAACAGTGTAGGGAAAACTTAAACAATAAATATCCAGATGGAATCATAAAACCTCTGTTACGGCTCTCTTTTAATATATTATTTATGTCAAGAGTCTAAGACTTAAGATTTTGTATGGGTGCACCCGAATAAAATGTTAGATGATAGCCTATGAGAGTTAAACGATAATAAATTAGCATAAAAGTCCCCCAATGGGAAGATAAGTTTAGGAAGAATAAATCATGCGACATTTAGATAGCCATGGTGAATATATTTATAGCGACTAAACCGGCGGACATGCGCATTAATAAAAGTGGTTGCAATGGACTGTAGATTACTTTTTACTTGTTTGTCAATTGTTTGTCATTTGGAGCTGAAGTGAAAGGGGGAAGTGTTAGAAAAAAGCAAAAGTGTTAATAAATTGTGAAAAATGGAATTATGAGTGCCTTATTTTTGTTTGTTTATCATCTCCTTTAACTGTGATTGTATATCACAAAAACATTCAGCTAATAAATTGAGCTGGAAGAAACATTACAAGATTGCGGTACTGAATGGAGGTTCAACCAATCACCCCTGAGATACCAATCCATTTATAAAATTCGATCACATCCATATCAACAACGAATCCAAACCCATTGACAACCTAAGAATAATAATAAATATCAACAAATATCGCCGCACAGCGCACGCGCTTTCGTTAAGGAGAAGGCGCTGTATTGCTGATTCGAAGTATTGGATTTTATGCAATGAACATATACGATTTTACATAAATACTATTAACAATTTAAAATATAGATGCTATTGACTTAAATTTTTAAAATAATTGCTTAAAGCAATTTATTTCTTGCTCAAAATATATTTACGATATGCTAATTTGCATATAACTCGCTGAAATTAGCTTGAAGAAATGGAGGTGTTTTTTCGGATGCTATATCTCATATTTCCCGGATAGCGGATAAAAAGTACAGTGCATAAGGTTTGTAGAACGAAAATCAACACTTGGTTAAGGATAGTAATTCTTATATCAATGTAGGCTTTAATTTCAATGTCACATTGTAAAGAAATATAATGATTCGGAACTTAACGGATCAACTTTGTTAACTGGTAATGATTGAACCGTGGGGTTATTTGATTTACAGGCCGGCGGAACTAGGCTGCGTGCTGTAGATAGTTTGAGAAAAGCTTTGTCAGCGACTGGTTGTAGGTTCGTGTGCTTTCATTATGTGTAAATTGCATGCCAATTGTAACTCGTTCTGCAATACTATGTTTAAGTAGGTACCCTACTTAAAGTATATACGGCACATATATACTGTGAAGTACACAGGTGATTCGCAAGGAAATATCCTGGCAATCGTGTTTCGAAAAATTGTAAGCCAAATTATTAAAAAAAAAAAAAAAAAAAAAAAAAAAAGATCACTAGAGACAAGATCTTTCAATGACAAGAAACTTATTCAGAACCGTCTTGTATTTACAGAAAAAAAAGTTTAATGAAATACAGGAATTTCCTATACAAATGCCAACAGTTCTAATGCCGCTGAGAGGCATCAATTTCAACATCTCTTATAACACAAGGTAGTTCTTGTTATTATAAGTTTTAAATACGGTGTCATTTTGTGCTCTCAGTAAAAATATAAATACTAAAATAAAAATACCAAAATGTGCATGCGGTCACTGTATATCCCTTTAACGGTTGCAGTGGCTGCACTTTCCCAGTGAATAGCCGTGTTCTGCTGGCCCGTAACTCAAATAATCTCACTGTACATAAACATTCAATACTGTAAATACCGTCTATTTTAAAGAACATAACTGCTCTCCCAGATGCTCTCCGAATGCACACTGAACTCGGTAATAAATCTCCTATAACTCTTCTCAGCACCACACAGCATCGTGCATCTTATTGTCAGCCGAATGTAAAGCTAAAGTTTGCGGTCCGGGTTTTATTGGATCATCCTTTATTCGTGGCGTAATATGTGGCATATAGAAATGTGTGGTATACAGTGTGGAATAAATAAAAGTAAATATTCAAGGTAAACTAATAATGTAAGTAAATCGTTTCCGATCTCTCTCTCTCTCTCCCCCTCCCTCTCCCTCCCTCTCTCCCTCTCTCTCTCTCTCTCTCTCTTTCGCTCTGAGCTCAGTAAGTTAAATGTCAACATAAATAAGGTTCTGCTGCACCCCTGATGTTGCACACCCCTGATGAATAGCTGTGACAGGGTTACAGATGTAGGGGTCTGCCACCCCTATTTGTCTTCGCGTGATCGGCTGTAATTGTTTCCAATTATTGGATAGGAGCTCCTGCAAAAGGCAAGTCCCTTCCCCATTGCTGCTGCAGAAGAAAAGAAAAGACGAAATAGGATTTTGAATGAGCGTTTATTTCCTCGAATTTAACATTGTTCCTTTTGTCCTCACTTTTTTCCCTTCCATCCTGTCTCTGCTTTATTTTCTTTTGTTTTCTTCCCCTTTTTAGCCCACTTTCCTTATATAGGCCTCTGCAAAATAAATTTAGCTTCCTGGGATATTAAACAAATTAAGGAGAAAGAAATAAGTCCTTTAATTAGAACTTCTTTTCTCGCCTCTCCCCACTTATCGCTTTATGTTTTATTTACGAGGGTGATTCAAAAAGTAATTTACACTTGGTGCTCTAATCTGGTAAGCAGTGCGTATAAAGAGGGCACTTGCGCAGTACAGAATGCATGTTGAAATCTGCCCGTAAAGGTAGAAACACTTTCGTTGTAGTAGCAATGAGAGGTGCGTCATAGCATGTACTGGAAGCGAATGAAGTACATAGAGATCCACATTGTGCAGTCTGTACAGACATGTCGGCAAAGATGAGGCCAAGAACAAGTATAGAAGAACTTGTGTGCTGCAATTTGTTGCAATTTTTCAGCAATCGTGAAATTTGCACAGGAGTTGGGTATCTTAATAGATAGGGCTAATTTCATTTACGCAGATCATCTGGAGCGTATTTCTAATGTAAGGGAATGGAAAAATTGCTGAAACGATTAGACCAGTGTTTTCATAGACTGAATGATTTTGTCGTAAAATAGTGAGGTATGTCTGAGTTATACTGTGTTGTAATACGTTGATTTGTTTCATTTGATTTATTTATGGACGCTCTTCAACATCACAGGTTCATCAGCGTCCCATTCTATTCAGGGCGCGAAACGGCCGATAAATTTTGCTCAGAGGCCTCTTCTTTCAGGCTTGAGGTTCTTTTTCGTATATGTAGGACACGAGACCCACGGCTTTACTTCCCTTCCGAACGAACCAATATTTAGGATTTTTACGCCCGAAAAAATCTATCGATCCTGGTCGGGTTTGAACCCGCGACCTTGGGTTTAAAAGGCAAGTATACGTTGAGCAATAATAGGTATATCTAGCCCAGGAATAATCTGTTATAACTAACTTTCTGAATTACCCTCGTAACATTTTAATTTTTATTTCTGTACATGTTTCAGGAATCAACATTTATGTATATTAATTTACCAACATCTGTGTGTACTTGTGCATAAAAATAAGTTAAAAATTATTCAGTTTAACCAATAGATAAGTCTTGTAAAACATTTTTATTTAAGTAACAACCCAGGAGGTATTTGAACATAGATAAACAATCCTTGCTTTTGGTAAGAGGTGCATTTGTCGACAGGTCGTAATCTTCTAACCAAAGAACTTTTTTTTCCTTCGAATTAGCGCTATTATTTTACAGCAGTGCCCTATCTCTTTGTTGAAGTGCTATTCCGCTCAATAAATAAGCTAACAAGGTATTTCTTCGGATTCTAACAAACAAAATTCATTGGCAAAACGTAGTACTTGTTCACTACAGGGATCCCTTAAGTCACCTTTCACTTTTTTACGTCATTCGATTGTAGGTGCTTGTATCGCACGCCTGTTTTGTTTGTGACGTAGCGAGACGACAAAATGGCTCAATGGTTATTAATCAGACTAGTTAATGCATTTATATTGTTGAGTTAAATATGATCATTTGATGCACATAAACGTGACTTTAAATAATAATTTAATTTCCTATTTCTTCTTCTAAAATGTTCTTCCATTTTT
This sequence comes from Metallyticus violacea, assembly GCA_030762175.1. Classification (NCBI taxonomy): domain Eukaryota; kingdom Metazoa; phylum Arthropoda; class Insecta; order Mantodea; family Metallyticidae; genus Metallyticus; species Metallyticus violacea. The sequence goes on along the minus strand of CM060830.1, from coordinate 101,805,233 downwards.
TTATGTTAAACGTTTCATATCTTAGGCTTTAAGTTAGGATTCTGTGTGACAAGTAAAACTGATGGTGTCGAACAAGCAAAAAATCGAGCCAAGTTTCAGATACAGCAAATTTATTTACTTCTAGTTTCAACCTTCTGTTACTCCATTGTGCATGTCCTTGTATCGCATTTTTGCTAATGGGCACTTGTCTTTAGAGACCACATTGCTGGTCGGCCTTTTACGGAATACACGAACACCGCAGTTGAATCCAGAGACAAATAAATGATCCCTAATTTCCAACAGGAGAAAAGGGTGAATAAATGGAGCCCCCTACTGAACAACTGATAAATTAATTTCATCATTCATTTAGAGAATGGCCTTAAACTGAATTTTGGTACAAATTTGTAATCAGATGAATTTCCTAGTGAGATCAAATGCATCATCGGAGTGTACAGGTTTGGACTTTTTGGTTTTCTTCAGCTCAAAGCATAAACTTCATCTAAACTTACCGCTATTAGCTCACTAGATCATTTATACTTTTCCAATTGCTCGCTCACGGTTCGTCACCAACATTAAAAGAACAAGGAGAAGGAAAGCCTTTAATGAAGAGTGCAGACTGGGAAATTTCTTTCGGTGTATCATCAACAACTCTTTCAGCCTTGCTTCTTTAAGGAAATCCTTGATGGTTATGCTCGTGGCAGTTGGAAAATAAAAACTAAAACGGAAAACGGTGTAACCTAAGATTGACAGATCGTTCTTTTCCAAGTCGACTGGCGTTCTTCGTCCGCCACAACTCCCTTCCGCCTTTTTAACATTGCCGTCGATTCTCTCTACAGATTGCCGGCTTTCGGCTCTAAATCGATTTCTTCTTCCCAGCAAGTTCGATTCGAGATGTATCGATTCTTTTCTTTTTTTCTTTTTTCTTTTTTCCTACCGACAGAACCACCCTTCAAAGCCTTTGGCTCATTGAGAAGGTTTTCAATTCTTCTTCGTCACTTGGTTTCCCTTCCTTTTCGGGTATCTTTTCTCATTCCTTTATCGACAATACGTCGATACTGCTTTAGCATCTCATTTACTTTCCCTCCAACAGATGAATATTTGCTTCTTCTTCTTCTCCTCCTTCTCTGCCACCGCTGGAAAGTCATTAGTGTTCAGAAGTGAGGTTGTAATCATTCCTCCTGGGTTCCTCTTGCCCAGTTCTCATCATCTTTCCCACATTCGCCCTTCTTTCTGAACATTTCAGTTTGAGTGGTAATTTTATACCGCTGTCGGCGACGTAGGCTCTAGAACTTCCCCAGTTAGATGTTTCACTCTGAAGGATTGTTTATCGTCATTTGTTCGATGTAAATGCGCTAGTCTTACCGTGACATCTGTGAATTTCTGATCACGTGAAATATTTCGCTCATTTTCTTTCTCTCTCTCTGACAAATAGCCGAAGTTTCATAGTCTCCTCCCTGTACTATCTATTTCATTTCTTTTGTTTTTAAATGCTGACAGTACAATACAACAATACAACAATACAACCCGTTTTTTAAGAATGGAACACGATAGTTTTCCCCTCATAAGCAGCCGGAATAATTTTTAATAGAATTAGTGCAGTGTGATAAGCAAGAAATGCAAATATATTTTGACTTTATAACATTATGGCTTAACATTAAGCACTTAGCATCGTATTCAGGAGGTCTTGTGTTCAAATCTCTTGGATCCGGCCACCTAACAGAGCCACATGAAGTGGGCTGGTGCAGTGTGCGATTTTGGTGACAAATTCTTTGGTCACAGCGTCTGATTCACGGGATCCATTACTTGCCTCACTGCCACTGGATCTTGCTTCGCCTATTGTCTCTCTCGACTCATTTTATTCTATGTTGGTGCTTCCATTGGGAAGTAGGTACAAACGACCAGCCCCTGACCATAGCTGAAGTACCGAAACTTCCTACTCTATCCCGACTAATCCTATTCAATTTTAAATACTTGCTCAGCGTGCTGAAAATTCACCCGGGCTCTAGGGGTTCGTAAAAATATACTTCAACTACTTCAGCATAGTACTTCTAAGGAAGTACTTGTTGAATGATGTTCGAAGTAGGCCCCTTCTGCTCAAAACCTAACTCCTTCGCATCGTCTGCCACGTTTTGGGTGCGAAATACCATTTCCATACTAATTCTCTTTTTAAAAGTTCATCTATGTTTGAAAGGGAATATCATGATAGTTATGGTCTCATAGGTTAACGCACTTATGGTTAATATGAGGAGATTTTGCTGTGTAATCTTGTAAAAAGTTATAAAATGTAATCTCTTGTTAAATGAGCATGCTCCGTCCAGCGACGGGGTACCTTCAAGAAATTTGGAGTAGTTAGCTCTATGGGCAGATTACTTTGTCATTTCAAACATCTACAGTAATGACAGTGGTATCAATGCTCGCTACCTGCGCCACCGTCGCGGATGTGCTAGAGGAGGCTGCTTGTACAGCCCTTCCCTTGGAAGTCGCAGGATTCCACTTGCCCTTACGTAATGAACGCATCTGGTGCGCCAGTCACGCTCCCTTTCACGAGACAGCGTATGGTAGCGGGTGAAACCGAGAAATGACAGCATCGATGCGGAGAAGTTTAGTGTGAGTTCAACAAATTCAAGCGGATGTAACAGTCGTAACGCACAGAAAGAAGCAACAGAATTCAAAAATGCACTTTTTAGGATGCTTATTAATAGTTAAACGCATTCAATGTACAGCGAAATTAAATGCCAAATCGTAACGTAGCAACGTAAAACGTAAAGGAAATGATACGGGAAAAGGCATTCACGTTTAACAACCTGAGATAGCTTTTTATAAACCTAACCTAACCTAACCTAACTATGCAAGGTACATGAAATGAAAGTAAAATTACAACCTATGTGTTGTCCTCCCTAAAAAGCTAACATTTATGACAGTAAGAAAGATGTAGACAAATTAAATAGATAAAAAAAAAAATGTCCCTTTGGGGGAGTAAACCCACTAACTTCCGGTTGGTAACATGACGCTCTAACGTACTGATCCACCAGGCCGTCATGAAAATGTTACTATCTATCCGCCTGCATTAGTTGACTGGAGTTGAGCTCGGTTTTCTCCGCTGCCCACCGCTTCCGTTCGTGACTGGTGCTGCAGATGCTTTCACTAGGTAAAGAAAAATCAGAATTTCGGCCACTCAGCTCTTCAGAGCCTATTCAAATTTAAGTTATGCTTAGTACTCACCTATATCATCTAGGAGCGTATTACTTGAACAGGGGGCCAGATGTTAAACATGGACTCGCTTAGAATTGGAGCACGGTTGTAGATCAGGATATCTGATGAAAGTGGATTGTGAATCTGTCCTTTATGATAGCAGGAATCACGGTCACATATTCTGACGAACTGAGGCTTCGAGGAAAAGTACCTGCTGCATTCCTTAACTGATTCTAACAGAGAATATTGGTTAGGAGATGGCCGTGCACATGGGGACAATAAGGTGCAATTTTTTCAAGAAGTATTCTCCATACGGTAGTTTGACATACAGGAAAAGCAACTGTTATATCTAGGCTAATAGACTGATGTATTAAGACCTCGATAATCGCTTTTCTTTATATATTAAAATATCTCTATTTTTTCCCTATTGGTTTTGAAAATCAATATATGAAATATAAGTACTTACATTGTTAGAACATTAATGTGCATAGTAATTGCAAGTATAGCATTGTAGCATGTGCAGGCATGCATAATAGAGCGTTTAAATTTTTAAATTCGAGAGCAAAAAATATGATTTTTTATTTTTTGACCAAGTAGGATTTCTACATCACTAAAACATGAAACATTATGAGTTTCTAGAACAAAATATTAACGTATACAAATTAAAAGAGTAACATTAAGTAATAAAACGTTACAGTATATTAATTATAACCACCGAGTACATTATTTTGACAGTAAGTCACAAGGTTTTACTCAACCCTATATCTCAATGTGACAAGAGCGACTTTTTAGTGTTATTTTCACTGAAATTGATCTTCCCTTATCTTGTAGTCTTTAGGGTTTTATTTAGTCTCCAAGTAACGAAATTCAAACATCCCTGTTGTTCTTACATCAAGTGATTTCACTGTTGCGTTTGTTAAGAAGCGCAGATATTTAAACAAAAAAGCAGTTTTTATTATTTAAGCATTATCAAAAACCTCTTTTCCTTTTCTTTCTTTCTTTCTTTCTTTCTTTCTTTCTTTCTTCCTATTTTCTCCCTCCCCATTTTTCAAATTCCTGAGATCGTGCCGACGTAATTTTGTGGCGGAACGAAACATTTGCATATTAGCTACATCTATATCTATATTTTTCACTAGAATTGCTTTCATTGAAGTAAACATAATAAATAAATAAATACATTAACTCGCTTCTTGATTACAGTATTTGCACATTACGATATTCCCCATATTGTGTACCACTTGATGATCTCTTACACTTTATTTTCGCATTTTGAGGAAAGCAATCGCGTTAAACATAATAACACATGTAGTAGGATACGAAGTGAACATCGTTTGTAATGCACATGAACCCTGGTAATTAATTTAGCAATTACTACAATATGCTGCAGACATTTTTTTAGGATTGCTTGTAATAAGGGTGTGACCAGAATATGAATCTGGTGATTTTTTGTGATAAATGTTTAATAGGAGGAGTATAATTTTCCCACAACTTTAAGAAATTAAATTCTAAAGTTTCTAAATATTCTTAAATAAGACAGAAGCAGGTTTTTATATTTCTAGTTATTTTTAAATAAGACAGGAGCATGTTTTTTATTTCTAGTTATTTTTAAATAAGACCGGAGCAGTTATTTTATTTATAGTTATTTTTAAATAAGACAGGAGCAGGTTTTATTTATAGTTATTTTTAAATAAGACAGGAACAGGTTTTTTATTTCTAGTTATTTTTAAATAAGACAGGAGCAGGTTTTATTTCTAGTTATTTTTAAATAAGACAGAAGCAGGTTTTATTTCTAGTTATTTTTAAATAAGACAGAAGCAGGTTTTATTTCTAGTTATTCTTAAATAAGACCGGAGCAGGTTTTTATTTCCAATTATTTTTAAATAAGGCAGAAGCAGGTTTTACAAAGTCCAACTTAAAATATCATAGCGTGGTTTTATCTTTTGTGTGACATTTAAAAACACGAAAGTTCGTTTCCGAAAATCATGGGCAGGTCGGAAAAACGCCAAAGGAGGAAGATTCCGTTATTCCTTGCAGCTGAATGCTAACAATTTCAAAGTGATAAGGAAGAATACAATACATACATGAATCAAAATTGAAAGACTTTTTGAGTAGTGTTTAACACTCGTTTTTACTACTGAGGCACCACAGGCGGTGGACACTGATGATACATGAGATGAAATTATATATTGGGAAAGGATTTTTTTTTAAAGGAAGGAAGCGTTTCAGGCACAAGTTTAAGGCACCTCCCCGGCATTTGCCATTTATGGCAACTGAGGAATATCTGGAAAAAACCTCAATCAGGGAGGACAGTCCTGGCGGGAATCGAACCCCAGACCTCCCGCTCACGAGTTCGCGCCTTAAGGACCTCGACCACCGTTGGCGGTATAATTGAAAGGACGTGTAATGTTTGGATTTTTACTGATTTTGGAAAATTTAATTATGAAAGTAAAATAAATACTTTAAACCGTATAAGACCACTTAAAACAGTTTAACAAAAAAATAAATATAAACAAATATTAAGATTAATTAAACCTGTGAACATTTTTACGAAATGCTGTGATATATCAAGAAAGGATAATGCGTTTATTGTATTTTAAATATGAAAAAAAAAAAACATTAAAATGTTTTCGTTATCTACTTATAATTATAAAAATTTGATGTTTATAATTTTTTCTATTATGTCTTCAGTTCTTTTTATGTTAACTGTATAATTTCCCCAGGTTGGTCCGCCTCGCTCCAACTAACCAGTACTCAATTAAGTGTTCACTCTTGAAGAACCCCGCTATTTGCTCCCTACGTTGCACTTTGTTTGTAAAAGTATTAAAGTTAATCCACTTATATACGCTGTAGCATATGGTAACTTTGGATATTATTACTAGTCTTATATTATTTAAATTTTTTTTTGGTAAATTCAATTATTTTCTGACTGTACTGTATCATCTAGTATATCTGTTCATTTTATGGTTTTTAAGTATCAATACATACACGTAGAGAACAGAATAAAATCAGTTTGCGATTTTATATTTGTCGTAAGATTTTAAAAGAGCTTGGTACTGGTAAAACTGATTGCTATACCATGTTTGGGGTTCCAAGGCGTAACAGACATTTCTCAGCTGTAGAAAGCAGACTTAGAAGAAGTAGAGAAATGAAGAGAGTATGGAAAATAGCAGTAAGACGGGGGAAAAATAAATAAAAGCGTGAGAAAAGAATTTAAATTTGCCTTGAGGCAAGAGGTGAATGGTGGGGAAAGCAATCCGATAAATGAAACGGTGAACGTTGATTTGAAGAGATCGCACGAGTGTTTGCTTATTTATTCCTTCTCTTTCAGGCAGATTCTCTACCCTCATATTTTGTGCCTCTAGACGTGGAGTCTATTCACCAAGTTTAATCAAGATACAAGCAGGTTCAGATCATAACTGAATGACGCTTCATCTCTTTCATAACATTTTCTCAGCTGAAAGGTGACTCAAGTTTCCTGAATTCTTCATATAGCGTTTGGTTATTTTTTATTGGCTTAACACATTTAAAAGACAGGCACTTTTCTTTTTCTATCGTCGCTCTTAAGATTTTTAAGCCTCAAGTATAATTTTCTTATCCCTTCCTGTTTATTTATTTATTTATTTATTATTAATTCGTTCTTTCTATTAACATTTAACCCCTAGGCTTACTGAGTGAAAAAAAAAATTGAAAAACAGCATTGTGTTTGCAATTTATCACTATGGTAATTAATAAAGCAGGCTTTTTAAATCATAAACGTCTTAAATTACATTTTAATATAAATATATTCCATTAGTGTGTATTCATTTCTATATTTTATAACCTACATTTAAATCGCAATAACTTTACCTTTGGGCGTCTTGTATTAATATATTTGTAAAAAAATAGTTGTATTTTTACTAAAAAATAATTTTATAGAAAAATTACTTTTTAAATACGGCTACAAATTTCATGTATAGTTAGATGTTTGGGGAGGATGGTTCACTATCTCTGGCATGGTAGTATTGTAATGGACTTCTGAGGCTGGTACGTTTATAGGGCGCAGCTATTTTGTATCAATGGAGAAGATGGTATGGTTATGGTACACTAGGGGGGGGGGTCTTTAAACGTAAGATGGCACAAATGAGCTCGGAATTCTTGGCCTGCACCATAAAGCTATCTGACATTCACATTTTCGTCACTTAGGCGGCCATATAGTCGTATATAAGTAAAGACTTTCTTTAAGAATTCACCGGCAGTAGATAACCGATTATCAGGATTTATGCTGCATAAATTAACAGATGTAGCATGTGATAGATTAAATTTTTCTGTTATTTTCCTTTTAACTTTGAAATAAAAATTTATTTATATATATCATTCAGTATGTAAATATTAAAATCTTATTAATATACCGTATAAACACTTTTATCATTGATAATCAATAACAATTAAATCCACATTGTTTTTTTTTTTCCATTCTTACATACTTTTTATGCTTTTGTAGACACAAAATATATACGAGATACGGATTTAAGCTTTCTTGTAAAATGGATAAAGCAACAAAGCAAGAAATTGTGTTAGAATTGGAAATCCCCTACGCTAATAAATAGTTAAGCATGACAAATTGTGTGCGCCATGTGCATTTTACAAAATGTTTTAAGTAAAATATATATTTCTTACGATTTAGGGACAAAGATAATAAGATGTTTCAAAAGCGTTACTAAAATATTGAATTTTTAGTTAATAAACTATTACTAATTGGTATTGGAAATAAGCACCTCACTTAACTTAAACAATTCCACAGCGCATGTGCTACTCTCGAGGTTGATTATTATTCTTTCGCCAGTTTAAATTTTAATTCTAGCATTAGCGAAATAGAAAAAAGCCTCACATATAGAATTTATCAAAGCAAAACTGATTTATTATGTCAATAACAAAATGTTTTCACCATAAATCTAATCAGTCTCTTGTGCACAGCGTAGCAAAACCCATATCCGAATTCAAGGAAGATTTCGTATTAGAAGCTGTCCCCATCAATCACAAAAACCGCGTTATAGGCGCGGCTTGCTGATCACATGCCCTCCTGCAACTCTGCCCTCTATCAGTTAAGTCGTAAGACGGAGGTAGAGGAAGCAGAGATCGCCGCGGTAGGCCAAGACTCATCCCGAGCTCTAGTGCCAAATGAGAAGAAGAAGAAGAAGAAGAAGAAGAAGAAGAAGAAGAAGAAGAAGAAGAAGAAGAAGAAGAACTAGAACTAGAACTGCCCCCTGTTGGTAATTAAACAACAAATGATGATGTCAGTAGAGCATATCGATATACCAGCCGTACCTGTGCGATACTCATTTTAATTTAAAACGCTGGTTGTGTCCATCACTTCACTCGAGATTACAGTGTCCAATCTTACTATTAAGAAATTAGTTTTCTTTGCGGTGTTATGGATTACATATTTATTTTCACAACTATTTGTGATCTTTTGTGCTAACTACGACCGCTGTTCGATGAAAATATTCAGCAACAGCATTTACGTTGTGCGATCGTGTATTATCCAATTTGTTTACGGAATTGTGGCCCATTGCATGTGATATCCTTGCAGAGTTTCCAGAACATCTTTGTAGTTTCGCCCAGTTACGGTTGTGTGTGCAGATACAACATGCGTGTATACCACATTTTTAATGGTGTTAAACGTCCGTTTTTACTACTGAGGTACCACAGGCGGTGACACTATTGATACATGAAATGATATATTGGGAAATGATTTTATAAGGTGGGAAACGTTCCAGTCATAAGTTTAGGGTACCTCCCCGGCATTTGCCATTAATGGGGACTAGGAAAACCTGTAAAAAACCTCAGTCAGGAAGGACGGTCCTGAAGGGATTCGAACCCCAGATCTCCCGCTCACGAGTCCGCGCCGTAACGACCTCGGCCACCCGTGGCGGTGCCCTTGAATAACGACAAATACGAAGATGACCATAGCTTTCCTAGCAGAAGCAACCACTTTTGCTTTCTTTGGTCTTAGAGATAATGGAGATTTCCACACAGAGCTTTGCTGTTTGGTCATAGGATCGTAATGATGCAGCCTATTTTTATCATCTGTAAGAATCCCCGCATCTTCCTGTATCAACTGCATTGCACTCAGTGAAATGCTCATAAATTCTTAATGTTATTCGACAATTCTCTCTCAGAATGACAGCAGGGTGTTAATGTTATCTTCTGTTAGAGCACAAACTGGAGCCCTGAAATTGATTGCCTCCTCTCTTTAAATATTTTAAACTATCTTCTAGGTTGTGCTAAAAGAAGAAAAAAAAAAAAAACCTCTCCTGTAATAACATTGCATAAACCTCAGCTGAAGGCTTGAGACGAAAGCAGAATTTTAGAGCAGCATGTTGTTCGTCAAGTATCACCTTCATTTCGCTATAGGTAGAACTGAGCATGTTTCAACTTGCGCACCTTTCACAGGCAGGAACCGGAAGTAACAAAAGTGAAACATACTACGCGTACATTACGCATTAAGCTAACAAACCATTACATTTCATTATGATAAATTATGCGTGAGGAAATTATTGTTTGAACAGTCGTTGTATATTAGTTCAGCTTTAAAACCTCTGATAAAACATACGCTGTGAGATGTAAGCGCCACCAATGGCCTACTTTACCAATAACGATTTCACGCTACTTGGTTAAAGTTTTGGTTGGGTAATGTTTCGGCTGTCATTTATTCGTGGTAATCATTTGTTTCTATAGAGTAAAACAAATGACACCGTCTTCCTTTTAAAGTGCAATGATATTATACATGCAGGTATTAAACGTTTTCACTACTGCACTGCTAACTAATTTTCAGATATCTTTTATTTCTTTTATTATATTCCCCTTGAAAGGTTAATCGTTTAAAAGTGGGCACATGAAGAAACTATAATCTGTATTTAAAACTTTGTCTATTGTTGGAGGTTTGTTCTCATAGAAAAACTTGTGCACTTTGAAGTGAATAGCACATTTTACAAAATGGTCTATTTCCCTAACGCAAGCCTGGGTTTATTTTCTTTCTTTCCTGGCGTGTTCACGATCTCTGTTCTTTAAGATAACAAATTCCAATAATTGTTGAGTATATTTAAAGGGATTAAAAGTATTTCCTTTTCGCCACTCGTTACATATATACACAGTTTTATGCTCTGATTAACCATTTGAAACTCACTTAATGCCCAATCCCTCATTTTGGCAATTATTGCCTCTGTGGGCAACTTACGAACTATATTATTGAACAGCTTTACATTGTTTGACTCATTTTTACATTTTGTTTTAACAATGTCATAATATTCCTCTGATATTTTTTTTTGAGTAGTGTTTAACGCCCGTTTTTACTACTGAGGCACCACAGGCGGTGGACACAGATGATACATGAGATGAAATGATAAATTGGGAAAGGATTTTTTTTTTTAAGGAAAGAAGCGTTCCAGGCCTAAGTTTAGGTACCTCCCTGGCATTTGCCAGTTATGAAGACTGAGGAAAACCTGGAAAAAACCCCAGTCAGGGAGGACGGTCCTGGCGGGATTCGAACCGCAGACCTCCCGCTCACGAGTCCGTGCCTTAACGACCTCGGCCACCCGTGGCGGTTCCTTTGATATAAATTAATATAACAATGTATATAGCAAGAAATAACCAAATAGTAACGATAATTGTATTTTATTCCGCCAATTTCTGCAATAGTAAACTGATTTTGGTTTTGTGCCACCAATCACAATGCTTTTAGTTTTACATGTTTTAGGGAATGTTTTCATTTAGTTTAATTTTGATTTTAGGTGCAACATTGCAAGGGAATTTACCATGTATTACCGCCACGCCTAATAGTATTTTAATTGTATTTATTTAATGTTTTTCTTTGTTTTCAGCCCATTACAAGTCAGATTATAAATAAAGTCACACTGGTAATGTGACTGGGAAATTTAGGGGGTACTTAAAGGCCGCAACTTGTAGGGAAGGTCTGTTCTTGATCAGAGGGAGGTCAGACTGACCCTTGGAAAGCCCTCTGGCAATTACATGCGACTTGTTTAGCCCTGCTTTTAGTGGAACAGTAAATCTAGAAGGGGGATGCGTAGGCCTTGCGATGGGGTGGAAATGGTAAACGGAACTGGCGTTGATAAGGGTTGATATCCCGTATCTTGGAGTGCCTGTTATTTAATGTCCCAGGTCATCAAGCTCTGCGGCAAAAGATCGGCCGTCGCCTGGACCTTAACCGTATGTTCACATAAGTAAACTACAACAGCAACATCGTTTTGTGTGACGCTTTTAAAAATATATGGAGTAAAAGTTTTACTTCTGATGAATAGCCGGAAAGAGGAATTTCATAAATACACTGCAGAAAGTTTGTAGTTAAAATACCTTGTGCTTTGGTCATCAGAAAGGTGATGTTTAAGCATCATCAAGCATCAAAATATACGTAACGGAAATATTTTTAAAATAAAATAACACACCAGCAGAGCGTTGAAAAAAAAATATTCATGAATAAACTTAACAGGTGGGGCTACGAAAAATTTGAAGAGACCAGGAGACTTTTGACTGTAACTGCTGTGTATCTGCAACGTATTTACTAATACTATACATACTCGGGTAGATCCATAAGTTTCCGGCCTCGCCGATAAGGATTATCGCCTTTACAAAAGCCTTATCTGGTGTCATACCTTGTCTGTTAAGTAAATTTCAGCTGTAACTTCCGCTCCGCTGTGTTCAGTTGTTCAGTTATAGTTGCATAAAAAAGGCTATGTGTACAAGATTGTGACATGTTCGAAATGGAGTATCCAGCTGTTGAACCCTTAAGTTAAGATACACAGAATCATTTCTGAGAAAGGCATCTACGAAATCCTCATTTTTCCATCGTGGGTATGAACATGCCTTATACTTAAATATATTTCGCTCTGAATGGCATACATTGCCTTTAGAGCAAACTAGTGAATTTACGAATAAAGTCTGGAGAACTGTTTCCATTCGTGAGCTTTGAAGACTATGATTCGTAAGTGTCTACTGTAAATTTATTTTTGATAGTCGTAAAAAAATCGGCGAATCTACGAATATTTAAAAATGTGAAGCAAATTTAAGTCTTGATGCGTGCAAATCCTATATTAAAATCAATTAATTAATATTTAAAGTTTCAAAATTTTATTAATGTAGACACAGTATTTGCTACTAAGCGTGCCATTATATCTGATTCTCATTCTAACCGAATGGCTAACAATCTCACCTTTTCCTTTAAACATTTGCTCATTAAAGCACATGCATTATATATTATATTTAATTTTCAATATTTTATCTATACTCTTTTTTCATTCCTTCAGCCATATTTTATGTTTTTAAATAGTATTGTTAAATATGTACTACTCTGTTTTTATTTCATTTAGCATTGTTATGACTACACATAAACAGAAGTTATCTTCATTGTGTATATATAGGAGAAAGGCATTGAACAAATTTGGCGGCAGACAAGAATGAAGACTGGAAATTCAAAACTTAAAGTAAGAGTATCGCTATTAAAAATTAAACCGGAAATGTATACATTAATATGTACTGATATTCCTACTCGTGCTTCTACATTTCTCGATAAGACATCTCTGAGTAAAGGTGTTAATTATTGGTATAAACATGTTGTAAAGTCACAGTGTTCTATATGTGGGCGTTATGATTCCAAATGAAAGAGAGCATGCCTACACACTTTAGAGATTCAACGGATGTTACTACCAGGAAGGCGTGAGTAATATAATGCGAATTCACTGGCTTGGCTTGCAGTTTGTTATTGCGAAATCAGATCTCTGAGAGAAGAATATTTTCTGCTGATTGCACGGTTTGCATGAGAAATGTATGGTATAGTAGCAGGAAACATATATCTCTTCCTCCTGTATGAATCAATGCTGTTTAATGCCCGTTTTTACTACTGAGGCACCACAGGTGGTGGACGCTAATGATACATGAGATGAAATGATATATCGGAAAAGGATTAATTTTTTTTAAAGAAGTAAACGTTCCAGGCCTAAGTTTAGGGTACCTCTCCGGCATTTGCCATTTATGAGGACTAAGGAAAACCTGGAAAAAACCTCAAGAAGGGCAATCCTGGAGGGAATCGAATCCCGGACCTCCCGCCCTTAATGACCTCGGCCACCCGTCTAGCTAAATCCACACATTTGTTCTGACAATAAGGAAAATTCTATGTCTTTGTGTGGTAACACTGTTTTGCTTCATTCTGAAGGTAAAACCAAGCAACCGACCGGCAAAATTTTTTTCTGTTAGCCAGGGAAAAAAACAGGAATCACAAAGAGACTGGTGCATCAGAAAATAAAGAAGACCTGGGTGTCCTACGCAGTTTACTTGGTGGAAGCACTGAAGAATAGTAAATCAAACGTTGAGGAATTTCAAATCTCCCAAGGATATATTAATAACCAGGATGTCTAATACCGAAGTGCTGCGGAGTAATTTTCAGGACATTGTGTTTTTCTTAATGGTACTTTCAAAACACTAATGTAGAAATCAAGATAGATTCACAATATCCAATAAGTTCCACTAACATTTTAAATTAGAAAACATTCTTATAGAATGGGGGCTTTCAGAGGATGACCTTGCATCATTGGTACAAAAACATATTCTCAGAAATTCAAACAAAGAAAGAACAAAAAGAACTGTTTACATTTTGTAACATTTGGCAATTAATAATTTATTCTTATACAATTAAACTGAGTTTATTTCCTGTATTATTTTAATGCAATGCTTCGAAATGGGAAGAAAATTAATGTATGTTTTACAATCTATTTTTCCTCGTGAACACCATCCGGTATTTGTAAAAATTCATTTCATTTATAGTAAAAATGTATAGTCGTGTATTATTTTTTCTTTATAAGTTATATCTATAAAGGTGTAAATTCGTATGTAAGGAAATATTAAACATACTATGCTAAGAGAACGTGGTTAACAACTATTAAATGTACCGATAAGCTGTGTTAGGTTATCAACTGGAAATGGTGTACGTCTGTAGTCTAGGGTATACCATGGTTTTTTCCCATTAATAATAAAGCAATATACCATTCACCCTTCACCAGTCGTCTTGGAGCTCTAAAATTAGTCAATATTAATTGTATTGAGGAATTTTCCAGCTGTGATGGTCAATATGAAATATGTAGCAGATCGTTTATCGGACTGTTTTCAGCAATATTCTTATTTAATAATATTTTAAACCTTATAATTACATTGACTTAATGGACGTTTGTAGATTCTGAATATTTGCGGTCGTGGAATGAAATTATTTTCCGGTAAATAAATAAAGAAGAAAGTGTATGTAAAGCTGTATTCATAGCTTAAATGCTAGGCTCCATTTACATTTAAAATACTACTTTTGATTAAGATACTGTGGTCGAATCTTCGTGGGGAATCTCAGCAGCTAAGGGGGCAAGTCTGTTCTAAAAGAATTTATAGATTAAAAAAGATATAAGCTAAAATTTAAGCTAAGTAATGCGGTTTTTATTTTAATAAATCTCCTATCCGTTCTGCAAAATTGTTTTATATATAATATTACTTTTTAAAAGTTTGGAAAACATAACAATTATAAATATAAAATATCTTTATTATTTTATCTAAATGGATAAGCACCTATCATAAAATTTTGATTTAACTGTAGATATATCTAAACAGCTCAGACGAAAACTGATAATATTTTGTTGTTAAGTTTAAAGTTCGTTGATGTTCTGTTTTTTTATACAAACGTTAGAAGTGACACCCTATCGATGGGGTAAGCAATAGTATGAGCGATTTCTCTTAGGGAGGGTGTGGGGGGAATGTGAACTTCATGCATACCAACCACGCAACCTCTATTAACGGTATAAATATTCAGTTCGGACTATCTGTGCAGTGAAGGGACAGCCGACACCTATCATAATTCTAATCCAAGAACGTAGTTTATTTTTGCTGAAATATACATATACAATCAAGTTTAATACGGAACTGTAGATCCATAGGTTACCCAAGTGTGTAGTAACATATCTAGGAAGATTGCTTTGCTGTGCGTTACCAGTGTTTACAAGAAACGTTCGTCCGTTGTTCAGTCACGTCACAGCTCTTTTGTCAAGGTCTGACTGTTAATGCCTCAAGGGGTGCAGTAGTGTCTGTTACGCGGAAAGTGAATCGGTAGGCTGCAGTATATATGACCTCCGATCGTGTTAATGAGCAGTTACTTTAAGAAATGAGTTTAAATCGAAATTTAAGTGAACTAAGCTGTGAAAATTACAAAATAGTTTGTTTATATGCATATATAGAACATTCAGGTGTGGCAGAGCATATAGGTGTGACGGTTCCCGCCTTAATCATGTTTGTTTCATGATATTTCGTGCTGTGAATAATGGATTACTTTGCTACAACAGAAGACTACTTGCCGTATTTGGATAATACATTAAGGTAGGCAAACATTTACAATGACACATGTGGTTAGGATGTCAGACAGTTACTTTGTTAATGTTATCACGAATTTTGTTCTTGACCTAGATTACAGTGTCATTTTTCGTTAGCTATATTATCAATATTTATGTTAAAAATTCAGTAAGTTATTCTAAAGTAATCATGTGGTTCGGTATTTTTGCCTTGTTTTATAACTACCTGAATTTATGTTTCTTTGGCGCTAGGATTAAGGTATATAGGTAAAGGGGGCTCTAACATAATTGTGTATCTATATTTCGTTCTTGGCATTGATGGCGTCCATGACGGCTACCATAATTTTCCCTTGAAAATATGGAACAATTTGCTATTGACGTTTTTAGTAAGAAATTGTGGTCTATTAAGAAACAAGGAAACTGATGTTAATATCATTAATTAAAATACAAATAATCCACATTTAATGTAATTTAATTGTAGGCTTTAAAGTAGTAATTAAAACGCAAAATAATTCAAATTTATGTAATTAAATTGAAAGGAGGGAGTTAGCCAAGTTGCTGCTCTGTAGATCCCATAGTGAGTGCAGGCTCGATATGAATAAAATAAAGAAGGTACATTGTTTATGCTGCAATTAAATATAATGATGCAAGATAAAATAATTTAGAAATACATAACCTTCGCTGCTTTATCGATTTTTTTTAGGAAATGCCTTGAGAATTTATTCCAAGATGTTGATTATTTTTACATAAAAAACGGAATTATTACTTAGCTCTTTCAAATAAATAACTACCACACTCATAAAAATCTATATATTGGAGTTAAAAAGTCTAATCTCGAGGTATAATTGCGCAAGTGTAGTAAAATTGGGAAATTAGAATGGCTTTCATTTTCCCACTTTGCCCCACCGAAATCTAATTAATCTATAAGGATGAAAATCTTACAATTTACAAACACAGCTATTCGTAATCAATGTTCGTAATTTTTTTAAAAAGTGATGTACTTTCAGCACTTGGATTTCTTCTCTCAAAAAAAAAAAAAAAAACATGTATTTTATCGTACTAAAACTCATTTAATGTAATGTTCAGTGTGAGCATTAAAAATTATGTTTTATTCATTTGGTCAAACAACAAATTTGGAGAATTAATATTGGTTATACTTATATATTCTATATTCTTTGCTTTACCTACGTTACCGGGCCAACCTTTGTAGTGGAAAACTAATTACTACCCACAAAACTTGCATAAAATTCATCTAGCTTAGCATTAGAACGCCGGGGCTTCAAGTACCGTCTTAAACACCCATTAGCAATCAATTAACTGCTCTATTTTATGCATTAAAATAATTTTTTACACCGAAAACTATGGAATACCTTGCTTATCTTCTCATAGCCTACTATGATGGTATAGAGGGAATGATTTTGCTTCTATATTGCAAGCCAGGTTCGGATTGCATTTAGATTCTGGAGTGTTTGTATATTTAATATCACGTATTTGAGTGCTCTTCTGACTCAGATCGATAGAATTTCTTACTTATCAGACGGATGTAGTGATGTAGAGGTAACAATATGGCTTCTAAACTGCGAACCAGGTTCGAATCCAGCTTGAATAGAGCTTCTGGTTTCAGATATTTTTATGTCCATGGTTTTTGCTCACTATCAGGTAAGTTTAGCTCTTTATATCTCAAGGCCCCTTTGTCTATTCATTTAATATGTTGGTAATTCAATAATGCATCCACACATGTGTTCGTTCATGCTTTTGTTAATTTTTATACATCTCAGGCTAAATTATTTTTTTAAAAAAAAGAGTTATTTATTTTTTATTTCAAGTATAAGCGCATATTTTCTCGAAAATAAGAAATGTTTTAATATATGAATTGAGTTTGCTCTACTATGTAGTAACAAATTTTTGTACAAAAAAGACATAATTTATACAAATACGGGTTATATCTATACAGAAACCTGTTACATTGAAACATTCTCAAGAGATATTGGTATGTCACTTTTTGCAGAGTTTTTGATTATACAAGAACCACATACAAATTTTTTCCATGTCGAACAACTGTCTTTTGGTTTTCTTTTTCTACATAACTCTATTCGATATGTCTTGCGTTTACCGGCCTTAGAGTTCCTACATTCTTATGATCAATCATGAGTAATTTTTTTTGATTAGTGGTTAACACTCGTTTTTACTAGTGAGACACCACAGGCTGTGCCATAAGTGATGGTGACGGTAGTTGATGAAAAGCTAACTGACAATATAAAGCTAAGCTAAATTTTAGACTCTGATACAAGACCTCATAAACAATGACTCACAGCACTACGCTATAAAGTTTGAAACATGTTTGTTGTACAGTGATAATTATTGTTAATTACAATTACCAGAGCACTGTTGTGCAATGAAAAGTATTTCTTATTCTTGTTCCCCTCTCATGAAAGACCTCCAGATATGTAACTCCCGTTTTTACTTTTGAGACACACAGGCGTTGGACACTGATGACAACATGACATAAAAGACATTGGGAATTGTTGTTTTAAGGAAGCGTTGCAGGTCTAAGATTTGAGTAGCTTATATGCCATTTATGAGGAGGAACTAAGGAAAACGTGGAAAAAACATCGAACATGGCTGGCTGTCCTGGCGGGCATCGAATCTCAGACTTCCCGTTCACGAGTTGGTGTCTTAACGACCTCTGGTACCAGTTTCTATAGATCTGCAACCTATAAGGAGTGAGAAAAGTCAGAAAATGTGTCATGTAACTAAAATATTCGCTGACATTTTTACAAGTTCCAATTAATCAAACAAGCGAAGGAGAATTTTTACACTTCATGGTTTAGAGGGATGAAAATAGGAATAGAAATGGGTGGTTTGTTCATATTTTAAGATATTCTAGTGCCTGCACAAATGCCTGTGTTAGGGCTGTATTGGGCAAGAAATGCACACACATTCGATGCAATTTAGCTAACAATCGTGTACGTAATAACAGTTTTTGTAAATTCTAATTTGTTGGTATATTTTACATATACTTTAGATGCAAGTTTTATGCAACCAGTGTGTACACTATTTCTAAAATTAATACTATAATTGATTTACTCGCACTTTAGATTATATAGTCATTCATTTATCTGATGCCCGACACTGCAAGGAGGCCCGACACTGCAAGGAGAGAAGATGCATCGGCAGATAATCTATAGCCAGTTGGGGCGGACTGATGGGTCGGGCAACACAGTGGTTGTAGTAGGAACACTTGAGTGACGGTCTAATAAATTATTATGCACTTAAAAATAAGATATGTATAGTACATATGTGAAAATTGGGCTTTGCAGGTAGGCCTTAAGATACCTATTGTGCCTTAGCTAAAAGTAATGTAGTCTTCATGTCATTTGAAGTGTTGCTGGAGCTGCTTACTTCCCCCCCCCCCCCATATATTTCTGGAATCTGCTTATGAAAATATACATTCTTCTTAATTCTCTTAAATTAAATTAATTAAATTTATATTTTAGCAGGTATTAGCCCTTAGTTTGTTTAAGTATGCGAATACTAATTTACGAATCGCTTGTCACCTAGAACTCGATCACCTGAAAATTGCTTTTCATTATTCCGACAGCGCAGTGGAATTGGTAGGGACATACAAATCACAAACACTGTAGTTTCTTTCACTGCGCAAACGACAATGCTAAAGTGGAGCGAGGGTCAAGGCCATGTTGTAGTTCAATGAACGCTGACAGCTGATTCGTCTAGCTCGGTGGCGCTGAGCGATGGCTTACCAGTACAGCCCGGATATTCAGGCATTAAAGACAGACACTTTAAATATGTAATATAGGAAAAATGCATATATATTATTATTAAACAACAACATTACTTATTAGGAAAGGTCACAAAAATGCTAGATTCACGCTTTTAATGCTGTTCATTATCTATTGCACATAACTACAAGGTTTTTCTTCAAATTATCACCAACGAAATTTGGTCGTTTGGCAGATAATGTATTATTCAGAGCAGAAAAATAACGTTCAAATTCTATTTATTTATTTCGACTCTTATTGCTTTCCAAGTCTTGTATGTATATTGCTTTCCAAGTCTTGTATGTATGAAGTGAAAGCTAATTATTAGTTCATCTACTATTTTTATTTTAGGTTATCCCAACAAATAGCTGCTTTATATGTAACATTTGAACAATTTAAGTTCGAGCACTGTTGTAGCCCAATAGATGAACGTAGGCGCAATAAAATTGAGGAAGAAAAGTGGGATATTTTGAATTATGTACATTAACTTTCAGTATTTAAAACCTGTTGTAAACTTATCATAAGTAATATCATGAATAAAATAAGACTTTAAATATAGTTCCTCTAGATTTGGCTTACAAAGTTGTAATAATTGTATATTTATAACTTTTCGAGCAATCTTGCTACAGAAAATATAGATTATCAGTAATGCCAATAGAGAAGAGCAAAATACGAGTTTAGGACTATTTCATGAACAGAATAAGAATAAAGGTGATATATATTTGAAATTCGCGCACAGAATATTAACACTTATTATACTTATGAATATCTGTTTTATTCGTGAGACTGAAATGGACAAAAATCGACTATTGCAGTCGCTACAGTTCGATTTTCTAATACCAACTGAGAGGGGAAAAAAAAAAAGATATACTGTGTGTCTATATTTCATTGTTTTCCGTGGTTTGGAATTGCTAATGATAAGATCAATTTGCTTATTTGATGCATCACCAAAACCCTTTGAAGAAACCTCCATTTTGCGTTATGATTGTCGATTGTTCATGCTTTGTTATCAATAGCTCTCTTAATCACCTCTAGCAAAAGTGGTCAATGATGCATGTTTAGGAATTATATAATGGGGGTATAGAGTTGCTGACTGCAAGACAATAGCACATCGCGTGATAAGCTGATTTGATATTTTTTTTCTCGATAATTTCATCCATAATCCGGTTGTGATTGGTCAAAATGCAATATTTTGTTTCGTTTCATTGGTCTATTTTAAGATGACTTCACATGAGTGAAATAGTCACAATAAAATATTAGAATTATTACTACTACTACTTTATATATTAAAAATTAACTTCAAGAAAAACTAAACATTAAGTTTAGAAATATTTTTCACTGAACTGGAGACGACATTTTAGTCAGAATACCCAGCCAGCTCCACTCCGAATAAGCCATACCCACAATCACTGTTATTTACCAGGACTCGTGTTTTATCAATCGACCTGCTCAAGACATCTCCCCAATTTCCTTCCCTGCTCTCGCAGTTGATGCAGTGAGTCGGCTTCCCCTTTATATCCCGTCTCCCTCGTTTCTGCAGATAGGAGTGCCTCGGGGATAGACACACACATACCTCTACTGGTCAAATATTTAAAGCGCCCGACATCCATCTTCCTCTCTGTCCCTCTTGAATTCTTTGTTTAATGCCGTGTGTCAGCCCTCTTGGGTACTTGATTCCTTCCTCATTCTCTTTTCGTCGGTCTCTTTGGTTTTAAGGAGACGGTGCAACGTTCTTTTCTTTTCTTTTTTTCCTTCATTTTTAGCGACAAACGCATTTGTATTTCATTTATTCCTGTGTTCCATCTTAAACCGTCTTGTGTTTGTTTTATTGTGAATTACTGTACAGCAAACGGTGATATTTAAAGTTCTAAAATTATATCAACTCTTAACATAAAGAAATTATAGAACGTAAGCTTTCAGTCAGTCCCTGCCTCGTCTCCAAAAGATTCCTGCAACCTCACTACTGAAAATATCCACTTTAGTCGTAGGCGAAACGTTTGGGAAAACGAAGCTGAAGAAACACAATAGACCACGGCCTTACAGCCCGAAAGACACATTTCACATAAATTAATTTCATAATGCTGTAGTTGACGAGATGATGAGGCTTTTGTTTATTTTATACAGATTTAATTTTTATTTTTTTATTTTTTTTTTTTTGAATAGTGTTTAACGCCCGTTTTTACTACTGAGGCACCACAGGCGGTGGACACTGATGATACATGAAATGAAATGATACATTGGGAAAGGATTTATTTTTTTTAAGGAAGGAAGCGTTCCAGGCCTAAGTTTAGGTACCTCCCCGGCATTTGCCAGTTATGAAGACTGAGGAAAACCTGGAAAAAACCCCAGTCAGGGAGGACGGTCCTGGCGGGATTCGAACCGCAGACCTCCCGCTCACGAGTCCATGCCTTAACGACCTCGGCCACCCGTGGCGGTTTAATTTTTATGAGTATGCAACACTCTGAATGTGGAACAAGCATAACATTCTGGTCTGCATAACAGTTGGTTTTACTAGTCAGGCTGAGTAAATTTTCAACATGGTCAGAGAGTCTTTACCCAGACATCGAGTGTATAAACAAGTATTAAAATACAGGAATAGATGGCATTTTGAACGTAATGTGTGACACGGACTCTAATACAAAATATCTCACATTGGTCGGTATACAAATCACATGCAATGCTAAAGTTCTCTGTAACAGTAAGAACAGCCGTAAGAACACCACTACGACCAGTACCAGTACAAGTCGGTCCTGGTGGTGTAGTGGTTACCATACTTGCCTCCTAAACCCAAGATCACGGATTCAATCCCGGACAGGATCGATGACTTTTTTTCGTGCTAAAATCCTAAGTATGGCTTCCTTCGGAAGAGAAGTAAAGCCGTGGCTCCCATGTCGTACGTTTACGCCACGAAAAAGAACCTCAAGCCTGAAAGAAAAGACCTCTGAGCAAAATTTATTGGCCCTTTCACGTTCTGATTAGAGTGGGACGCTGATGACCTGAGATGTTAAAGAGTGTCCGTAAATAAACCAAATCAATCAACCAATAGAACATAACTTCGTTGCAACACGACGTTAATTAGAATTCACTTCAGAAATCTAGCTATGCAGAAATACCGGGAGGAATTTTAAAAGTGAAAAACTTTTTTTTTTTATTATTTAAGTGATTTCATTGTTTTGGAGTATTAGGATAGGGTATATTATTTGTGTATAATAAAATAGTGTTGAGAGAGAGCATAACATAGAGTTGTCGCAGTGATGGGTAATACGTTTTCGGATATTAGTGGAATAGTATTTCATTTAGAGAAACATCCTAACAAAGGAAGTAGTCCTCCTAGATAGGGAAAAATATCTCCGGAGATTTACAATGTTGCATCTGCATCAGCAATGATAAATTAGGTACCTGCAATCGAAGAAATTGTAAAATATTTTATTAATTTAAAGATGTTTAATATAGATTTTTACAACTAGGTTAGTAGTATTCTCGCTTATGTAGATTAGATGGATACACGATTAATTTTTTCTTACACCGTCAACCAGAGCCTTTAAATTGCGAATATCCATCACAGATATTTTTATCGGTTGGTGGATCTTATCCGTAATCATCGCGAAATTGACCTTGAACTGTGTTCATGGACTTAGTCGCATGGAATTCCGGCACACAAGTTGGCTTCTACCTGCTATGGCCACTATTTTCACAAAACATCACCTGGTGGTCAATAAAACGAGCTATGTTTATCGTTGGCAGTTTAAATACAGCTTTTCAGAGTTCTTCGTGTCGCCGTGCAAGATGACAATAAATGCAAAATTGTGGAAAGTACAAACGTTTAAATGTACGGATATCTTTTCTATACACTGTATAATGTGTACCGAAAAAAATTATGAGAAACGATCTGTCGCCTCTGTTGATAAGATCAAAGAAACCTTCCAGTTATGCAATAAAGCAGGAACTAGCCTCTATAGTCTATCAAAAGATAATCATAAAACCCTTAAATATATAAAAGTAATATATAGTTTTCTCACATGTCTAAAGTGCAAAAATAGTAGATCACTCGTAGCATAATGTAGAGAAAAACATAATAAACTTTTAATTAATATGGTTATATACTGTTAGCCTTTCAACGCACATAAAAGACACTTAAAAATGCCCAATATTTTTTCAGAAAGAAGGAATATGACTTGATATAAATAATGACAGCAATACCACGACGTGTCTGAATTTGATCAAGGAAGAATTGTGGCATATCGAGATTGCAGGATGTCATTCCGAGAAATTGGTGCTCGTGTTGGACGAAATTCTTCAACAGTGAAAGGAATGTAAGATTAGTTGATCGAGGTAGGATGAACACACAGGCATGAGGGATCCCAACCATCCTGAGAAAAAATTGAACGAAAGACAAGATAATTTACGTATGGCTATTATGAACACGCATGGTGTATTGCAATTTGAATGACCAGCATTGTAGAAAGTAAGCTAAATCTGTGATAAGTCAGGCGTAATCGAAAGAAATGTAAACAAGGCAATAAATTCAACATTTAACTTTGTAGTTAAATACAAGCGCTTAACCCCAGCAAATGAATTGCTCTAATTATAAACAGAAACGCAGTTTTGAAGACAACAACCTCTAAATTAGATGGAGTAACCATTGTACAAAAGTAAATATACAATTCATAGTTCTGTATAATCTACGGGAAGGAGACGAAAAAATATAAATATAAGGAGAAAACTGAATTGCACAAATAAGTAATATTGAAAAACTATTTTTATACACTTTTAAAGTTGTAATGTTCTTAAAAAGCATTAATCTGAACTCAAATTTCAGATGTTCACGCAGAGAACAAAAGAAATACAACATTGTTCAAGCGTAAGGTTGTTAAAGCTAATTCATATGCATGATGATAATATGCAAGAACCTAGCCACGTGTACAAAAGGCTGTATAGAGAGATGTGCGGGCTGTAGGGTGCCGGGGCTCTTACAGAAGTTAGGCAGAACTTGGTGCTGCTCGCGAGATACAAGTTGTGGAATTACATACCTAAATCATGTCGCCCCCACCACCAGCACCGCCTTCATTCCCCACCCACTCCCATAGATGCTTTCATTTTGCTTTCTCTTTGGTTGCGTTCGCAAGTGAAAGCTTGAGACTCAAAAGGACACTATAAAGATAAAGTTGTATTCCTTTCTTCTTACTTTAGGCGTGCAATATTAAAATTGTTTCATTCTTATGTTTCTTTTTTTTATTTGCTACATTTCGTTGGAAGTTCAGTCTCCTATCTATATAAAAGATTGCGGATTAAGACTATATTAACACCAAAGTAGGGCATAAATAACACTTTTACCGCCACGGGTGGTCGTGGTCGTTAAGGCGCGGACTCGTGGGCGGGAGATCTGGGGTTCGAATCCCACAGGACCGCCCTTCCTTACTGAGGTTTTTTCCTGGTTTTCCGCAGTCCTCATAATCGGCAAATTATGAGGACTAAACTTAGACCTGGAACGTTTCCTTCCTTAATAAAAAATTACTCCTTTCCTAATGTATCATTTAATTTCATATATCATCAGTGTCCACCGCCTATGGTGCCTCAGTAGTAAAAACGGGTGTTAAACACTATTAAAAATTTATTTAACGAATAGCCAGCCACAAGCCCAATTTTACCGAAAGGAAATGTAATGGTGTAAGATTTAAAAGTAATTTACATTAAGAAATACCCAATTTAGGCGGTCTGAAAGATCTCGGCCTGGAATATAGGTGGCCATGCAATTGGTACGTTAATAATTGTTTTTCCTCGATACTTTACCTTATACATTTGAAATATCAATTCATCGTTTCGTTTCAGGTGTTTATTTAATATAGCTTTTTAAAGCAGACATAGTATGACTATTTCATAAAAAATGGATAAAATTGAGTATCGCACAGTGAAAATGTTGGTTGTAAAGGATGGTTTAACGCCAACGGAAAGTCATATGGATCTATAAAAGTCCATGCAAATTATTTTATTTTATTATCGATGATTAAAAAATTAACTGCTGAATGAAAATATGTCTCCCACTTAGGAGATGAAACATGCAGGACGTCCAAAAAAGTGCAAAATGCAGAAAAGGCTTTGTAATTGGGGAGTTAAAATACATAAATTGCTGAGGCTACAGGAACTTAAATTGACGTTTTGCATCAAGAATTGCATATGAAAAAGCTTTGCGCATGATTGATACCACGCTTGCCAGATCACAGGGTATTCGTGTAACGCCATAGTGTTTCCAGCGTTTTAACAGAAACAACTTATTTTGTTCGTCGACTTATAACTAAGGATGGAACTTGGAAACAGCAATAAAAACAGTCGACAAAAGTTGGTTGTTCACACTCTTCAACTGCAGGAAAGGCTATGCCATCAGATAAATGCATTTTACTGGTTTACTGCCTTCAGAAAAACCATAAACCAAGGTACTATTCCATTCTTTAAAGTCAATTAAATGAAAAAAATTGAGAGAATATCCTGTTTGCAGAAGAAAAATATTTTACATCAAAACAATATACCTGCTCTTAAAGTATTTATCGATTAGAAAACTGAAAGATTTGAAGTATAATGTGTTGGAACATCCACCCTACTACCCATATTTGGTGCCTTCTGATTTCTATCTATTTCCAAAGTTTAACACTTCCTCTTTGATCAGAGTTTTTATCAAATCAAGAGAGAATATTTTGCAGACCTTCCGAAATCCACTTCAAAGACAGAATAATGCCATTCGAACTATTGGCCTTAAGGGAGGTTATGTTGAAAAATAAAATTTATGTTTTACTTAAAAACTGGTTCTTTCATTGATAGTCCGAGAACCTCTCAGGGCGTCTTCTTATTCAAGGATATGAAAGTAATATTTTGAATATTTCATTTAAAAATCAAACTATTAGTACACGTTACCAAGTCAGTAATAATAAAAAATGCGACATTTATGCTTAATACCTTGGCTAAGGAAAAGGGGAAAACAATAGCAAGCTTCCCCAATCGAATGATATTACATACACAATGTTAGCTATTTGCCATTTTATAGGCATGCGAATAAAATTATCTTAAAAGAAGCAGGTACAGCGCAGAATTGTAACAGGTAATCACAAGTTTGGAGTGTGACCTGCCAGTTTGAAAGTTGAACGTTAATCATTAAAATTCTAAGAGTCTTTGCAATCTGTATAGAATTTGTTTTATAATAATAATAATAATAATAATAATAATAATAATAATAATAATAATAATTTTGTTTATAAGTTATTTAAATTATTTTCTCTTTTCTTACTTAAAAAGGAAGATAACAATGAGGAAGGAGACAAAAGTAGGTTATTCTTTTCTGAACCATGCTGTTATACACTGTTATCATTTTAAAATTAAATATCAAAAGATTCTAAGGTTCTTACTTTAAATATCTGTTGTGTAATATTAAGAGTCCTTTGGAAGTTTGAGAGTTTGTATAAATTCAAAAAGAAAAAAAAATGATTCTGAGATAAACATGCAAAAGGTGAAAAGTAATTTAGAACGCATTTTCGTCAGCAAACTTTGTGATAGTTTTCTCGACACTGTAATAATTAAAATAACAAACGGGACTAGTGAGTCAGGTTTGACTCGCAGAAATTAAATTAGTTTTGAAGTTGTTTGTTAAGATAATCAAATTGGAAGCATAATTTACAACAGTAAATATATTGTTTGCTACGCACGAACTTGTATACGAAAACGATAATGATGTATTTTAAGCTTTTCTAAATCAAGCCGTTGCAGGTGAGACTAGCAGCTCAAGTTAGCAGGCGTGCAATTGGCAACAGAGCTCTATCAAGGGAAAAATGCTACCAGTAGTCAATAAGCTCATAGGAGACTGAGAGCAGGGGACACCATGTGTTATTTTCATTGAACAAGAGATTATATACTTTTTAAACCTTTCCAAAGCTTCCAAAAATGCTTTTGAATCTAATTAATAATTACTTTAGTTTAATATTTACATGAATGTTTTGAGGGTTTCTCTGATGCAGTATGCCAGTGACGGCCGCGCTGAGCCAAATCCGAACTATACTTTGCCCGCACGGCACAGCAGCAAAGGATCGCAGCTCGTTATCGATCGATATATATATATATGAAGATTTTGGATTGATATTGGCCACTTAAAAATGAAGCGATGCGGATTGCAATCCTGTAGTTTCACTCGGGGCTCTCTACCCTTGCAGTATGCGCAAAGTAGAATTAGGAAGAAAAGTTAGGCGATACATGAATGAAATGTCGTTTTTAGTGTATTTTATGCATTAACATTGTTGACCTGAACAAAACTGTTCTAGCGGCCAGAAGTGAAGACTTTACATCAAGTACAGCTAATTTTAGAATAAAGTACATCTTGGAAAGATAAACACATCTCAGTGCAGTGCGTCTGATAAATGACATACCGTGAGTAATAAAATCTAGAAAAGGGCATGTTTCTTTGAAGAAATAAATAAATAAATTAATAAATATTCAATAGTAAAGAAAATTGAAGGTATTTAAATATTTTTTTTTTATTGTCTGATAGCGACAGTTAATTCCCAACGGGAGCATTTACCACAGTTTTACTTTTGACCTAATATTACATTCTTTTATTACTCGACATGTAAAGCCTGATGAAATATTTATTTTTATTTGTTATTCACTTATTCAAGAATCCTGCTATTGCCATTATTTTAAAAATATTAGAAAATGTATTGAATAGTTTTATAGTGCTTTTTCAAACTTAATTTATTTTTCTATCATTTTAACTTAATAACCGATTGAAAATGTATAATATTAGTCGCTTACAAACACACTGACGCGTACCGCTACGGGTGGCCGAGGTCGTTAAGGCGCGGACTCGTGAGCGGGAGGTCTGGGATTCGAATCCCGCTAGGACCTTCATCCTTGACTGGGGATTTTCCAGGTTTTCCTCAGTCCTAATAAATGGCAAATGACCGGCAGGTACCCTAAAATTAGGGCTGGAATATTTCTTTCCTTAAAAAAATCCTTTCCCAATGTATAATTTCATCTCATGTATCACCAGTGTTCACCGCCTGTGGTGTCTTAGTAGTAAAAACGGGCGTTAAACACTACTAAAAAAATAATGTGCGTTTTAACAGAACTATGACGCACACAAGCTTTTCCTGACCTGTTATTTGTATGAATAACTTATATTTAATAGCATTTTTCCATATTCACCGTCGTCAAAAATTTATTTATTTATTAGACATTGTTCAATATAACACTCTTTAATTTGATGGGAAAAAATAGAGTCAAATAAAATCGTAACAATTTCTTTCGAATTGGTACGAAACATTTGAAATACATGATAAGTGCAAAGAAAATAGCGGCGCTGATTTTAAACAGATACTGCAATAAGACAGACAATTGCTTGCACTCATACCTGCTTCATGATAAGATCTTTGATCTAGAAGATTATGCATTCTTTAAACATGTACAAATTCACAGCATATAAATATATAAAATAATATAAACATAATTCGTTTGCTGTTTGTTTTATTAACTTTTGTATTATACATACGTTTTAGAATTCCTCTTTTTACGCACTTAAATATAAATTTTAGTGTTTTATCAATAAATTAGCAACTAGATTTTGGCACCATGGCCTCGCGCACTTCGTGTGAAGAACGCACAGTGATTGTAAGCAAGTTGAAAGCTTCTCGGTTCCGCAGCCAGGGCGAATATTGTGTTTCGCATCGCTGTGTATACGGTTTAGGGTGGAATGGAAAGTGCAAGAAGAGATGGGATCCCCAGACTAAGATAGCAGGAAGAAGGGGTGGCACCAAGCTTCGTGTGTGCGTTACATGTCTTGTATCTCGTAATACCGCCACCCTAGAATCTAGAGACAAAGTTTTCTAGAAGCAGAGGGGAGGTTTAGCTGTGCATGTGAACTTATCTACTACAACCGCCCCATTTTCACCATTCACAGTGTCGTGCGTAACCGGCCGGAATGAATCACTGTCTAATTCGCAGTAATCCGAAGCATAAATTGACCATCCAGCACGACTGCCACGGGTGGCCGAGGTCGTTCAGGCGCAGACTCGTGAGCGGGAAGTCTGGGGTTCGCATCCCGCCAGGACCGTCCTCCCTGAGTTTTTTTTTTCCTCCAGGTTTTCCTCAGTCATAAATAGCAAATGCCGGGGAGGTACCCTAAACTTAGGCCTGGAATGTTTCCTTCCTTAAAAAAAGTTCTTTCCCAATTTCATCTCATGTATCATCAGTGCCACCGCCTGTGGTGCCGCAGTAGTAAACACTATTAAATAAAATAACCATCCAGTACTAAGAAGCGCTAAGCACTGCTTTTTTGTTTTGGAAGCAGTTAACATATTCCATGTCCTAATAGCTGTTGTATATTTAAGATCTGGAATCGCAATTTTCTTATCGAAGTCTCAGCGGAGTTCTAGGTACAATTTAAAGCACTGCTTACCGCCATATTTTGACCTGATTGCAAATTATAGAGAATTAAGCTGTTGTGTTGTCATTTATTTATAATTACGATTAAAATTGTTAATCGTTTCTATACTTTGCGTTATTTTCGACATTTGAGGAATTTATTTTTGGAGGTAATAAAGAGTAGGTTTATCTTTTTTCCATAACAAATACACATGCGTGATAGGCCACCGGCGGGGTGCCGGCATGCTGATCACATGCCACCTCCCTGAAATACTGCCCTCTATCAATGAAGTCATAAGATGGAGATAGAGAAAGCAGAGGTCGCTGCGGCAGGCTCACTCCGGCTGTAGCGCCAAATGAGAGGAAGAAAAAGAAAACACTATACGCAAGGTTTTAATTTTAAAACTTCCCAGTGCATATGAGTAACACTACATATTTAACATAAATATAATTTAAATAAAAACGCGCCAAATAAGGTATTAATGGAGGCATTTAAAATTAATGTTGATTAAATTTTAGGTTTAATCGTTTAGCCAACCTCACTTTGACATTTCAAATGGCATCCCTACTCTACGTTTTAAAGAGGTTAACATTTTTTTAATCCTTTGTTTCCTATCTGAATTTTTAACCTTTTTAATAAAAAATAAGTCAGCTACAGGATGAAATAATCCAAATTATTATAAGTAAAATTGCAATTATTAATAATACAGTAATATAGCTTATTTCCACTTACTATCTTTTCTTTCTATGTCATCTGCCTTTATGACCTTTATCCCATTCCTTTATCTTTTCTAACATCCTCTTCTCTTTGCTCTCCTTCTTTGCCTTCGTTTCAGTCCTCTCTTTCGTTGTTTATTCCTTCTTCTCTTCCGATCTCTCATTAGCTTCTTTTTGTTCTACTGTGTGACCAGTTTTTGTTTTCTCCCAGAGTGTTTTGCTTATCGGCTCGTTAGCTGGTTAGCCAGCCATAAAACAAACCAACCATACAACAATACAAATAGCAATTCAAGAGATTCATTGCTTATCAAAGTAGATGTTGAAGGTATCTGCCTTCATTCTCCACAACCTTTGCACATCTCTTTAATCACTCGCTGTAGATCATTTTGAGAATTCCGGACAATTCCATTACGGATATTATCTTTGAGTTCTTGTATGGTGTGCGGGTTCGTTTTGTACTTGACATTTTTTAATTTGCGCTAGGGATAATAATCGCAGCCTGAAATTTTTAGTAGCCTTTTGCACAGAC
Source organism: Metallyticus violacea (assembly GCA_030762175.1). Taxonomy (NCBI): domain Eukaryota; kingdom Metazoa; phylum Arthropoda; class Insecta; order Mantodea; family Metallyticidae; genus Metallyticus; species Metallyticus violacea. The sequence goes on along the minus strand of CM060830.1, from coordinate 101,774,271 downwards.
CTATATGAAATTGTAAATTGCTGTGCAAGACGACGACGAGATTTTCTAGAGAAAATTTCTAAATTATTACCAGTGTTGTGCAATTTTTCTTTGGTGAGAACCCTACGATACTATTTTTGGTTTCTTAGGCTGGACACTTCCAGATTTCTGAAATGTATTATATTGATTATGATCCGGAAATTTTGCTTGAAATAGTTTTCGAACTTCACGAGCTGACAATTAATACATATGGATCGCACTAAAGACACGCAATGTCGTTGTAAATACATGAGGCATAATACACTTTATGTATACTGTCGAATTAAGAAACAGCACAACACACACCCGGGAACAGCTGAGGTACTACTGTAACAGTCACCAAGGTGAACCCCCTCCACGGCATGCTCTTAAGAAAAACTCTTTGCTGCGGGGGAAAGCATCATTTATATTACTATTTTTGTTTTGTTCTGTTACCTTCTCAGTTTTTTTTTTTCTCTTTGCTTCTTCACTTCCTGCCCTTTCTTTTCTTATTTTCCCTTTTCTCGTTTCTTTTCTCTTTTCCTCCTTTTTACTTCTCTCATCTGCTTCTCTTTTTTCCTCTTACTTTTCTCTCCTATTTTCTGCTCTTCTCTTACCTACTATTTAGCTTTACTCCCACGTATGATCTCTCTTTTGTTGAGTTATAATTGAGAAGGATTTGAAATTATCGAGATATATTCTCATACAAAGTTAATTAGATCGTTTTTTGAAGCGAATTAACTGCAAAATTGACTTCTATTTTACACCTAAGCGAACGAGTACATTTTACCTGGCACTAACATAACATAAGTACATTCTGTATAATAAGATATTAATAATATATTAATATATAGCCAAACTCTACTGCATAATTCTCTTTAAGATTTCTTTCTGGAGCTGTTGGCAAGAAAATTTCACTGCAGATAAGAAACCAAGATATCTGCAGTGGCAATTTTTAATTTAGGACATCGTTCTACTTTCTTAAATAATTACAAGAAAGGTGAGGGGGGATGATCACGTGATGGCATGGAGGAGTGAAAATGTTTTAATGTTTGAAAATTGTCGGTGGCAAGCAAAACATCGTGACTGAAGATCATTCCGGTTCCTGTTTTAACTTTGTTGGCGCCAGAAGGGGGGGTAGAGTTGCTCGCTAATTTTTGTTATTAAGCCAGCGCTACCTGCCCCAGCTCATCATTAAGCACAGTAAATCTCGGTTTTTTTTATTAACGAGAAACGTACCAGCATTAACTTTGTCTAGGGATAAATTCAGAGGCATAAGGAAGGATTTTTTTCAGCAATTTTGTGGTAGCTTCAAGTTTAGAGAGTCTCAGATAAAAAGCTAAAAGGTGCATTAGTTTTCTAGCAAAATTAATTCTAGAGATGAGTTAATTTGAAGACATTTGCATATTTCTTTATATAGTACCTGTGTTAAAGTTCATGTTGTGCATACGTTAATAATATAAAATAATTATGAAGGTGATGATATTCTTAATCGTCTAAATCGTTTTTGCTACTTAAATTATTTCCACTTTCTCTCAAGGTATCTTACAGCGTGGAATTTTCAGGATTTTAATATTTAAAACCTAGGGATTTTACTAATACATTTGAGCACAAAGTGTTTTGAAAATAATTTTTTGACAATGTTTGTATGATTTGTAGTTTTGTGATTTTGTTTGTCCTTTATTACACTCAATCTCTTTCAGTATAAGGTGCTATGAACGTTGCAGTTTCTAGGATTCAGCATTCATTATTTGGTATCTAAAAATGAACAAAGTAAACGATTGAGAAGAAATAAAATAGAAACACTAAGTACACCAAATTCATTTTTGATTTTATTTTAGGAAACAAAAATACATACTTATTTTTCTACTTCTTTCCTCTTTTTCCATGTTTGTTTTTCTTTTTCTTTACTTAATTACAATTATCTTTTGTTTTCGTATCGCCTCTTCCTTTCATTATTTTATTTGCTCTCTTCTGTCCTCTTCTCTTCTAGTCTATATTTTCTATTCTTTTTCCCCTCCTCATGCCACTCTTGTCAAATCTTATTCCTCAGAACTTCAAGCTCTGTTTTTCTATTTTCTTTTAGTCTCGTCTCTTTTCTGTCTTCTCTGCTGTTCTTTTCGATGTTATTTCTGAACATATTTTTTCAGCATTTAATTGTCCCTCTCCTCGCCTCCGTTCAGTCTTCTCTTCGCTTCTCTCCTCTTTTCTCCTTTTCTTTTCTACTCTTTTCACCTCATGTCGTTTTTGTATCATAAAAATGTCTTTTACTTTCCTTGGCTGCTTCCTTGTTCCTTTTCTGTGCCTTCACTTCGCTGCTCTTTGCAACATATATATATATTGCTTCTTTCTCTTCCAAATTCTTCTTTTATTCCTTTTTATCTTCTCTTTTTCAGTGTATACTCTCTTCTCTCAAAGGCTTTCCTCCTTTTCATTCGTTTTTTCTTTTCTTTTCGCTGTTTTTATTTCTTTTACTCTTCGCTATTCCTAAAGATTGTTTTTTCCCCATCTCTTAAGTTAGTTTTTCTTCCCTTATTCCTTCTATTAGCTACTGTTTTATTTCTTTTTCCCTTTTCTGATTGTTTATACAATGCCAAATTTAATAAAAAGTATTTAGAATTAACGAAGAATTTAACTTCTAATCTAAGTAATAAATGTAGGATTTTGTTGTGCCTAAATTTATTTAAATAAATAGATCAATTAATTTTAAAAACAAGTAAAATTTAAATACAATAGTTTTCATGGCCTACATAACCAGCAGTTTTTCCAAGCTGGTATTATCTTTCAAGTTATAAGTTTTATAGTTGTCAACGGTTGGTAGATTGACACTTTATTAATCACAAACAAATATGAAGATTGTCATTTCATGTGTTTCTAATAATTAATCAATACATTAATTGATGTCTTCTTTCTATTTCTTAATAAACACCTATCTATGTAAAATTTCCTTGGTAATTCAATAAATACTATAGGGTACAGTCTTTTGCCGGTGCAATATATAGTTTGATGGGTTTACAATACTCTTTACAAAGTCATGAAACCTCACGTCTCTTATTCCGATTTATTTCAAACTTAAACACAGGATTGTGCATGGCAATTAAGATTGTTTGAATGATAATGAATTCGCTTCCAAGTTTTTGTCTGTTTGGAACAGCAGTATGCACGCGTATTCCAGTTAGCGTTTGGTAGAGCCAGAAAATTAACTTAAAAAGTCCTCTCCAGCGAGCTTGCTGACTCAAGTGGATGTTACAGGATGCTGTCAGACGTTATATTTTCCGTTCCGTTTGTTTTCCACTTAAGTTTCCAGAGGAGCGTGTTCTGAGAAACAGAAGAAAAACCACCTTACTCTGCTAGCGTCACCATTTATTTATATCTTAGCAAGAAGTTCATCTTTCTGTCTCTAGTGGTCAGCCTTTTGCTGGACTATGCTAGAAAACAATCGAGTCATCTGCAGTACAGTGGTCACATTATTTAAGATTTTCATTTGTTTATACGCTCAAGTATTCAACTGATTATGGTATTTAGTGAATACGTGTTATTAATTTGAATGAAATATTATGGACAGGACGCGAATGAATGTGTTCAGGTTTTAAGTCTATGGATCTATTTGGGATTCGACCCCCAGATCCCAGGTTCTCTCTGCCTACTATCCAAATTATCACCTGAGAGTATCTGTTATATGAGCCTAGGCCTAGGGTTAGAGTCGGCCGAAGGAAATGTCCCTAGGATCCGAAAATTTAGCTACCATAATATGACTATTTTATAATAAGATAATTAATTTTTCTCTAAGTCAAATAATGTAAGCAAGGATAATGTCTTCTCAATGCTATCAATCTTATTCTGGAGCTGTCAAGTATATAAGCGTTTTACTTCTGTAATACAGTTTCTTATGCAGTAAATCGCTTCTACTTTTTGTTATTTAAACTAAGCATACAATAAATAGTGTGAAGTAGCAAAAGCTATCTATATTAATTAACCAAAACAGCAATTTCTTTTTACATTTTTTGTATCAACAAAGTAGATGTATTATATTATTAATGTTGGTAACATTGAGAGAGAAATAATTAACTTTTCGTCACTATCATGCAGAATTACTTTTAGTAGCAGCCTGGAATGCTTTTTATGCACACGTTACTGACGATTTAGCATCTATTTAAATTCTTTTTAGTTCTAAAATGATATGTTGATAAAACACTGTAAATTTGATGGTGAAGCTGTACACCATAGTTAAATTTCTTGTATCATAATATTTTTTTGAAAGTGACTTAAGCTTCAAGTCCCGCCTCAGATATTCGTTATTTTCCGGGGTATCCCTTTATTGTGATGACTTCTAGGCTAATAGCCCAGTGTATATTTTGAAATTCTGTCTCTAGGCGCATAAGTCAGTTTTCTTTGTGTCTTATTATTTGGTTTATTGTATACTCTATACCCCATTTTCTCTCTCGTTTTTGTATCAGGGATCTTATCTTGCGCATTGCAGACTTTTATTGCTAGCACTATTTTTTTCCCCTCATGTTTCGCTCATAAACTGGTAAACCTTATAGTTCTGCTGTGACTTTCAGGTTTTGTTAACGTTCAGCATATGTTTTGAAGCTTGTCAATTTTGTGGGCACTCTCTCTTTCTTTATTGTAAGATATTTGAGAATACAGGCAAAGGATATTTTTGCTCTAGAATGTTATTAATGAGATTTACGTTTTTACTAATAGGAATTTGTCGTTTCACAGAGAAATGCAGATGGATGTAATGGAGGTAGGACGTATTGAGAAAGACTGAGTGGGGTGAATACTCAAGTGGTAAAGTTTGGACCTTGCATTTGGAAAGTTCCGGGTTTAAATTCCTTGAGACTGGCCATACTGAACTTTTTTCCTTGTTTTCCCTTGTCCCATAAGCGAATGCTTGGATTTTCCCTTTCCATGAATTTTCCGCTCTTATTTCATGCTATTTCATTAAATTGGTTCTGTCACATTGCATGTGTCAGGCATTGTAAGCTGGTGCAGTGTGCGTTGTTGCGGCGGCTTGCGCTTGGAAAAGTTTCTGCCCCGGTGTCTTGAACTCCTTGGAAGAAAGGCTATACCCGCGTAGATGCTTTCTATCTGGAAACCTGTTAATAAAACCGTCTTAAGTCCGTGTCTCATCGCCCGGTCTCATTCAACGCATACCTTCCTCTCGGAGGTGCCTCATTAGAAGCGTATGCATAAACGGCCAATCGATGAGCAAGGCTAAAGTACCGAAATATCCTCTTATGTTCTCATCAATACTAATAGAAATGATAAACAGATTAACATGGGGTCATTTTGGGACATCTGAACATCTGAGAAATCTGGTTACTTACAAAAAAAAAAAAAAAAAAAAAAATGTGGGTACTGTTCCTTAGGGAGAGAAAGTAAATTATGTCTATGGTTCATGGCTGTTGAACCATGTTGCTACGATGTTAGCTTCTCAGTTTTATAGTTGATATTTTTCAATAGCACTAAGTAAATCTCTAGACATGTGTAATACATTGCACTTCGTTGCATGGAATCTCAGTAGATGAGAAAGAGTTTCAATATGTTAATAAAAGTTTGAAAACGTGACGATAGTTCCAAGCGCAATAAATGAATAGTACGTTTAGTGAAAATGCAACTCAAGGAGATTTCTGAAAGAGTCCTGTTCTTCCTCATTTCACTCCTCAGCCTTTTTCTGCTTATCTAGACCTACAATATGCGCTTTTTATTCGGAATATCTTAACATTCCTTAGCGTAATTTTTTGTTCAATATTTATTCTCCCAACGTATTGTTATCATTGTATTGCTTAAGAAAATGAATAGCCAGTCTCCATTAACATATACCAGAACTTCTTTTGAGGAGTTATTCCTTGCTCTATCTTATCTTCCTTTCGTCCCAAAAGCGAAAAAGTAATTCAGGAATCAGCCGTCTTTACACCAGTACACTTTCGCCAAAAACAACTGAGGGAAAAAGAGTGTTAAAATGAGCTTTTGAACAAAGCCGCATCTCGTCACAGAATATAATAGATTCCAGTTCACCAAAAGAATGTGCAAAGTAAATGATTAACAATGTAATGTTAAACAAAGTCAAGAAACCCAAGGGCGCCAAGCTGAGTATTATAATAGTTGGCATATGGTTATAGGGTGAGGGCATTTAGGCACTAAAACTAGAAAAAATGTTTTAAAATGTGCATTTTAAAGTTTTGGTGCTACCTTTTCTTCGATGAATGGCTTTGCTAGAGATATTTTTGTTGTGCCAGTGTTGGTATTTTGATTCCGTTCCAAATAGTACCTCTTCTCACATTTTATCTGAAAGAGAAACGTCTCTTTGGATGCCCATTTTGTGCTTAACTACTGACAAGTTTACTGCATATTTTAGGTTATGATATCTCTTTACAACATACCTGTCGTCCCTGGTGGTGTAGTGGTAACCACACTTGCCTTCTAAACCCAAGATCGCGGGTTCAATCCCGGCCAGAACCGATGCATTTTTTCGGACGTAAAAGTCCTAAGTATGGCTTTTTTCGGAATGAAAGTAAAGCCGTGGGTACCGTGTCGTACATTTACGGCACGAAAAAGAACCTGAAGCCTGAAAGAAGAGGCCTCTGAGCAAAGTTTACCGACCGTTCCACGCCCAAAATTGAATGGGCCGCTGATGACCCGAGATGTTAAAGAGCGTCCATCAATAAATTAAACAAATCAAACAAATTTCAACATATTTGGCATAATATCACTTCGCAGATAGTCGTGAAATGTGGTTCATCATTAAACCATTGCTTTTACAAGAATGTGTAAATTGTCTTTGTTCGTGCATGTTCATTGAATAATAGTTAAAAATAAAATTGACACAGGCCACTTGACAATACAGGAAAGGCACAAACTACACATTATGTACATGCCCCAAATGAACACGAAAACAGCTGATTCTTGACCGTAATGCTCCAACTAAAAAGACTTAATCCTGTGCCACCTGAAAAAATATTTCGTTAATTTATAAGTTCTAAGCTTGTGTTTATATAAAATAATTTTAAGCCATAAAATAGCAAATAGAAAATATGCCTTATCTTCAATAGCAGGAAAACCGCTGTCAATCAGAAGCAGTAAATCGATAGAAGTGATAAATTTACAAATCTGCAAAGAAGTTTCCAGATAAACTGCACCAAGACTACTTTTTTTTAGTAGGATTTAACACCCGTTTTTGCTACTGTGGCACCACAGGCGGTGGACACTGATGATACATGGGATGAAATGGTAAATTGGGAAAGGATTCTTTTTTAAGGAAGGAAACGTTCCAAGCCTAAGTTTAGGGTACCTTCCCGGTAATTGTCATTTATGAGGACTGTCATTTATGAGGACTAAGGAAATATTCCAACCCGAGACCTCCCGCTCACGAGTCCGCGCCTGAACGACCTCGGTACACCGTGGCGGTAACAAAGGCTAATTACGAGTAGACGTTACAATAAATAAGGAACGAATTGAAATCCCTAAACGATTTTACATGTCTCTTGGTCAACATTTATTATTTATAAATATGGCACGAAAATAAGTGATACGAAGAATATATATTGCATGGTAACAACTTAGGGGTGAATATATATATATATATATATTTTTTTATACAAAAGTTTTAATTCAAAGCTGAAATGCTGAATCTGTTTCCCACCAGCTCTTTACTTTCCGGCTCACGGATAAGGAGTTTAATAAAAATAGGCTGATAAAAGTTAGCAATAATTCAAAAGAAAACGGAGAGAAAAGTTTTAAGAATATGCTTTAAACTGCATAAGGAACACCCAAGACACAGAGACACTGCAAGAAGTCTTAAAGGTGGTGGGCAGGACATATAGTACGAAAATATTTTAACAGGTGGACTCCCTGATTGACAGAATTGGGCATATGGGACGTCAAGGCACAAAATTTATTATCTACTGCATCGAGGACAGTGATAAGAATAGGAAAATTTTATTAAAAAAGTAAATAATAATTAAACTAGGCTGATTTTTGCCCTAAGGGATCAGCCTAATTAACAGTTTAAAAAGTTTGTTATTAAAATGTTAAGAATTAATATTAATCTGAGGATATTGCCTAAAATGCCTGTCTTTCCTTTTCACTATAAAACATGGGAATTGAAGATGAATTCTATTTCAAGTCAACATAACATTTTCCTATTCTTATTTTTGTCCTCGATTCAGTAGATCTTTTGTCTCACGGTTTCTGATAGGTATTCATACGTAAGTATAACATTTTATACAATTGTTAATATTCTTTGCGCGAATGTTAAATATTTTATTCTTGTTCTATTCATGAATTAGTACATAACCCGTATGTGGCTCTTTTCTGACAATCGACAATTGTCTGTTGCAAGATGACTTGAAAAGTTTAAGTATCCATAATAAAAACGTACAATTTTTACAGTTTTGTGAGACAAGTTTAGAGAAATTATATCTGAATTCTTATTTTATTTTATATTTTATTCGTGGAATAGTCTTAATAAATATCACTCAAGGGTCTGAGATTGCCAGGAAAGCTCTTGTGATATTAATTGTGATAAATAGCACTGTATATTGAAAGAATTAAAAAATACAGCTAAATAAAACCAATCTTGAAAGGGAGAAAATGTGCAGCATTAATTTTTTGAACGCCCAACATTTTCCCTCACGAAACAAGGATGAAATACTCGAGGTTATAATTTTGTTTTGGGAAAATTAGAAAAAAATTAGATATTAATTGTGGTATTTGGTAATATCTTTTAATTTTCCGACCGAGTTTACAAATTCATTATGTTTAATTATAGATAAAGCTGGCTAATGACACGTTATAGGGAAATGTTCGCAGTTCTTTAAACGCATCGCTGCTGATTTAACCCAAGAGCGAAAGCCCTTCTTCCCTTCCCGGGCAGCAGCACCTTGCTCACATAGAAACCCGCGTTCCAGAATGGCACTTAGTGTTACTTCTACCACACGACTTAATAATCCCACACGCTACAGGAACCTCCCTCCCTGCAGGAATTTTAAAAAGAAAATTTAATTCGAAAATTCCAATCTCGAATGCCGCACATAGCAGTTAACTGCTGAGCTTAGAACGACTACATTAGACGCCGGGAGTGTGTAATATCCAGAGTGTGAGGTAAAATAAAGTTCCCTTGTCTAGAGGAAGGAAGAGGGAAGGCAACTGCCACGCCTCCTTTTTCTCAGAATTAAACTGCGCTCCGCCTCGCAGCAGAAACGCTGGATTAACCTTGGAGCTCGGCTGCCGTACTTTGACAAAGAAAGGCTTGTTGTTACCACATTATCGAATTGAAGCACTTGAAAAGTTCAAAATGTATGCTTATATAGTGTCTGAATTAACTAACCCTATTGTATGCTGTAGTTCTATCCACAAAGCCAAACACAGCATGTTAGTGACTGGTCACTCGGCGCAGTAACACAAGGAAGTGTTGAGATATTCTTTCTTACTGAAAGCGTCGCGTCCACTCTTGATCCTAACCAGTCAAAATTGGTCAAGAGTAGAATTTTTTGTCAGTGTATGCGCGTTCGCACACTTCAGCACATTGCTTAAATATCAGTGTTGAAAAATGTACCGAGAGTACCAAAAAATGTATACACACTTTAACACTAGATATCTATTTAACATATTTCAAAGTGTACCGAAAAACAATAGTAATGGGTAGTATGATGTTCTGTAAACAGATGTGGCTCACATACAATATGATAGCGTTGTTACGTAACAGTTAAATCAACAATGAACAAATGAAAACAAGATTATCGTATGGTATTCTGTAAACAGATGTGGCTCACATACATTATGATAGCGTTGTTACGTAACAGTTAAATCAACAATGAACAAATGAAGCCAAGATTATCGTATGGTATTCTGTAAACAGAGGTGACTCACATTATGATAGCGTTGTTACGTAACAGTTAAATCAACAATGAACAAATGAAAACAAGATTATCGTATAGTGTTCTGTAAACAGATGTGGCTCACATACAATATGATAGCGTTGTTACGTAACAGTTAAATCAACAATGAACAAATGAAAACAAGATTATCGTATAATGTTCTGTAAACAGATGTGACTCATATTACGTTATGCTTAGACGGGATCGTTTTTGAAAACCATGTATAATGCTCTTGTTTTGTAATTAGTTGAGATTTTTCGTCCTTCGTATCTTGCGAAACCTAACCTAAAATTTTTAAATACTTTAGACAGATTAGTGTTATAACTGTAGATGCCCAATAGAAGCGTTCAACAAATGTAATTTAGGGAACTTATGGCCGTCCTGAGTGCCAAACTATGTGCCATCTACTAACGGAATCTTCTAGAACTTTGTAGTAAGTAATAAGCTTGTGTGCTGCATTCTTTCGTATATTCTCAAAACTAAAAACTTTCGATAATGGTTTTTTTTTATTTTATTTGTCAAGTTAAGTACAGAAAATGAATCTCAAGGCTCAAGAACTTTAATTATATAGTACTGTATTGCGGCATTAGCTTGCTATCTTCTTAATAATTGTTGTATAATTTATGAAAACTGTACTCTTGAATTTGTTTTGCATTAAAAACTGATTGAACTTGTTGCTTTAATACAAAACGTATAGAAGTCTCCCCCCCCCCCAGTTTCTTAGTTCATTCTTCTTATTTGAGGGATTTGGAAGATTCGAGAGTTTCTTGAAACTTTTAGGACTATCACCTTTACTAATTACCTGCAATGGAAACTGTGTCACTGAACGTATGAAGTTAACCACATCACGTGTTATACACACCTTGTTGTTTACATTTAGTCGAAGATCCCTTCTATACCAACCTGCATGTTCACCAATATAATAAACAACTGAATCATCGTACAGCCAACCGCCACAGGTGCCCGAGGTCGTTAAGGTGCGGACTCGTGAGCGGAATGTTTGGGGTTCGAATCTCATCAGGACGATCCTCCCTGACAAGTTTTACCCAGGTTTTCCTCAGTCCTCACAACTGGCAAATGCCGGGGAGGTTCTCTAAAATTAGGCCTGGAACGTTTTCTTCCTTGAAAAATCTTTTCCAATATATGATTTCATCTCATGTATCATCAGTGTTCACCGCCTGTGGTGCCTCAGTAGTAAAAACGGGCGTTAAACGCCATTAAAAAAAAAAAAGTCGTATAGCTAGCGTCCGATGAACCTGTAGCTCTAATCTACTAATTACTAACTTTGAAATTCAGTGTACTTATGACTCGGATACCGTGGTTTACGGGACCATGGATATCATTCCTGCCCGGTTGTACTAATCATGTTTGAACTTGTGGAATGTAATAAATGTCATGCTTGTCTGTTATATTATTTTCATTACGTTTGGAGTAGTATTACTATTTTTCATCTGACTTTGTTGAAAGTTAAGCGATTTCGGTTATATTTATTAATTACTTTGAGTAATCATAACATTTAATAACTCTGGGCTAATAGCACACACTTAACACGAACATTGGAGGGGGTGTACAAAATAATATATTTAAATGACTGTTTATTGGCGGTGTCTTTCCTAACTGCCAAATTTTTTAATCGCCCATTTATTTTTGAATAATGTTGTTACTTGAGTCATGGTAGTAGAGCGTACTCTAATTTCTATAACTCTATCTGGGAACCTTTTTGGATCGCTATTCCTAAACCTGTCTTTTCTCTTTAGTAATGGAAACCGTTCTCATATGCCATTATAATGTTCTAGAAAGTTTTCAGCAAGAGGCTACTTTTTACCTTGTAGTTCTAACAGCAGTAGTATAATTTACCACGAATCCACACAATGTAGGACATTTTACTTCTATGAGACAACATAGCTACCTTTTTTAACGTAATGGAAAAGAATAAATTTCATTATTTTACAATTAAAACAGCTTTCGTAGTTTGATTCCCTTGCTATTGTTAACACTTTTATTGTTATTGCATTTTAATAATGGTTTTCTATGAGAATATTCTGAATTTACTTATGTAGTTGCCGATGATCTACGTTTAGGATTTTTCTGAATATCTTTTACTTATAAATGCGACACTGATAAATATAAAAAACCAAAAGAATATACTATATTTCCAAATATCGGGCTTTCAGTGACATGCCGTTTACATAATGAGCGCTTGCATACTTTAAGACTCGAGTTGTCTAGAGTCCAGAACAGGAGTCCATTTCATCTCTCTGGTTTAGAAGGCAGATAAAATAAGTTATAGGAATTGCATAGTTCACTTGCTCTGTGTAGCTTACCAGACTGGATAAAGAGAACACAGTGTGACATGCACGTTCTGCGTTGAGCTGTATACAGTTTTGTTTGCTGTGCTTTGGCGAGATCTCCAGACTTGTGAAACCGCGGTGCGAGCTGTCAGTTTGAGAAGGGTGGAGGACTTCCTCGGCTTGATCTCCGACACAGCGGGAGCGATTGATTTCTGATAAACCCCTGGACAAATTCCGCTCCCCCCCCCCTCGCATATACGCACGCCGGACGTTCTGCCAATATTTCGCATCTCACGCCTTTTCGCCCACCTCCCACACTCACGTTTATACCGCCGAGGTATTGATATTCATTGCCCCGCCTCCCTCGTGGTGTTTAAAGAGGAGATGGTGGACCCTGTATCAATATCCTGCCTTCCCTATCCCTGTGACAATGCGTGAACAAAGGGAATCTGTGAGGCAAAAACGTTATAACCTGCATTATATGTCTAGGAAAATGCACATATATGGGTATTTATATGTATATATAACAACGTTTTATCTCTTAATACCTGTATTAAAATCAAGTTCAAACGTTCCATAACCAAAAATATCTTTTTCTACCTTTTAGCAATTTCGTATAATCCCAGCACAAAAACCAGCTACACTGACAGCACTTCGGGAAGAAATTGAAACGGCATGTGCTGAGGACACTTTCGCAAACATTGTTCACTCGGTAGTTCAACGTACTCAGAAGGATATCGACACCGATGGTGGGCATTTTGAGCAACTGTTGTAACTGTAAAAGTCTAAGATGATTAGTGCTCATCCTTTTCTGTTTGTCTGAATTCAGTTTTGTTATGTTAACAGAGCTTTTTCTTTGCTTGAAGTGTGTATACATTTTTGGCACCCTCTGTATTTATTATTATGAAACATTTAGCACCTTTAAAACTATTAATTCAAGGTGTTAATCAGTTCTAAATCCGTCATCTGCTGTAATGCTAAATTACTGGGTTGTCTTTGCATTTTATGTATTATATTTTCTTGGTAATTAGATTTGATCGACTATCTCCGGGTATAAATCTGGATTTACTGTCCTGAACAGGTGTAAGTGTAAGCCCGAATCGCTCGTTTGGTAAAAAAGTTCATGAATTCAGATAAAATGTTCGTTTAGACTGCTAGTGTTGTGAGATTTTCCAATTTGCAAAATACTCTGTTTATAAATGCGGCAAACAGTGCTATTATCGTTGACACGATTAAAATGAAAATAGTTCTAAACTTCACTCATATTAAAACTTGCATATAAATATGTTTTATTGATTTTTAATTTAGAAATACTTGTGATGTCAAAACTTCCACTAGATCAATACACACTGCTCTTAAAATGACCCCACAAGTAAAAATAGAATGCACTGAGGACAAGGAAAACATCGGACCATGATATTGCTTCTTCGTGACCATGAATCTGTTTGAGAATCGCTGATATAGAACAGGGGTAATGGCAACACAAAAAAGATGCAATAGTCTGTGACTGTTATGAGCATTACCTCTCAAATTATATACAGACGTAAGAAAATTAAGAAGATTCAAACTGCCATATCTCCGTCAATGTTAAATTTAGCAAATTCATGACCCATTAACTAGATGTTCCTATCCCCACAAAGCAAAGGTGTGTTGTTATTTTCTAAAGCACCAAATGCAAGCAGTTGGACTATTAATAAGAAAGACCTAATACTTGCAGCTGAGAATGAAAGGACATGATCAAACTTAACGGCACCAGTTCTTAGCCTTCCTGGACATTTTTCGACATGCCGCCACGGGTCAATTTTGCATTGTTTTGTTTCTTCTTTACCATTTTTCATTTCAATGCCTTCTGCACTCTTTGTACTCTGTTTGTTTATTAACACTTTTTCACATGATTGATTGGTGAAAAAAGAAATAATTATATTCAATAGTAAGAGAGGTACAACTTTTAAATTATTATTCACTTTTTACTTTGATATATTGGATATTTATTTAAAAAGCTATGCATAGTTTTTTTTAAACCGTTTAATTAAATGAGTTGGCGCACGGTTACAAATAATTGATTAAAAGTTATGCCTAATAATTTTGGCACAATGGTGTATGGAAAAGGACAGTTTCTTAAGAAATTGGATTAAATGTAAGGATTGAAGTTACATTTATAGAAGAAATAGAGCTTGAAAATCCTCCAGGCTGATATTCCTCTGTTTCCTTTGATCCTGATGACTTTTTATTTATCGAAATTAGAAAAAAGATCTACTTTCTAGAAGAAATATTTACAAAATGATTTATGTTTAACTGAGTGAATGATCCAAAACAGAGTAAAAAAAATCTATGATATATTTAAATATTTTTAAATATTAAAAAAAATAGAGTGAATTATCACACCACATTAAAACATATACAAAACTAAGCGGAAAAATCAAAATATTACGGTGATATCAAAATCTGGAAATACAAAATTTTTAAGAAAATCATTTTGATTCCCCTTAACTGAAACCTAATTCACTTTTTGGGTTGTTTATATATCCCCTATTACATTCCTAAAAAATTCCAATAATTACTTAATATTATGTTTCATTTCCAGTAGAAATTTTTATCAATGTTGGACCTGAACGTATATTTGTGGTTTAAGAATGCCACGTTAACAGTTAGGCTACTTCAGGCCATTCTTAATCAAATTTATCTCTCTTGATTACCACAATAAGGAGTTAAAGAATAAACATTTTAAATGTTTCCAACCTTGAAAGTTTCAGAAGGAAAAAGTGCAGTTTTGATTTTCCTCTACCAGCCTGCGTCGAGGTATCTTCATCTTGCGAACCATTGGCAGAGGGTAGATCTGTATACAAAGCCGAAGCGGGCGGAACTTTTGTTTAGTTAAAGCAGATGAGTTTCTGGTCGGATCTGGTAAAGGGTTACCAGATGGCCCCCGAGGCCTGGCGGGTTGCAATTGAATTCTGCCAGAAAGAGTAGCGCTCGGTTCTCCCCTTTCATCCCTGTAGTATTAGAGGTAAAAGTTGAGGAAATAGATGAAGCGACGGGGATGCGTCATGAAAATGGCGGAAATGAGCCTTGGAGTACCACTACAAGAGCGCAAGTCTATAAGAAATCAGTGGGAAAATATCTTTTAATTAATTAAATAATCCAGTTGGAGAACAACAACAAATTAACTGTTCCATAGTAGTGAAACATGCAATCCGTATTAGAAATTACACCACCAAGTAGGGCTAGGTAATTTTTTGTAATAATAATAATAATAATATTAATAATAATAATAATAATAATAATAAAGAACAGACGAAAAAGAGGGGAAAAAACCTTCAAAATGTCATATATTTTAAATTATTATTATATTTCTTCTCAAACAATACTGGTTGAAAATTTTCATCTTTTGCTGTTTGTAATAATAATAATAATAATAATAATAATAATAATAATAATAATATAATTACCTTCGTTACTTTTTGTTAGTGTTATGTTTGTGTAATGGTATGTACTTATTTTTTTAACTTGAAGAAAATGTTTTGTATTTTCAAAATGTATGCATTATATTAACATTTCGTAAATATGTAAATACTACTTTTTACAACAATATTCTGCTATGCACCATTAGAGGTTTCAAGTAAATGTTAGACTTATTAATTTGAACTGGTGATTGATCCGCTCTCTATACACTGAAACCATTTTTTGAGTCAGTTTTTTTCGCGCCTATTACCTGTACAGAGTAAGTCAGAATATCTGCGACAAATTCAGAGATGATACAGATTTTGCAACGAGGAACCTTTTTTTTTGTTAAACAAGGGTCGTTTAAAAGTTGGCACCCTTGCCCAAGTTATACAAGGAGGAAATGCTTTTTGGCAGTGTTTTTTTTTGTCTGTTATTTATTATTCGGTTCAATGCATGTGGGACCTCAGGTACTACCCACCAATGTCAATCACTTGCCATCTTCCAAGCAACTTCATTATGGCGTTGCGAAAACATTTTTTAGAGTATGGTGCTGCAACTGTGAATTGCAGCAAGTACTTTGTGTTGTCATACGCAGCAAGAACCGGTGAATAAGATAGGTGCGGCACAGCAGTAAACCCCAGAGCTGCCAACTTTGCGGTCTTGGTGTTGCTGGTGTGTAACCTGTCGACCATTTCTCAATTTCGCCGTTTCTGAATCCTGTGTCTAAGCCGTGTGACTGTGACAGTCGTTCTTTGAGGAAGTCAGCCCATTAACAACATGCTTGAAGTGTCCCAAAAGGTGGCGAGCCTCTGCTTTCTCACAGATGGAACAGCATAGTTATACCATGACTGGTCACCAGTTACAAGCTCATCCAAAAACGACAGATTTAAACATTTTTGTTCTTCTGTACTTGTGTCAAGTCTTTTTTTCATATTCACATTCAAATCGTCGTGCAGGGTTGCGCGGCTGAGGCCCATCTGACATTCCAGTTTGTTATACGCCTTTCAATTCAAACACAATCCTGGAAGATCGCAATGTTGACGTTGTGTTCATTTGTTGGTGAACCTATTAACCAAATGTAAATGATTTTCTGTGCATGAGCTTTTTGATCACGTACCGTAGTTAAACGTATATGACTTTTTGCAGTTTTGATGCCTCCCTTCCACAAAAACCACGCAGACCTTCTTTGTTCACGATAGTTTCCTTCCTTCTTATCCACGTCTTTCTCTACTTCATAACAAACGAACACTGTCCTTTCACTAAGCACAATGTTTATAATCGGATTTGATTCGTTTAATTTTTTTCAAGGACGCTCTTTAACATCTCAGGTCATCAGCGTCCCATTTAATTCTGTGCGTGAAACGGCTGACAAATTTTGCTCAGAGGCCTCTCTTTCAGGCTTGAGGTTCTTTATCGTGCCGCAAATGTACGACACGGGATCCACGGCTTTACTTCCCTTCCGAAGGAAGCCATACTTACGATTTTTACGCCCGAAAAAAATCCATCATTCCTGGCCGGGTTTGAACCCGCGACCTTGGGATTAGAAGACTAGTATGGTTACCACTAGAGCACCAGGACCGACGCTTATAATCGGCATCTAGCGTATCCCTGGCATACCTCTCGGTCATAGGCCGACGAGCAATCCAGTATAAAGAAAAACAATGAAAACAGGTGAGTTTGGCTTTAGTTTTATTGTCTTTTATTTTTTTGGTTAGAAGATATTCATTATTAGATTTTTAATCACCAAAGGCATTGTCATTAACATGAAAAAAAAAACCAGTTAAAAACAGGGCAAATATTGAGGTGCTGTTCAGTCATGTTTCCAAAGAGGGCATGCATCTAATGTTCGTTAAACACAGCTGTCGTAAATAATTAACGAACGACCTTGGAATGTACTGGTTTCAATGTAAATTATATGACGCTGTCCTGTCCTCGCCGTGTACCTTTGTGTGTAATCAATACATACACAGTTTAATGCAAGCAACCATCTAGAATGGACGTCTACGCTTTCCGTGAGATGATCGACATGAAACGCCCCTGAATTTTTTCTTTGGGGCTTGTGCGGAGTACACGACCAGAGTTGACACAGGGCACGAACTGGTTGAACTAATATTTGCTGATTTTGATCAAATGTGACACAGACCTGAAATGTTTGCCAGAACCCGACAGGCTCTGCTACGACTGTTATCAGGTTCAGGGCAAATACTTTGAACATCTTCTATAATCTGTCCAAAGAGTACTTGCAGAATAAATTGATAATAGCATGTTATAATTAATCAATGTCCCACACCCATGTTTTCTTAAATGATATGTTTCCTAAACGACTCGTCATAGAACATAAAATTTAACAATATGTTCCTCTTTCTCCTCCCAATTTGTCCCCGAAATATTGACTGGTCCTGTATATTCAAGGGAACATTTACCTGCATCGACAGGTGCATTTTTTTAATTAAGGGGATGTTGTAAATGCACAATTTATGCTTGTATTGAGTAAATGGTAGCTATTAACCGCTTGGTCAACCGCGTTACACAGATGCGCATCTATGTGAAGACTGAAAGCACGCTGTCTGCTATCTATTTATGATATATATATATATATATATATATATATATATATATATATATATATATATATAACTTATTAATTCAAGTGCATAGACCTATCTTACAAACGTCTACATTTGTCATAGAATATGTTGGAAAGTATGTCCTTATTTAATATAGCTTTTCGGGTTACCAGTCACATCAAACATAAAATTCCAGCTTTCGACCATCCTTAATTCTGTGGCCTTCGTCGGGGCTCATACAATATCTTAGTACCACTATATATCTCTCTCATTTTAAGAAAGTTTGCATACCCATGGATTAGTTATTCTTTTCAAATGACTGCAATTTCTTCTTGTTGTATTGTCTTTTAAATTCTTCCAATGTGTGCAGGTTATTCCGATATACTTTATTTTCAAGTTCCCCTTACAATTATCCTTTCCACAATTATGCTGTGTCGGTCCTGGTGGTGTAGTGGTTACCATACTTGCCTTCTATACCCAAAACGCGGGTTCGAACCCGGCCAGGATCGATGGATTTTTTCGGGCGTAAAAATCCTAAGTATGGCTTCCTTCGGAAGGGAAGTAAAGCCGTGGGTCCCGTGTCGTACATTTGCGGCACGAAAAAGAACCTCAAGCCTGAAAGAGAGGCCTCTGAGCAAAATTTGTCGGCCGTTTCACGCCCTGAGTTGAATGGGACGCTGATGACCTGAGCTGTTAAAGAGCGTCCTTAAATAAACCAATCAAAAAAAAAAAAAAAAAACAATTATGCTGTACACAGTTGTTGAAAAAATGCATGTTTACCATCAGTGTGAATTATTTCTATAAGAAAGGCGTGATTATGTTAGCTATCTCTACACATTCAAAGATATTTTCATAAAAAATTGTACCACGACAGTTTTTTTTTTCATGTACAAGATTGGATTTTTATGTACTCCAATACTTGTTCTGTGTTGCTATATGATCATTTAGATGCAATTTGTGGGAAAATAAAAATAATAAATAAATGCGGGATAGTGTAGTCCTTCTTAACACTTTGCAAAACTCAGCTGGAGAAACTACCATCGTCATTAAATGGCTGCAATTTCTGAGGAATCTTATACGGTTTTAATTTTAAATTTTTGGTGGCATTCCAAGTGAAAGTTTGTAACATTTCGTTTTCTGTATAAGCCTTCGATGAAAACCAACTGATTTCCTTCTTTTATTATTCTTTTGTTTTTATTATTATGGTCCATAAAAGCTACTTGGTGTTGCACTTAAGTTAGTACAAGGTAATTTATAGTATTGGCTTACTCTCTGGCGATCAGAAGAAGGCAAGCGACAGGAATGTGATACGACAACATTTTCTACCTTCCTCACTATGTCCACTTAAGTTAATGCCGATAAAAATAAAGAGAGTTGTTAGATACTCGCCCATAGTTAGAAGTCCAGCGGGGTTGCAAGATGTTAAGTCTGAGAGGTGCTCATTAATGTGGCAGTATGGATATCTCACATACACTTGTACGTGTACAGATAAACAGTTCAACCCCCCCTCCCGAGACCCTATTCACACTTAACAGGTAAACTTCAGTGCTAATCTAAGTGTACTACCTTCTATCCATTGTCCTCAATTTATTACTCTATAAGCATGCGGCAGTTTACTTTCCATTTCTTATGAAGAACAGATCCCGTGTCCCTAAATCTATACAAGATTACGAACACTACATCTGAAATATGAAGATTTTTCTTACAAATCCCCTTTTTATTTTTCTGCAAGAGTTTATTTTTATATGGTTTCATATATAAACTTTGTGAGTTCTAGAATATAATGATTTTTGTTATGATAACACCGTTATCACATAAATAGAGTATTCCAATTTATCACCTTAAAAACCCCAAACAGCGCCCCACAACTTTAGGCGGGTTTATGAAAGTCAAAGGAACCAGATAGCAGCAAGTGCCTGTCAGCTCTTTCTGCCCGTATCTAGCGGATGAACGTCCATTTGAAACAAATTCATTTTAAGGCTACAAACGTGTTATAATTAGACAATTTATTGTGAGTTTCATGGTTTATATTCTAAATCTTAAGACAATAGGTTACCAGTTTAAAAATGTCATTAAATTAAGTAATATTTATGATTAATTTTACAGTATTGAGCTGTCAATTTTTGGTATTTTGATATTAGATTTTGGTATAAGCTTTAAATGCAAGTATTTAATTGCATTTTTTAAATAATTATTGGACAATAACGGTAAATATTGCATTGTAAACGAGATTCTAGATTAATTTATGGTAACTAACGCACACATTTCTGTTTGCAAAGTATAGCTGTTTACAAAAAAAACATGGGCGAGTTAATTGACCCTGAAATAAGAAAAAACATGCGAAGTACAGATTTAGTTTTAATGCAATTTTTATACTACAAATGAAGGAGAAATCGGAAGACAGAAGCTATACATAAAGTTTTACAGACTTAGAACTGTCTATGACACAAAATCATTAAAATTTGTTGATAAAAAGTGCAATTTTCCCTTCGTCAATAAATATAACTACTACTTTAATTTGTTTTTATAATCAAAAGCTATAAGTTTAACATATTAAAATCTAAAAAATCTATTTTCTTGCACATTAAGATAGTGTTTCTTTCTTGTGTTTTGTGATGTGTTTATAGGTCGTTCAGGGCTACATTTTTCAGTGAGTACGCAAAATGAATACATTGGAATTATAGGAGGTGAATGTTTTTCCAGATTCGGAGTGAAAGGCTTGTGTTTTGGTTTTGTCTAATGAGGGTGGAACTGCGATCCATGCCTATGGTGAAAATGTTTGTTCTTCAACAATATAATTGTCAACCAGTAATTATTAGAGTAACGTCGAGCGGTTACATTTGTTGGTATCAGTAACAGTACGTTTTTTTTTTTTTGATTTATTTATGGACGCTCTTTAACATCTCAGGTCATCAGCGTCCCATTGCAACTCAGTGCGTGAAACGGCCGACAAATTTTGCTCAGAGGCCTCTTGAGGTTTTTTTCGTGCCGTAAATGTACGACACGGGACCCACGGGTTTACTTCCCTTCCGAAGGAAGCCATACTTAGGATTTTTACGCCCCGAAAAAATCCATCGGTCCTGGCCGGGTTCAAACCCGCGATCTTGGGTATAGGAGGCAAGTATGGTAACCACTACACCGCCAGGACCGGCATAACCCTAGGTAATCAGTAAAGCATTCATTACTGGGCAAAAGATCAAAATCGAATGTGTACTTGAGCCAAGATCCAGTTTCCGGCAAAGGAGACTTTTCCAATTTTTGGATAGTTTTCCATCAGACTCGACCTAAACGGAATCTGCATTCTATCATCCATGACTCTGTGATTGTTCCTGAGTAGCATCTTTGAAGCCAACTATAATTTCAAGCAGGATAAACTGTATTTATTTTTTTAACGTTTTGTTGTATAAAAGACAAAAAACAACTTATGTACTTTTCATGTACATGAATGAGTATTCTGAACAACTGGAAAAAGTGTTTAGTGCAATATTCTAATGTTCCTTCAGAAAATATTTATACTGGAAACAAATGTTTGTAATGTTATTGGTCGAAAATATTGCTGTATTTACAAGTGTATTCTTGAAAAGAACAAATCCTTCGCCTCCTACCTTAGTATCGGCTTCATTGAAATCTCCATAAACTTGTTCCGTATCGATTAGGATTACCGGGATTTGGAACGGAAGGTCTAGGTTCGATTCCCGCCAAAATAACCTCAATCCTCGTAAATGGTAAATGCCGGAGAGATACCCAAAACTTAGGCTTGCATTTCTTACTTCCTTTTAAAAAAAATTTTAATTTATCATTTCATCTCATGTATTTATCACCAGTGTTACTTCCTGTGATGCCACAGCAGTAAAAACGGGCGTTTAACATTATTAAAAAACTTGTTCGGAACATCTCCACAGCGTTCGGCAGTTGTTTTCTTTTGCCTGCATGCATATTTTTTCTTATGCAATTGATATTTATCTTGATGAAGGAATTGTTTGGGTTCAATGCTTGAATTTCCTTTCTTGTTAATTTGACTTGTATATTGTTGTTTAAAATTTAGTAAATACTAGTATATACAAAATTTCAGAATAAGCTTACTTATAATGCACAATTTCGTGGTATTAATTTAGTTCTTGGTCCATCTATAAATTAGGATTATAAAATTTGAATAAATGAATTAATTAAAGACTTTTAAAAATCAATCCCTCCTTACGAAATGCATACGCCACTATCTCGTATCTTCATGTTTCAGGTACTAGCTATTATAAAGAAGACTTTACATGTAATTTTTTATTTAGAATCTAAGTATAATACACATATTTTAGCCTAGGAATTGCAATTCTGGTATAAAACATGAACGTTACCAACGAAATTATATTCCAGTATGTTTGTTTGTGTGTGCTTAAACATATTTTTATACTATAAATCAGACATTTGCTTACTTTGTAAATTCGGTTTTATTAACCAAGATATTTTTCTCTTTCCAGGTAAGCGAGATGCTAGGCTACTGATACCGGGAGAATGCCTTTATCAAGGTGAGATAATCTAAGTTTACAAAATAAAATTTACGATGATCATTAAATTTATTTACGTTAATATCTGTTTAATTAATAAATAAGCTAAGACGCTGTTACTATAGTAACATCCACATGTTAGGAGTAACAATTTTAGTCTTCGTTTTCTATCACAAAGTCTTTTTACTGCCATATTACTTTACCAAACAGAAAGCTTTCTGTAATGAAAACTTACCTTATCTTTGAGTTGGTCTGTATTGCCAACTCTCTCTGCATTTTCAAGAAGTATTTAAAGGTTTATGCGTCTGATTGAGGAAGAAGAAATATTGTCTGATAGAGCAGTAAGAACTGCTTTATTATTTCTTATTACATTTTTATTTGAGTTCTAAAATCAATTAAAATATTGCTAAGGCTATCTTGAAACCATGAAAAAAATTAAAGATAATATTCTATTTGAAATACTCTAATACTATTCTACACCTTTTTTAAATATTGAATGTCAGTAAGATTCGTTAGCATATTCTGTAATTAGTTGCAAAAAAAACTTGAAATACCATTACTTTTATATACGAGGTCTCTTCAAAAAGTATCGCGAATTTTGAATTTCCGCGGGCTACGTATATTCGATTGTTTTGTGGCGTTATGTTGGTACTCACTTATGTTGACAAACTCGGCCATTTTGAATGTTCAGTTAATTGTTGACAGCTATTTTGCTTGAACGTGTTTTAGCTTGTCTTCGATTTTTGCCTATTCTAAAAAATGGAACAAAGAATCTGTATCAAATTTTGTGTGAAAAACAAAATTAAGTGCGCGGATGCATTCCGAATGTTGACTATGGCATATGGTGAAGCTACCTTGGACCAAAGCAACGTTTATCGGTGGTACGAAATGTTCTCAGAGGGTCGAGAAGATGTGAACGACGAAGAGCGTCCCCGACGCCCGAGCTCGTCAACAACAGACGAAAACATTGAAGTGAAGAAAATAGTATTGGCCAATCGTCGAATCACCGTTAGAGAAGTTGCTGAGCACCTAAACATATCGATTGGCTCTGATTTTTACCGATGATTTGGGCATGAGACGGGTCGCCGCAAAATTCGTACCAAAGTTGCCCAACACCATCGCATTAACGTTGCTAAGGAGCTGTTGAACTCTGTCCGCGACGACCCAAATTTGCTCCAGATGGTCATAACTGGTGACGAATCATGGGTTTATGGTTATGACGTGGAAACTAAAGCTCAATCATCTCAATGGATGCTGCCACACGAGCCAAGACCGAAAAAAGCGCGCCAAGTTCGGTCGAATGTGAAGGTTTTGCCGACAATTTTCTTCGAATGCAGGGGCGTGGTGAATCATAAATTCTTGCCACAGGCTAGAACGGTCAATAAGGAATATTACCTGTAAGTTATGCGCAATTTGCGCGAAGCAATCCGCCAGAAACGCCCGGATTTGTGGATGAACAAAAATTGGGTTTTGCACCATGAAAACGCCCCTGCTCACACATCGTTGCTTGTGCGCAAATTTTTGGGCAAAAGCAACACACTTATGATGCCGCAGCCACCGTACTCCCCAGACCTTTCCCCCTGTGACTTTTTTGTTTCCAAAACTGAAGAGGCCCATGAAAGGACGACGCTACGCCACGATTGAGGAGATAAAGACGGCATCGAAGGAGGAGCTGAACAAGATCACAAAAAACGATTTTTTAAAGTGCTTCGAGGATTGGAAAAAACCGTGGCACAAGTGTATAATATCTGGTGCGGATTACTTTGAGGGGACAAAATAGATACTCATGAATAAATAAATACTTTTGAAAAAACATAAAATTCGCGATACTTTTTGAACCGACCTCGTACACATCATTTAAAAAATGAAAACTCAATGCTTTTCCTACATCGCACATTACATAAGCCGGAAAGATTCGATGCAGGAATTGCGTGTTACTGGCACACTCTGTCACTAAGGTTCTTGAATTATCTGCTGCAACTGGCTCAAATAAAATGACAAAGTTGGTATGTACACTAAATACTTTGTGTAGCAAAACAGGAAGAAATCAAACGGAAGTCAATTTTGGTCTCCTTGGTGGCCATTTCATTCAATATCAGTTCTTTCTGCAGCAAGAGACCTTCAGTGATCAGGTACGATATTCAAACATCATTATGGAATGGATTAAGGCTCCATCCTGCTGGAAACATATTGAGAATCTTGTCAGTGTTAAATGTCCACTATAAAATGTCTGGTTAATGAAAGAGTGCCTATTATTTTCGAATGGCAGTGCTCAGAAAATAACCACTTTCCGCGAATTACACTCAAATTCAATAATTTTTATATCCAAGGTTTCTGGTGTCTCAAATTGGCACATGCCTGTTGCTTTTTTCGTTTGTTTGACATTTCGCTTCGTTGCTAAAAATTAAAAATTACGGGGTTCAATAATGTATCTCCTATAGTTTCTTATTGAAGTGGGCACAAAACTGGAGTCGCAAGGGCTGATGTGCTCTCACTGATAATCTTGAACGTTCTAAGCACTGCCCTCTTTAGGTTGTATGCGAAATTGTCGGTGATTAATTCTCTTCTTCAATGGTCATGCAGAGAATACTTTACAATTTGTATCAAATGCAAATTTTTGTAAGGAAAAAACAAAAACAATTCCCTTTTACCCGGGCATATATAGAAAAGTGATAACATTTGTATTATTTATGGGGTGAAGTCATTTTATAAACACAATATATTTATAAATTTGAAAAATTACTAGTTATTAACAACTAATATTGTTAAAACTGCTGCAAATAACTGCAAATTTTGTATAGCAAAATTGGAATTTGAATTTACAATAATAAACGAATAAAAAAGTAAAGCAAATTCTTACTTCATTAGAATTATTTCTGTTGAAATACAAAGGGTCAAATGAAGAGAATATTCTACCAGAATATTTATGTTTACTGAATATAATACCACGCTCTAGCACAATAACACTACATTCACTTAACGCCATTATTAGCGTTAATTCATGGATTTGGTCTTTGGGCCAATTTACCCTTCATCAGATTGAATTACCCCATTCGCACGATACTTCTGTCGGTCCTGGTGGTGTAGTGATAACCATACTTGCCTTCTAAGTCCAAGATCGCGGGTTCAAACCCGGCCAGGATAGATGGGTTTTTTTTTCGGGCGTAAAAATTCTAAGTATGGCTTCCTTTGGAAGGGAAGTAAACCCATGGGCACCTGTGGTACATTTACGGCACGATAAAGAACCTCAAGCCTGAAAGAAAAGAAGAGGTGTCTGAGCAAAATTTTTGCCCCTGATTTGATTGGAACGCTAATAACCTGAGATGTTAAAGAGTGTCCGTAAATAAACCAAATCAACAACAATACCTCTAGTCTATAGCCTTGTATTCATATTGTAGTTCTTACGACATTCAAGAAAGTTTTTCTTTTAATTTATCATACTGAGTTATAAATGTAAAATGTTTAACTATCCTAATTTTATAATTAACATTATTATTTCAAACGCAATGCGGAATTTTATAGTTTAATATCAGAAGTTTATAATTTTCATCTATCAGATCTATTTATTGTCCAGTTCTTGTTAGCATATTTCCACATTGGTACTACCATCCTCTTGTCGATTTGTAGTTATTTTCTTTGACTTTTTTCTCAGGCTAATGTTTTGTATAGTATTATACATAATTAGTTTCTGCCCACGTTTAAGAAGAGCTAAACTTTGGGAAAGAATATTCAGAAAACTATTACAGTGTTTATCTGTTTGCGCCGTCAATCATTTAAAATTATCTTTGGGTTTATTTCAGTTGTCATAACTGCCGATAGCATTCCATTGATACATTTTTATTTCAATGTAAGAATTTTCAAATTTAATAAAATGGGAAGCTAGGAAGTGAAAAAAAAGCTGTAATACAGGTTAACTTTTCAAGCGTACTGTTCATCTTCCCTTGCTGAGCTGTAAAGCTAAGCTAAATTTGACTCGATACAACAATAGTTTTGCGGAGCACGCCAGTCACGTCATGTAGCATCCCCACCACCAACCCACCCTCTCCCTCTCCCAAGCTTGTTACAGCTCAAGCAACTGTTTTGCTCGTGTCTTTTCTGCCAATTAGTGCTATGTAATTCTAACAGAAGCACCAGTCGAGACTTTTATAGACTGTTGTGAACAAGTATAACTAAAATAATTTTCAGGAAGTGATTTCAAACCGTACCTAGAGTGATGATAATTAGCTCAATGCTGGAATAGGTAAGGCCACGATGCAGTGGGGAACTGGCTGTGCAGCTCCAGTACACATGGCGAAATTGCCCACCCGAACAATCAGCAGGTTCAATTGTAACATCCGATATGAGAAACTCCGACTCGGGCAATATGACTTGGGACTCGCATTCAGGGATGTGTGGATTCAAATTACTTGCGGTGGACATCCTGACCTAGGTGTTTACGTGGTTTACTCTAGTCACGTAAATGCCGGGATGAATATATATTTTCGACTAATTTTCCTGTCCTCATTCCCCCTTATTTCATTTCTTTGTTCATCATTTCAGGAATCCAAGGCCAGGCAACGTTAGTATGTTTTTTTTGAATGGTATTTAACGCCCGTTTTTACTACTATGGCACCACAGATGGTGAACACTGATGATACATGAGATTAAATGATAAACTGGAAAAGGATTTTTTTTTAAGGGAGGAAACGTTCTAGGCCTAAGTTTAGGGTACCTTTCCGGCATTTGCCAGTTATGAGGACTGAGGAAAACCTGAAAAAAAACAGTCAGGGAGGACGGTCCTGGCGGGATTCGAACCCCAGACCTGCCGCTCACGAGTCCGCGCCTTGACGACCCCGACTGCCCTTGGTGGTTTGAGTTGATGTGCATTAATAGAGTTTGCACATGGGAAAAACTACCTATTATTTATTTATTTATTTATTTATTCTGGTAGAGCTAAGGCCATTAGGCCTTCTCTTCCGCTCTACCAATCTAATAATAATTGCATGAAGTTATAGCGACAATATTACAATCACAACATTGACAATACTCGTACACATATAAACCAATGTAAAACATGTATATAAATAAATGTATGCTAATACATAAATATTGACAATGAAAAATATTAACTTCAGAAGAAGAAGAAAAAAGAGAAAATAAAATAAAAGAATAATAATGTACAGCAAGCACCACCAATGTCAATTTATACATATATCAACTTACGTTTTTGGTGTGATAGTAGCCCTTCTGAGGGGCTCAAACTACTTAAAAATGGGGTGGCCCTCCACCTAGATTTTTTGTGTTTCATATCTTTGCATATTTAGGTAATTTGTTCAATTTTGCTCTTATTGTGCATATTTTGGCGTTTTAAAGTCATATTTGCGAACATGATTTTATATTCAGATACGTTAAAATGTTGGATATTTAATAAATAATATGCAACTATATTGGGTGAATTATCTATTCTAAGATTGACATTGGAATGTGGGCTTGCACGCTGTATACAAATATACAGTGATTCCTCTGGTGTCTCTGCCCTACATTTTACAGTAAAAACGAATATGGCGAGTCATAGTAGGCTAGCGAGCATCAACTTGCAAAGTGCAGTGCAGAAGTTTCCGTGAATAACAAACTTAAGAAAGGGCTGGAAGGAAATCGTCTATTTTAAACAATATGCAAAATTAAACAATTGTAAAGGAGACTAGGGGACAGGGACTTCACTCTGTTTAAATATGCTCCCATAACACCTTGCGACAACGAAAACAGCTTCTCACGATATATGCCCATTCTGACTGACAACAGGAGTTCTGGGTGATATGTATGCAATACAACTTTGTTTCACTGTAGAGAGGTGTTTATCTGCAGTTAGCTTAATATCGGTTATTAATCTTTACAGGAACAAGAGTTGCGAATAACAGAAGAAAACGTGCCGTTCATATAAAGCAGTACAAGCAAAAATTAAACTTGTGTATTAATGTTTAAATAATCTATCAATTATTGTATTTATTTAAATTTGCACGTATTTGGTCATATTTTGTCTTTTTTTTGGTCATATTTGACCATTTTTAAGGTCGTAATTGCTTGCATATTTCCCACTTTTTAGGTCATGAACATCCGAACCCCAATCATAACACATCAACCAAGAAAAGGAACGTTAGGGTTACTTATAATCTGGTTGCCTTTCATATCCCTCACCTCATCCCTTCCTCCCATATGTTCAGTAGGATAGAAAAGGCTTTCCTTATGCTTTTCCGTGTCTGAAAGCCTTCTCTATCTCGCCTATTCCAATCGAATAAGATATTAGAAAGAGATAATGGTTATTTCTGAAACGTTAACTAAGACTATTTCGTGTGTTCTTAATTTAATTTAAGTCGTTCTTTTAATACACGGCGCTCAAATTAGACTCTGCAAGTTGTAACATTCATTGCTATGGAATTTCTATAACACTCCAGCGCTGCAACGTAATCTAAGAGATTTTTTTTTATTAGATTTATTTACGAACGCTCTTTAACATCTCAGGTCATCAGCATCCCATTCAAATCAGAGCATGAAACGGCAGACAAATTTTGCTCAGAGGCCTCTTCTTTCAGGCTTGAGGTTCTTTTTCGTGCTGTAAAAGTACGACACGGGACCCACGACTTTATTTCCCTTCCGAAGTAAGCCATACTTAGGATTTTTACACCCAAAAAAATTCATCGGTCCTGGCCGATATCGAACCCGCGATCTAAGCAAATAAAAATTACTAATTTTATAATATTATTTTTTATTTTACATTCCTTGAATGTAATTGAATCATAGTAAAATTAATGCTATCAGAAAATTCGTTTGTCAGATGCGCTTGCTTGCATGGACCAATGTCGAGCTGGAAGAAAATCAATAACAGCTGGTCCCATCATTTACCTAAGTACATACTATTAACCTCTTTCAGCGCGATAAACTTGCGGCTTAAACATCAATTTGGAATAATAAATAATGGGAATATAATAATGAAAACGAAAAATGTAACTTGTAATTTTATACTACCAAAATACGTTTAAGAACCACAAACTACCACCGCTGCAATGTTGGTAACATTATCGAAAGATTTAGGCACTGTGTCTTTCACACTACATCTAAGGGAAGCACGCGAAGCATTTATTTGAAACAAAGAACGTTTCGAAATGATTCGAATCAATATAATTTTTAATTTCTAAATTATTTATGAATATTAAGAGTTGTCTAAAATGGTGTATAATATAATACACGTGCTAATAGTAATTTGTGATGCACAAAATAAAATGCCACTCTTTAAAGTTTTTCTCATACATAATCCTTTCTGAACACAAATGAATAAACATGAATAAGATATTCCTCACTAAAGGCTATTTACTTTAGCAGATTTGTATTTTCCTATCTCAAACATGTACACGCGTTTGTCTTTTCTGCTCCATTTTCAGGCACATGACGCTCAAAATTCATTCTCCTTTACGACCAGTCGGAATTGGGCGAAAACTGTTCAGAAAAGTAGTTTTGCTTAATGGCTCACTTTGCGACAAAAATCTTAAACATGATTGGCACTCTTCAGAAAACTTCCCCCCTTTTTCAACTTCCCGTTACATTAATGACCATAATTTTGTTCTGCGTGCTTTCTTTCCTTGAAACTCTGTATAATTCTCGTTAATTGTACAGTAGATGCGCTGTCTGTCCAAACCCCGCGAGCCAGAGGTTTAAAAGAAGTATAATCTCAGAAAGAGTGGAAAAGCAGTTAGAAAAGGGATAAAAGGCGGTAAGGAAAAGAAAAACCTTCTCATCTTGCTTTCCAGTTTTATTAACACTATCGTCATTTATACCGAAAACTTCTGGTAGTAACAATAATTGAAAGTGACTTGGAATCACTTGAGAGCAATTGTTTTTTTATACGTCTTATCCTTTTTCTGTGCGTTTCGTAGTTTTAGTCTTTGTCGTTTGAGAATATTACCCCTGTAAATTATTCTTTTCTCTTGTTCTTCTCCAAACTAACCCACCACCCCTTTCGCAACCCTCCGTTTCACCCCCGCCGGGCATTCCACTTTCCCCCCAGTTTCAATCATACCGTCTACGAACGTGTTCTTTTTTTAATTTCCTTCTTTCTTTCTATCTTACGCATTTTTTATTCCCCCTGCCCTAACAAATGTAAAAATTTTCCGCTGTCTTCATTCGTTTCAACCCTCCTCTCATTTTTTATCATTCCTTCCCTTTTCTAATTTTTTTCGGCCTGGATTTTGTTTCATTTGCAGTTTGGCGAGGGAGATAGGGCCAGGTCATCACCAATTAAGTTTAAAAATGTTACAGGGGAAAGGTAATACAGACGACTAAATATTCTGCGTGTGTATGTGTAAGATAGGCGCATGCGCACAGCTGGTTCTGTCATTTACTCCCTCCTCCCGCCCTCCCTCCTTTTCTTTTCAGTTTTATGCCTTATTAAATTAGGTCTGAGTAGTCTAGTTACCCTTCTTGGCATTGCACCTCACGTCGCTTCCCTCTCTGTTATTGGGACGTGTTGTGAACTCGAGATAGGCAGCCCCCACCACATCGGTTAATTTCTTTTTAAAGTGCATGTCGGGTTCCGTACCACTGATGAGTCCAATCGGTTAGGAAAACACGCAACCCCGCTCCCAATACAAAACCTCATCTCAATCACTGGACCTTTGTTGTCAGAAAGGAAGAGAATCTAGGTCTTAACGGTTGTCCTTTGCAGCAACTCCGTAGCACACACAAGCACGCGGGCGAGCGGCTTAGGAATTGCTACAAGTCACATCACAAGATTGCCGATAAATTAATGAATTTAATGAGTGAAAGCTTAGACCCTCTAGTCATATTTATTAGAACTATTTCACGAATAAAATAAGAATTTAAATACTGTTCCCCTAAAATTGGCTTACAAAATTGTAATAATAATATTATTTCCACATAACTTTTCAAACAATCTTACAACAGAAGAATGTAAGTAATGCCAATAGAGAACAGCAAAATACGGGTTTAGGACTATTTTATGAATAGAATAAGAATAAAAGTTTTATATATATAATAACAATAACTAGATAAGAAGAAAAGGGATAAAACACTTGGAAAGTCACAAGTTTACTAGAAAATAAGTCGAACTGATCCCACACACAGTCTCTATTTTTCTTTGATTTGAAATTCCTAACAATAAGATCATATTACACACTTGACGCATCATTAGAACGTTTTGAAAAATCCACTTTGCGTTATGCTATCGATAATTAGGACAAAGACAAAGAATAAGAGAAAGGAGAATAGAAAATAAACATTTTTGACTGCTTGTTCAGAATATAAAAATAAAGTATTTGATAAAAACGTGTTTTACAAACTGGTAAATGATTGTTTCATTTGGGAATGTATCCCAGGTCTATTTTTGTACCATAATATTGCAAATAAATGATAGAAAACATTGTGTTAAAATTAGCAATTTAACAGGAAATGTCAACATATATTATTACTTTCTTCTCCACTGCTATTATTCTAATCTACCAATATCTGCAATTTGTTTATTGAAAGAATCCGACCGCCATGGGTAACCGTGGTCGTTAAGGCGCGGACTCGTGAGCAGAAGGTCTGGGGTTGGAATCACCTCCAGGACCGTTCTCCCTCACTGAGGGTTTTTCCAGGTTTTCCTCAGTCCTCATAAATGGCAAATGCCGGGGAGGTACCATAAATTTAGGCATGGAACGTTTCGTTCCATAAAAATAAATTCTTTCCCAATATATCATTTCATCTCGTGTATCATCAGTGTCCACCGCCTGTGGTGCCTCAGTAGTAAAAACCAGTGTTAAACACTATTAAAAAAAATGAAAGAATCTGCTTGTGAATAACATTTTCTAAGAATTGACGACTTTCTGGAGCCAATAGGTCTAAGCGTTTTCAATTCTCCATTTCTGACTATTTCAATGCAAAGATTTGTTGTAAATACTGGGCAAATAATAGATATTTATATTTAAATACTCTTTTACAGATATTCATTAGTTAATTTATCTCTTATTTTCCTATACATTCTCAGTTGCTTCAGTTGATATCTAGAAGACGGAACAAAATAGGACTCCAATGTTGTGCTTTGATGATGAGAAAATTTGGTATATATAAAGCGTAAAATGGATTCAGTGCTGAATATCATGTGTAAATGTAGATATTGGTCGATTTTGGAGTCTACAGACATAGTAAATAGCAGTAAAAATTTGCTTGCACATAATAGTGTTCTTATCCCATTTTCGTTATAGAATGGCGAGGACAATTTTTGTAATAATTAAATTTTAGATAATTACTTCGGGTATGTTTGCGGTATATACGCTCCTTTCTCTTTTATGGACTTCTTTAGGAGGTTTTACCTATGTTGTAATTATTGAACGTTCTGGTTTGCAAGGATTACAAATCTATTTCTGCAGTAAGTGCGTTCCTACAGCAAAAATGTAAGAACTTAGATACTATTAAGTTATTAGAGGCTTAGTCTCTAAGTCATAAGTAAATGCTCTTCATAAAAAGTCAGTTTTTTCTATCTATACCACATGAAACTTAGACGGGTAGCCGAGGTTCGTTAAGGCGCGGATTCGTGAGCGGAAGGTCTGGGGTTCGAATCGCACCAGGGCCGTCCTCTCTGACTGAGGATTTTTTTCAGGTTTTCCTCATTCCTCATAAACGGAAAATGCCAGGGAGGTACCCTAAACTTACGCCTGGAACGTTTCATTCTTTAAAAATAATCTTTTCCCAATATATAATTTCATTTCATGTATCATCAGTGTCCACCGCCTATGGTGCCTCAGTAGTAAAAACGGGCGTTTTATATACCATTGATATTTCTTTAGTCAAAATCTAGGTTGCGGTCCGTATAAATAATTTAGGAATCTAGAAATCCGCAACTCTCGTTCTGTTTTTCCATTATCAACGAAAGCAATCAAACGTACACAGAGGAAGGAAGCTGGTAACAACATTTGCCTTACCCTTTCTATTTATTTCTATTTACGAGATTCTGGATTTTATGTTATTACATATTTTTCCTTGGTATGCATCTGTATGAAAACTTAAAAATCACTAATTAGGTTACTAGGACTATTATATTTAATTTTAATGCTAATATTTTTACATATTTCCAACAATATTATATAGTTTAAGATATTTACATATTTTACACAGAACTAACATTTATGCCAAATATAAGTATGGCTTCCTTCGGAAGGGGAGTAAAGCAGTAGGTCTCGTGTCGTACATTTACGGCACGATAAAGAACCTCAAGCCTGAAAGAAGAGGCCTCTGAGCAAAATTTGTAGACCGTTTTACGCCCTGAATTGAATGGGACGCTGATGACCTGAGCTGTTAAAGAGCGTCCGTAAATAAAACAAATCAACAGAAAAACAAACAAAAGCGTTCATGTATAAGAGTTTAGTATTTCTTTCCTTAATCTGTCATCTTGTGTTTCCTTTTTAACTCTAGAAAAAATAGCTGATAGGTCTCGCTACCTAATGAGCTCATCATTCTACCGCTTTACCGGCCTACTTTTTGTATTAGCTGGTGTTTACAGTAAACTCTAAATGAAAATACATCTAAGGCATTTCCTAAGAATGTATCGCGCATGTTTTAATGTGAATATTTCATCGTTAATGTGTGCATTTTAGCTCTTATTTAACACTAGTTGAGTTTTGTACTCACCAATGCGGAATGGCTTAAATCGCAAGTTCTTAAACCGCGAAACTGTTATACTGGATTATTAGTGACCTCGAGTAACGTCAAGAGATCATTTCACTATACAAGAACATAATATCTCGTAAGCTTTCATGGACAGTGTTCATTGTGTTGAAATATAAAAATTTCCGGGCTGTTGTGCCGTGGTTTTTGTTTTAAAAAGCTAAAACAGAGCTTTCGCCGGCTGACAACGACCGGCATCATCAGTGTAATGAGAATTTATTTTGACAAGACTGAAGTGGTTGATAAAACAGAAGGTTATTTCAATCTGGCCAGAGAGAAAGTTTTGAAATACAACAGCATCCTCACAACATGAATAGAGATAGCGGTTTTCACCTTAGCAACACCTTCATAACAAAACGCTTCCCTTCCCTCTGCAACAGCCCCTTCGTCTGTGTCGATATCGGTCGGTCCGTGTCTGGCTAACCACGATACTGAAGATGCCGGTCGTAGTCAGCCGGCGAAAGCTCTGTTTTAGTTTTTTTAAAACAAAAACCACGGCACAATAACGTAAAATTTTAATTTTAACACTAGACAGGAACATACTTTCCATTTGCCGACGGATTCTAACTCCTAATATGAAGGAAAACTTTACATATGGTGTTTCAGGCCTTAATCCTATGACTTTTGGAGTGCTTCAAAGTTACTAGAATAAAATTGTAATTTGTGTAAATTTTTTACTTAATTGTAAATAAAATCACTCTAAACTACCTATGTCATTCTGATATTGCATGCTTTTAAGATTATTTACACATTTTGTACATATTTTTAGGATAATATTGCATAAAAATATGGGTTCTACTAATCATCAGCTGCTTTCATATAACGTGAAATTAGTCAGATAGTCAACTAATTATTTGCAAATCATTTTGAAACGTAAAAGATAAGGTATGCCGATATTCTTTTGCTTCCAAAAATCATAGAAATAAAGTGTACATAGTATTGAAAAATTCGGTGAATGATGCCATAGGGTATGTGCACATGCATGCGCATGGTTCTTCGGAGACATGGGTAAAAGCGACACCTATCGTGGACACTTGCCCGTACAGACATAGGAATCCCTGAGCTGCAATCACGCACGGCAACGGAGAGAGCCGAGTCCGGTAGTGTGCAATAAACAGTCATAACGCACGGGAACATGCAATCGTACGCCAAATATTAACTTCTTGGAATGCATATTAATACTTAATCACTTTCAGTACAAGACGAAATCTAAAGGAAAGCTGTAATGTAGCCATGTAACAGTAAAGGAAATAATAAAGATGCGGGGAAACAGCAAGTGCTTCTAACACTTATAAGTTTTGCATGTATATTTTATTAAACCTAACCTAAATTTGCAACCTATGCGTTGTTTTAACCCTGCAAGTTTTGCACATATATTTTTTTTAAATCTAACCTAAGCCAAGCTAAGCTAACTTAAATTTGCAATCTATGCTTTATTTTAACCCTGCAAGTTTTGTATATATACTTTTTAAACCTAAACTAAGCTAACCTAACCTAAATTTGCAACTTATGCGTTGTTTTAACCTTACAAGTTTTGCAATTTTTTTTAACCTAACCTAAGTTTGCAACCTATAGTTCAAAGAAAACAATGAAGTGCAGCTTATGTAGTCGTGAAGTAACAGTGGAATTTCTTTTATTTGAGCATTTACACTACATGAAATAAAAGTAAAATTGCAACCTATGCGCTATCCTCTCTGATATGCAACATTTACAAGTAACATAATATAGAGGAGAGAGTAGACACATTGTGAAGATTAAAATAATAATAAAAAAAATAATAAATACATTTGAGGGCATAGAACCCACTACTGCATATTATTAGCCCGACACTCTAACCTACTGAACTATCAGGCTGACATAAACATTGTGGTAATTATCCTCCTATAATTGTCACACTACCTGGAATTAAGCTCGGCTTTCTCCGCTGCCGTTCGTAAAAGGAGACATGACTCCAGGTCATTATTTATCTGTCTATAAGGTAAAGTGCGTGGACTACATGTGACCGCTGCGGCCAGTAGAACGTGTTCAGTGTGAGAAGTAATGTCACAGCTCAATGGAGCAGGACGTGTGCGCCGTGTCCAATTCTTCTGTTATCAGTCATACAGTCCGTGCCGATCTTGTACCAGCGTTTGTCGCTCTTTCCCCACGTTTGGGGTTCTGCTTGTCGTTGGCCGACCCAGTCGTTCCCTTCCCTCCACGAAAGCGTTTGAACCACCCTTAACCACGTTTTCTGTTTAAGACTCCCCTACCATATACTTGCACCAACATTTATTGTGTGTCCGTCGCCGTTTTTCCCAATTTACGCATTGCTCCATTGCTCTATGTCGCTACCTCTTACACTGACTACGTTCTGGCCGCAGGGAGTTTACACTGACAGTCACATGTAATCTATGCAAGATGTCGCTCCTCCCCATGCCTCTAAAGAACTAGCCTTCTGATATGGCACCTTTCTCCGAACTTTCCAGACATAGCTTCCTATAAAGCATCGTGCATTGTATTCATTTGCCAACAAAATACTTCGGTATTCAAAATGCACTGGGGGTCAGATATTGAAACTTTCATTACGCTCTTAGCTTCTAAACGCTTCAGTTACATATTTCATGCAATACATTTGTAGCTTACGAAATGAAATAAATGCTATACATTATCCAAATATGCGCTTTAATGTTGCAGCTGTATAAATATATCCAATCTTTCGGTGTTCGTGCCTATTTTTAGGTATTAATAGTGTTATGACTAAACAATTTCATTATATCCTTGTCATAAAGAATAATTTCCAATTGCATAATTCATTTACGTAAGTTAGTGTACAGTGAATAGCATAAACTTTATGTATAAGTGTTGCACTTTACAAAATGCTTAAAAATTTTACAGCTCTCTTTTA
Source organism: Metallyticus violacea (assembly GCA_030762175.1). Lineage (NCBI taxonomy): Eukaryota > Metazoa > Arthropoda > Insecta > Mantodea > Metallyticidae > Metallyticus > Metallyticus violacea. The sequence goes on along the minus strand of CM060830.1, from coordinate 101,737,014 downwards.
AATACATATTTTGTAAGACACCGTTTTAATGCGGTAAATTCCTGCTCTATTAATTACAGTCTTTTGGTCTGCTTATGTGTCAAAGTTAATCATTAAGTAATCGATTATTTGATTTCATTCATATATTGGAGCACCTGCTGTTTAAAATATATTGTGGAAACTTACAAGAAGTTGTCCCATAACCTCCAAAATTCTTTATCACATCTAACAGTCTGAATATAGAGATATTTTATCACTTGTATAGAAAGTTAACACCAGCGAAACTTCCAAAGCTTATTATTAACACACTCATATCTGTCACGAGCATTAATAGGTCTTACCGCGAACAGGTGATACAAAACGTCTGTAGGGAACGCAACGCCCACAGAGCTATTTCCATTGCTAGAGAGCATCTGCTGCATGTAGTCTATAACACGCACAGTAGGTTCGACGTCGTCAATTGCATATGGCACTCCTGCTCGGGATCTTGTACATTGTGTGTAACAGACCAGTCAGTAAGTGTAGGCTTTAGCAATAGCCAACTTCAACACAATTCATTAAAATGTTTTCACTCTTGTTTAATCTTTTTACACCTCTGGAGGGAAAAATGTCGTTTCATGACTTTTTGTTGTAGTTTCATACCCCTGTTATCAATCGTCATGTTTTTTGTTTTTGTGATTGAATTATTATATTTTATGGATACTTTTGAACGTATTACCGCTGTTTCTGTTTTCGGTATCTGCAGATAGACACCTCTACATATACGCCGGTAGTAAACTGGTAAATATTAAGGGTTGAAATCTTTCGACTAGCATGCATAGCTTTTTATATTCGTCTGTATCAATTTGTATATTTAATTTCTTCTTTCCGAATTCAAGTAAATAAAACATCCTAGATATCTAAACAAACCTTTAAATACTGGATTTCACCTGTTTGTGATCAGTGCATTAAATAACAATAAATGGCAACTGCAGAGAGTAAAGCATAATCAATGCGTCATCTAATTATTAACTTAGCTAGTTATGAGAAAACGGTAGTTTTGTCCAATAAAAACAAATATTAGCAGTTATTATGTTCGTAGATTCATTGAAACACAGTTAATGTTTGTGCATTACACTTTTTCACAGATACCTTCCGTGTAAATACCTTAAATAATAAATGCACGTATATGTTGAGATTCGAATCCGTTTTCACGGCGTAAACAGCTTAGCTAGCGTAGCAAGTAGAACGTAAGCACACGGTAAGACACACAGGGACAGTGTTTAAGGCATAACTGAATGTAAGGCCGAGATTTTATAACTTCTCAATCCGCAGAATATATTTATTAATCCGGCCTATTGCTGCTGTATTTCCAAAATATTTTTAGAATATTTAAAATCGCTAGATGCCTTGCCTAATGTTTCTGCACTTGTATCATTTATCCATTTATGATGTTATTGTTTGCAAACCAGTTGCATTATTCCCTTAATATTCTTTTCAAATGGATATTTAATTTTATTTTGAATATAAAATGCCCAGTATACCATGCTAGTATTTTTGATTTCAACAAAAATGCCCCTCCCCTCAAAAAAAAAAAAAAAATAAAGAGAAAATGGGAAAGAAAGTGAAAATAAATATAATATTAAAGTTAATTAAAAAAAAGAATTTATTTAGGTAATGTTAATTTTATAAACTTAGAGCTATTCATATTTTGTTTTATTTAATGTCCTCTTTAAAACCATTGGTCATTAGCGTTCTATTCCGTTCAGGGCGTGAAACGACTTCAGAGGTCTCTTTTTTCAGGCTTGAGGTTCTTTAACATGTCGTAAATCTACGACGTAAGACCAACACCTTTACATCCCTTCTGAAGGAAGCCATTTTACGCCTTAAAAATCCATCGACCTTGGTCGAGTTTGAACTCATCGATCTTGTGGTGGTATAGTTATCTCTGTAGTATACGTTGGCAACACCATTCTATAGTACTAATTAATTTTGCCTTAAAATACGTTCAGTTATCACAGTATTGTACATTACTTAATTGAAGAGCTTCTGTTGGGTACTTGAGACAAATACATCCAAGGAACTTTCCTTTTGGTTTTCATAATGTGCATATTAACACATTATGCGGATCCATGTAATATTTTTGTCACGTTTTAGTAAAGAGAAAATTAACAATTTTGTTGAAAATATTAAACATAGGTTGCTTTGAATGAACATAAAAAAGTGCAGTATCGTTTACATTGGCTACTTGTTTCTTTCCTTGGCCAAATATCAACGGAATCAGCTGTTTAGCATAAAAACCGAAAACCTCTTAATGGCTTTGTTATTGACGTTGCTAAAGTAGTAATGGACGTTTTATTGTACGATTTTAGGATGCACTCAAATACAGCTGTCGCATGGGCCTTTGGCCGTACATGCTAATGTCGTCCTTATAGCAATCAAAAGGGCCATACTCATACATATATGTATACAAATCTACATGCATACATACAAATATACAAATACAAAAGGTGTATCCAATTACCTAACGCAACCTAAACTAGCTTAAATGCCGTCACAAATTAACAAACACATTATTAGCGCAAGGCACGAGTGATATTATCGCGCCAGTTAACATCGAGTCAACATTTTATCACCCCATCGCGGCTTTGATAGCATCTTGCAGATGATTGGCGAAGAAAAGCAAGGAATTAATGTCATTTTAATGTTACAATAAAACAGAACACTACCACTCTGAAATTAAAACTCTTGTGTACTAAAGCTATTTAGGAAGCAATAAAAGTCTGATACACAGAAGCTAACAATATGCCAACGAAGGAACAATATTGTTGAGAAAAGAAATGAAATGACATGCTACTGAGTGGTGTTGCGAGCGAGGGCATGTAAAACGTGAAATATATCCTTTTTTGTGTACGGCTAATTCATAGCTAAGCACTACATCCTTACATCCTTACACAAAGACAGTTTGAAGCGGAACACATGTTGCATAAAGTACAAAACTGAATATGAATTTAGAAATAGTTAATAATATTGCAACATAGAGGATAGGTCCATTAGTTTCCGGGCTCCAGAAATAGCAGCAAGATTGGGCCTTTCTAAAACAACAGTCCTTCGAATTATTCATGAACATTTAAAACATGAATAAGGTTAGTACCTAGACTTCTTTCCTCAGTCCAAAAGCAGCAACGAGTCATCTGTTGTCAGGCATTTTTGGAGCTCTGCAGTTGCAACTAGAGAGAAGTTCTGCAAATTATTGTTACAGGAGATGAAACTGCGGTCCTCTACTATAATCCCTTGTCCAAAAGTGACCGCCACGGTTGACCGAGGTCGTTAAGACGCGGACTCGTGAGCGGAAGGTCTAGGGTTTGAATCGCGTCAGAAGCGTCCTCCCTGACTGAGGTTTTTTCCAGGTTTTCCCCAGTTCTCATAAATGGCAAATGACGGGGAGGTACCCTAAACTTAGACCTGGAGCACGTCTGCGGTGCCTCAGTAGTAAAAACGGCCGTTAAACACCACTCAATTAAAAAAAGCCATTTATATCTAATTAAAATTCTCTCTAAAGTAGAACAAGTGATTTTAATCAAACTTACTGAAAAAAATGTAATGCAAAATAAAATTTACCAGGCCACACCAAGAGCTCTGTGAATATGTAATTTTATTTGCATAAGAAAGCTTCAATTGTTCTAATGCAACATTTATTTTACCGGCTTTCATTATAATCCAGGCATTATCTAGTGGTAAACGTTCCTTGACAATATTTATTAATGAAGACGCACTTTCAATGAGCGAGATATTACTATAATTAGGAAGGTAACTCACCAAATGATCAAATTTGCTTCATCCTTTATACACTTACTCTGTAATTTTCATAGACATATGTCAACGTGGGTACTGTCATAGCTTTGTTAGAATTTAGCTGCATGGATATGAGTGTTTTATTTTTCGAAGTTCTTGTTATTTTTCCACACATGTTATAGAATCTTCTTAGTTTTATATTTATAGTATTCTTTTGGCAGTATGACACGCCGAGTCCTAAGTAATGAAAGTGTTTGATTGTTATAGTAATTTGTTATTACTCATCAGTTTACATCGCAAACGGTCAGTCCCTTCTAAGAGCTTCACTTTGATTTTTTCTTCTCAAATAGTCATATTACCTATATTCACTTGTTAGTTTATTTAATTCACGTGCCAATGTTTGCCATTCGTTTTCTGTGTTACTGAAAATTGATGATTAGTATTATTAAGGAATAACATGAATATAAAACTATGAAAGTTCTATAACATACGTAGAACAATAAAAAGAAATTTGAAAAATAAAACACTCAGATCTATGCAGTTAAATTTTAATAAAATTATGCCAATACCCAGGACGTATGCTTAATAAATAACAGATTATGTATAAGAACAGTAGTGGTAGCAGAAATTGAGTTCTTGCGTTCAGTGGTAGAAAATAAAGTAGAAATAAAACTGGATTAAACATTTTTAAACAATTCGTAATCTTAGATTAAATTGGTTCAAACACAACGAAAGAATGTCACCCCACAGGCTTCCACATGTATAACTTCATATCAACTGAAAGGAAGATAAGATTAAGAGATTCTATTTCTTGATGTAAAACAGGCTTAAGGGCTAACCCCCAAGATTAAGGAGAATAAGAAGAAGAGAAGAAAAAGCAGAAAGAGCCTAATATTTCCGAATTTAACACTTCCAGTTTTTATTTTCAAACGCATGTTTATATTTTGACATGGAAAATATCCCATTCGAAAGAGATCTGAAATTATTTTGTTCACACGTTTGTGTTTTTAAATCCCCGAGAGATCCCCCCTCCCTGCTGATATGAGGAGAAATACACTTCGTTATGGTTTATCGTTCCCATTTCCCGCATTTTAAATAAGTTGTAATGTTCTGTACAATATAAATAAATTACACAAGTATAGTACATCCATTAGTACTTTTATTTTTAGTTTTAGAGGCGAATATAATCGCTAAAGATATATACTACACAAAAATAAGGCTACAAACTAAAAAAAGTTGGAATATCAGAGGTTCATAACACAAATGTCAAGAAATCACAATATTTATATGTAACACCATCTCTAGTAACTCGTGGAGGTTTTTTTTTTTTTTGTTTTATCTTGATTTAACCAAAAGTTATATATATATATATATATACAGAGTGAGCGATTATGAATTTCCCATGTGTGGCGGCGGGGCTGCACGGGCCGCGCAGTATGTACTCGGTCGAATGCAAGAGGAGCCCGCACCTTACAAATCTACAACTCCAATACTGGAAGCACTGGTTAGTAATATTTAAAAATAACTTAAAAAGGTATGTGCTCATCTGTGTCACACAATGAGAAGTTGGAGCTATTTTCCTTCATTTCCCAAACATTGCTGGCATATGTTTATGAAATTATTCCTCACTCTTCTTATTGAATACATTTTCTGACGTATGTTCATCTCCAGTTCCTGTAAGATGAATTAATTTGTTATATATACTTTATCTTTCATCTTCTTATCTCGCCGACTTTGTTACTTTATGAATCACAGCACGACAATTTAGAACTCAATGATCAGCACGAGCTGATTCTGTACGCACATATGAATCGTAAATAACCATCGTGGAATAGAATTCATAAGCCTATTATTTAATGTAAATGTGCAGTTTTAGCCCAGTCTGATAACGCGTTCCCACGAAGCTCGTGATTCCAGCCCGTGGTCTTGGCCGACATCACAGCTGGACTAACTGACTGACCCGCACACGATCGGAAAACTAATGACCTGCTTATCCAGTGTTAAAGAACAAGCAACAAAAGTATATATTAGGCGTGTATCGAACATAGTACTCGCTTTTATTTCGTTTCCTCTCTAATCGTAAAATCCAAAAGGCTGCAAAGTGTAATCTTTTAACTTTATAAATCACAGCGCCACAATTTGGAACTCAATGATAAGGAAATTTTTGTTCCAATAATCCTCTGCCAGCACGAGCTGATTCTGTACGCACATAAGAATCGTAAGTAACCACTCTTTGTGGAATAGAATTCATAAGCCTATTATTAGATGTAAACGTGCGGTTTTAACAGTAATTTATCTCAGACTGATAAACGCGTTCCCACGAAGCTCGTGATTCCCGGCTTGGTCTTAGCCGACATCGCAGCTAGATTAACTGACTGACTTACTGATCCGCACAAGATCGGAAAACCAATAACCTGCTTACCCAGTGTTTAAGAACAAGCAACAAAAATATACATTAGGCGTGTATCGAACATAGTACTCGCTTTTATTTCGTTTACCTCTCTAATCGTAAAATACAAAAGGCTGCAAAGCGTAATCTTTTAACTAGTTCAGCCCAAAGTCTCATTTGCGTTAATTTTACTCTACCTATTAAATTGCAGTTACTGCTCACAGCGCTGTTTAAACAAGACACCAATGCAATAATTTACTACTTTGAACAGCTTTAAAGCGCATTACATATAAATGAATGTTGCGGGAGCATGTCAGTACACAAAATGTCCGGCCTGTTTAGGGGTGGCTTTTTATTTCTTGTTGCCATTAAATGTATTAAGTCTTTTTTTTAATGTTTTTTATTCTCCCATGTTGTGGCCGCAGGCCAGTATTCAATTTGAACGGTGCAGGCCCCATGGGCGATTTATTTTCAGCTCATGCTATAGTGAAACACACATACATACACCCGCCGATTGATGCCTAACTCTGCGGCAACTCCCACAGAGAGCAATGTGGCATCACATTACGTTACAGATACATGCATGCATGCAGTATCCACCACCCCTCGCTCTCTTCGGTTAGGAAAAGGACCTCCCCCGCTTGGAAAATTTCATGCATACATGAAGATTATTATTTATTCGACATAAACAATTGAGCATCGCAATACTGGCGCCACTCTTATCTCCACACAAAAAGGGTTCTTTGAATATGTTTAATGCAGTAATATTCATAAGCTTGTTTGCTTAGACTTTATCCACCGATAAACAACGCTATGTGTTAGCTTGCCTAAAGGCAATTACTATTCATTAGTTTTATTTTTATTTTTACTCCAAAATTTATCTCTTGAGGTCTTTTATCCCCTTTAGAGCTTCATAGTTTGTAGACAGAATTTGTGGGCTTCTGAATGGATCAGGCAGGTTCGCATTTTGTGTGCTAAATACTTCAAAATTTATATTACATATATTATATAGAAGCGTATAACAACACTTTGATAAATGCACATAAAATAACGGACTGGAATATATGCTATGCTATCAACTGCCTCCGAGGAACTCTTGTGTGCTGTTGGTCTCAAAATTGGCGTTTTTGTATTATCTACTCGGTTTTAGAAAAACTAGCTGTCAATACTACTATTCATCTGCCCCAAAATTATCCAGACGTTTCTAAATGATGAATGACATGATATGCACACTGTGGTATCGAATCTCAAGGGGTGCACAAATTGAGAACTTGAATACTTATGAGAACCTCGCTAATTTTGCAACGTTCGAAATAAATTAAATATAAAAATACAAGATAATATGCATTCATTTTACTAATATTTATTTTCCTCTGCAAAACAATGTTTTATGGCAAATAATTGAGTGGTACGCGAGCAAAATATGTTGTGCGCATGATAATAGATTTATTGAAATGACAAGTAAAACTGTTTTTTTTTTATTGATTTATTTATGGACGCTCTTTAACATCTCAGGTCATCAGCGTCCCATTCAACTCAGGGCGTGAAACGGCCGACAAATTTTGCTCAGAGGCCTCTTATTTCAGGCTTGAGGTTCTTTATCGTGCCGTAAATGTACGACACGGGACCCACGGCTTTACTTCCCTTCCGAAGGAAGCCATACTTAGGATTTTTACGCCCGAAAAAATCCATCGATCCTGGCCGGGTTCGAACCCGCGTTTTGGGTGTAGGAGGCAAGTATGGTAACCACTACACCACCAGGACCGACAAGTAAAACTGGTAACGTAACATTTTAATATATATATATAGTATGGTAACCACTACACCACCAGGACCGACAAGTAAAACTGGTAACGTAACATTTTATATATATATATATATTAAAATGTTACGTTACCAGTTTTACTTGTCGGTCCTGGTGGTGTAGTGGTTACCATACTTGCCTCCAAAATTGGACCGAAAAACAACCTTAATGTGTAGTATGATGTTCTGTAAACAGATGTGATTCACATACATTATGATAGCGTTGCTACGTGACAGATAAATCAACAATGAACAAATGAAGCCAAGATTATCGCATGATGTTCTGTAAGCAGATGTGACTCACATACATTATTATAGCGTTGCTACGTGACAGATACATCAACAATGAACAAATGAAGCCAAGATTATCGTATGATGTTCTGCAAACAGATGTGACTCACATACATTATTATAGCGTTGCTACGTTACAGATACATCAATGAACAATTGAAGCCAAGATTATCGTAAATCAGCAATGAACAAATGAAGCCAAGAGTAGTCGGAAGCTTTCACGGCTGGAGTCAGACTTATAACTAGAAATTTCCTCCGGGCTTGGAAGCCGTGATCTGTTGGAGTCAAGGAGTCCAAACGTTTCATCCCCACCTGCGGAGGACATCTTCAGTGGCGCGATCTGAGTCTTCTGGGTGAAGGTTCTGGCACGACTGCCAGCAGCCAAGATTATCGTTATGATGTTCTGTAAACAGATGTGACTCATATTACGTTATGCTAACGTTGCTATAACAAAATGGAGTTAAGAATGTCGTTTGAACAGCGGAAAGCAATTCTTAAGTGGTATTGGAAAACCGAGAATGTTGTTGAAGTTCAAAGGCAATGGATTGTTTGATTTATTTGATTTATTTACCAACGCTCTTTAACATCTCAGGTCATCAGCGTCCCATTCTATTCAGGGTATGAAACGGCCGACAAATTTTGCTCAGAGGTCTCTTCTTTCAAGCTTGAGGCTCTTTTTCGTACCGTAAATGTACGACAGGGGACCCACGGCTTTACTTCCCTTCCGAAGGAAGCCATACTTAGGATTTTTACGCCCCGAAAAAATCCATCGATCCTGGCCGGGTTTGAACCCGCGATCTTGGGTTTAGAAGGCAAGTATGGTTACCACTACACCACCAGGACCGACAAGACAATGGAGACGTGTGTCTCCAACGCGAGTAACAATTGCACGCCTTCGAGACAAATTTGACGCCTCGTGGTACCGTATGCAGGCAACAGGCAGCATTTCGGGAGGAAATTGAAACGGCATGTGCTGCAATCGCTGAGGACACTTTCGCAAACGTTGCTCAATCAGTAGGTCATCGTACTCAGAAGTGTATCGACGCCGATGTTGGACATTATGAACAACTGTCGTAACTGTGACAGTCTAAGATGATTAGTGCTCACCATTTTCTGTTTCTGCGAATTCAGTTTTGTTAACAAAGTTTTTTCTATCCTTGAAGTGGTTCTACATTTTTGGCACCGCTCTGTATTTATCAATGCTTTAAAATATATGATTATCACTGCTATACATGATGCTGGTATTTCCTGAAAAATACGTCTCATTTAATACATCTGATATACTGACTTCAAAACTGCAATCCGCGTTTTCTTACCACGTATCAATTTGTTATAATTAGCAATTTTATCCATAATGTTTTCAATGTAGTTGTGTAAACATACAGCTGTTATTTGAAGCAAAGAAATAATATAGGCACCAAGCTAACCTATGATAATGTTTTTCTTATTTTCATTTTGATCCTAGAAAATTTAGTTCAATTGCTTTTAAAATATCGAGCATCTATTTTTGTGAATTGCAGTTTTCATAAATTTGTTTCTTTTGAAGGAAATATGTCTTCCAGAAAGTGTAAAAATAACCCTGATGTATTTTTCTATACCTGTGGTAATTTTAATGTTAGAAAGAAAATACCAAATATTACAGAAATTGTAATGGTGTATAAAGCTTATTTTTTGGAAACCTAGGAAAAAATGGGACCAAAAAGGCATGTCTTACTTGCGCAGAATAATTAAGGGAAGGAGTCAAGGAAACAAATCTTGTTTGCCCTTTGCTGTTCCAATAATCTGGCGTTAACGAGGAATAGATGGTTGTTATTTTTGTGTATGTGCTGTTACAGGTGGTAGTTTATGGAGTTTTTTATAATGCTATCTTAGCCATAGTTCCTCCTTCTATTACTGTCAGTCTGAGAGATTAGATAATTAGTCATGTGTCGTTTTCGCACGAAACCGAGTTAATTAGATGATAATGCTGTTTCATTCTTATTTCTTTTGCTGCCGTCACATGTCACCGTCATCAATATGTAGTTTATGCCGACTGGCTAATGCTCCTGTTGCTTTCAAGTATTCCGTGAGCTAGCAAGCTGTAAGTGGCGGTTTACCGGGGATTCTTTTCTGAGCATTGCTACCTTATGGTCCCAGCTAAGAAATTGCAGAAGATGGGGTTTATTTCGGCTTGTAAACTAGACATTTCTGGATGCTTCTTGTTTGCTCCTCTGTGAGCCACTTTGTTGCTAGATTTGTTATAATTTCTTGTAATTTGTTGTTTTGTTTTAATTGAAGGTAGTAAAATAAGGAAGTTTAAAAAGGGTGTTATTCTTTGAAAGTTAGCTGAAATTCACATTAATAGTGTTTTATGTAAATTGTTTAAAACTGAGAAATTTATTTAAATTTAGTATCCCAATTCAACAGGTTTCTTTTGTTTCCTATTTTATAGAACTGCTTAGTTGGACGAGTCTTACATATTTAGAGAATTTCTGCAAGCCCTATTCTGGAAAATTATAAATAAACTATCATTTAAATATTTAAGGTTTTGATGAAATCTTCAGATATAAATTTTTCAAGAATTTATACTACGGTGCATTTTTCGCGTTTCATTTATTTAAATGTAAACAGTTGTATTGTTAATTTTTTACTTTCTTTAATAAGCAGTTATTTATAATAAAAGGAACGTGAATATTTTGTCATTGTTATTAAACGTTGTTAAATGACTTTATCTCCAATTTAGCTTACCGGGATTCCTTTGGGGCTCATAAGTTTTTCCAGAATGCATTCTACGTATATTGCTCAAATAATAATTTTCTAGCGATTATAAGTCACGAAAGTTACTTTACTCGTAACCAGGTGGTAGCTTCAGGGTGGCTGTTACAATTGAAGTAACGGTGCCACGCCATAAAAGTTGTAGCTACACCGGGGTTGTAAATTATTAAAATAACAGCATTACGTCACAGAATAATTATATAACAGCAGCACGTCGCAGATATCAATTTGTAAAGATTGAGCCTAAGTCTTGTTCTGCGTTCTGGCGGACTGTATGAGTACGAACAATTCGAATTTAGTTACACCTGATATCTGCAGATGTCATAAGGATGGGTGGCCAATCCAAGGCCGTCTAGTATCCTGCTAAGGTATTCTTGGTCGTGAAATAGCCGCATATGAGATAATTATGACTGACTTAAGTAAAGTAAAGGATAAGTTAAACATATACTTCAAATTATGTAAGTTTTTATTTTTAATAGTGTTTAACGCCCGTTTTCACTGCTGGAGCATCACGGGCGGTTGACAATGATGATCATGGTATTAGACAACATTTGGAAAGAGGAGATTCAGGCGTATTTTAGGATGCCTCCTTGGGTATTAGCCGTTTATGGGGACTGAGGAAAACTTAAAATAAAATTAAATAAAATAAAAACTTGTGAGAATGGATTAAGTGGGAATCGAACCGCAGATCTAACGTTCATAAGGACCGGCTTTGATGATATAACTCTTCAATAAATATTGTAAATATAATATTTTATTTCTATTTTGTGTACTAAATAATTAATTTAAACCTTTTGGATAAGGTACTCATAAACTTAACGTTACAATTATTGTTACGATTCGTTTCCCTGACATTCTTTTATGTTTTTCGCGTTTAGCCTCTGTTACATTCTGATCAAAGCTAATAAAGATAAAGGCAGTCTAATGTGTCCCTTAAGGGCAAAGACCTCCTAACAAGTAGGAAAGCTCGCTTTTTCCTAACATGGTGAGCTATTCGACGCTAGTTGTTCGTATGCTGTTAAAGACACTCCGACTGATTTGTTCTTTGGTTACTCCATTTCTCACTGCACTAGTTGCTTCTCGAGAAATTTCCATTTTTCTCTTCCTCTTGCTATTTTTGACCAATCTGGACCTGCATGTTCCTCGAAGAGGTCTGTTCATCTTCTTCTGGGTCTGCCTTGTGTACTTTTTCCTATCCGGGGGTCGCACATGGAGATCTTGTAGGTCTACCTATTGTCCTGCATTCTTGCGACGTGACCGCCCCATTGCCATTTGCTTCTGGTAGCTATTTGTGCGATGTCTGTTGTGTGAGATAACTAATTTATTAATACTACAGGTATTTTGTCCTTCAAAGTTATTCCCAGGATCTTGCATTGCATTTTTCTTTGCCATATGTGAATTTTGTTTTTCTGTTATTGACCATGTCTGGCTCCCATATAGTAATACAGGTATATACAGGTTTCGAGCGTCTGGAATCTGATTTTCTTAGTGTTTGGTCTAACAATATAAACTTAAGGGCCCAAAATGCTCTCCAGGTTAATGAGATCCTTCTTTGTACTTCTTTTCCATTTTATCATGGAAGGAAATCTGTTGTTCTAGGCATGTACATTTGCTATATTTGTTAGGACTGTTCCATCTATTTTTATTGGAGTTTCAGGTCCGTTTCAAAGCAAACACATCAATTAAACATTGGCGCCAAAATACAGAACTGATTGTCTAAACCATGCATTATGTTCCATGATACTTAAAATTCTTGGACCATAATATTTGTCTAGTATAAGCATCAATATATAAAACAGTTCAAATTGCAAAGCTATAGGTTAATTACTTACAATTCTAATTTATATAGTAGTTAACTTTTCTTTTCCATGAAATTCGTTTTCATATTATTCTTTTCGTTTAATTGGGGTTAATTTTTCAGTTATTTTGTTAAATTTGTCTACTATTTCCAGTGGAAGCTCCCAATAATAATTTCAATCCCTCTTGTCGATTCGCTTCTTTCAGCTGTTTATTGAACGGATAATTCGACATAGCATGAAACAAAATATCACACGTATCTTCTAGAAAGTGTCTTTGCCCTGCTCAAGATTCCTACCCAAATTGAGCAGTAAACATCTCACTTCTATAGTACTTAACGTTAAATAATGACAAATTTTGAAATAACGAGAAAAATAACGGATTTATGTTGAAATAAAGCGACGTTCTTTATTTCTATGTAAATGTGCCCTTCCACCTGCAATAAATAAATTAATTAATTAATTAAAAAAGAAGCTTATGTTTCATTTACCTTCTTACTATATTTTCTTTGACAGAAATGAAGATAATGATGATGTTAAAATTAAAATAAGCATGCAATATTAGATATTTTTTAAACAACAATTTTGCAACGTAATCATTGATATTTACACTTGGCAGGTTTTGTATTCATTAGATCGGTGTGTCTAGCACGTCTTGCAACTATAGTTTAATTATTTCATAACTTATTTATAATACTGGTATCTGGCGGAAACTTGAAACCAGCGTCAGAATAAAATACTAATATGTACTTTTCAAATTTTTATGCATATAACAGGATTTGCCTTATTAACTGCTCATTTTAAAGATTATATATTTCCTACAACACGGAACATAAGCATAACATTTGATTTGCACTCAAAAAGTATTGACATACCCATTAATCTTATTAAATAAGAAACAAAAAATTGAAAAAGTTTTTTTTGTTGAATTTTTGGGCAATAGAAAAGAGAGAAATATCTCTATAAATGATGTGTGGACCAATTAGCTTAAATTAGCTTACTTTTCTTTACATGATCTGAAAATCTCTCATAGTCTTGCAAATAAGATATTTATATTTGATTATTCATCGAAATAAGTTATACTAAATCCTGTGCGCTTATATTAGATGTGGATCGATACCAAACTTCTCGATACTCAATACCTATGCATGTAGTCTTCATTTAGTTCTCGATCTTTCAATACTCAAAATTTTCATAATTTTTAAAAATAAAAATTGACTTCCTCATTTTTTATTCTGAGAGTTTTAGTATATTATGAGTGCATGTACTACATGTCACAAATACAGCACAATGGAAATTGAACAGGTGCACGTGCTTTTATAATACACTAGGTCTCTTTGATTTAGTGCAATATATTAGATTAGATCTTTCACTATAAGCTATAAAATATATAATAATAAAATTTTTTAAAAATAAAAATAAAAACATTAAAAGAACAAAATAAAGAAATACAAAAATAATTTTAAAAAATTCAAATACATATAAAAGTACAAAGAAAGTCCATTATGAATGACAACTGGATCCAATAAATTTTCCTCCAATCTTCTCCCCAGTTATCAGCCTTTTTAGATTTGAGCTGTTTGATTTTCATCGTAAATTTTAAACAGTGAAATAGACAGCTTGTCGAGTCAAGAGCTAAGTAGTATTTTATATGCAATAAGTAGTAATTAAAAGTTTTGTTAGTGTTTAATTTGTAAGTTCTGTGTATTAGTATAGTTGGGCCCAAGGAATGCCTACTTCTGTAATGGGATTTAACCTCAGTCAAGCAATGACCAGACACGTTCAGTGTTATCATCAGAAAATGTACTACGTAATTTGAAATGTAGTGGATTTTTTGTCCATTGATTGCCTGCATTAAAACAGAGGAAAACTTGTTCATAATTGCATCCTCACCGAAGAATGCGAAACTGTGCTGGTTCATGAAGTTAAATTCACATGCCTAACGATATGATTTATCGCGGTAGAAGCGGTAAACCACCTAACAAGCCAAAATTACATTATTTGATATTCATAAAGTAGATAAATCAAAGTTAGCACATTTATCAAATTAGGGTCATATTTTAATGCTAATGTAGTTAAAGCGATTACGAACCACTAACTGTGGACAATAATCACGTCGAAAATCATTATGTGATTTATCTGCATATAGCTCAGGATAGATAAATATATTTATTCTGATATGTGAGTATATATTTTTTTTCTGCACCTCGTCACTAAAAAGTATAGTGTTACATATAAAAACCCTGAGTGGTCATAGAATTAAATTAACAAATGGATTTCTGAACTGAAATCAATTATACGGAAATAATTTATTTGATTTGACCGGTTTCTTCGTTATGTTTACATCCTAAAATACATTAATTTTACAGAATTTCAGTAATTTAAATTTTTTTTTGTTTATTACCCAAACTAAATTAGACGTATGACTTGAAAAACTGATATTTGAAAACGAACCAATAAAATTCAATCACACAACAAAGAGAGTTAGCTATCATTGGCGATTATGTTAAACAATTTATTGATTACTATTATTTCTAGTACTTAATCAGTAGTGAAGGCACCGCCATGAGTGGCCGAGGGCGTTAAGGTACGGACTCGTGAGCGAGAGGTCTGGAGTTCGAATCTCGCCTACACGTCCTCCGTGATTTAGGTTTTTTCCAGTTTTTTCTTAGTTCTCATAAATGGCAAATGCCGAGGAGGTACTCTAAACTTAAACGCTTCCTTCCTTAAAAATAAATCCTTTTCCAATATATCATTTTATCTCATGTACCATCAGTGTCCACCACCTGTAGTACGAGCATTAAATACCATTAAAAAAAGTAATGAAGGCCAATGCGGTATGTTAATATTCGTTATGTACAATTATTGAAATATTTTCAGATCTAAAAGCCAAGCTACTAGTCTGTCCCTATCTTGCTCAAAGTTATCTGCATTTACTCTGAATAGCCATAAACATATTGAACTTTTTTGTACATATAAACCATCAGTGCATTCGGATGCAGAAATCCTCCGTGATTGATTGCAGGTGCTTGTCAGACGATACGCACTGTTAGGCATGTGTGTTCAGCCAGTGTTTCGTAAAATGGTTCGCTAGGCCGCTGTGCATTCTCGAAATCTTGCAAGGGATTTACAAACAGAGTAAATTTTAATTTCTTCAAAATTGAATATTATTATTACAAGTTATACATGGAATATTGAACTGAGCTCACCGTGGATTAGATACATTTTCATTTCCTTGATATAAGTCAAGTTTCCTTAGTCTGTTAAGAGAAGACATTAATTATGACAACGGAAATGCTGCGAGACAACGAAAGTTGTTAAGCAACGTTGTTTACTCGTCTCTTTATTTCAAATTAATGGGCTGTTTTGTTTAAAATATTGAAACTAGTAGTAGTGGTGTGGTAGTTCAATATTTACACACATCATTTGACCATACATGCTCTCCCTCTCTCTCTCTCTCTCTCTCACTCTCCCCCCTCTCCCTCTCTCTCTCTCTCTCTCTCTCTCTCTATATATATATATATATATATACACACACACACACATATAAATATGTGTATGTGTATTCGCACACATTAAAACTCAAAGAACCCTTCTACTCCAACAAAGGGATTCTAATTACACGCACTTTGTGTAGAAAGAACCTAGGTTTGGCTAGTTGTCTTCCTGTGCAAACAAATGCCAAACATGCTAACCTACTCCTACTCGACTTAGCAAACTTAGCTGCAAGCGCACTCAACAGTTTTCTCTGTCTCCACAAAAAACACAAATTCTCTGCCCTATCTCTATTTTTAGTCGCCTTCTAACCGTGAATCTAATCCACGCTAGATCCGATCTATGGAATATGATTATACACATGTCTCTGCTCCGTTTGATTTTGAGTTTGTTGTCCAAACTGAGTGACATTTTCTCTCTGTATTCTGCTACTGTATCTTGTTGCTCTCACATTTGGCAGTTGTACCAATACACTAAGATCTTCTTAATATTCCACGCACGATAATTTGTGAAATCATGTATTGTTAAACGTGCAAATAATTATGTTTTACTGCCTAGTATCTTTTCGAATGATGTGTAGATTTGCGCGCTTTTCGCTTAAAAACTTAACACCGCGCGTGCGCATATTAATGGTTGCTGCACACTCGCAGCTGGTTACCAAGGACCCTTGTTCGATGTCTTCACCTTGGCTGTCACGTCTAGTTGGAGTTGAGCTAACTCAACAAAGCCGACAGGAGGGAGGGGAGTTTCTCTCTTCCCCCATGCCGCTCGCTAAAACAATTACATCCGTTTTGGCGAATCGAGCGGCGATGAAGGAGCCACCGGAGGGAAGGTGGCGATGGGGCATCAAAATATGTGACGGGGAAACTTAACCGTTCTTTGGGCAGGTTTGAGAGAATTCTTCAAAGTATTTTCAAGTTCTGTTGCAGCTATCTAGTTAAATGTCATCGATGTTTCACTTATTTTTAAAATATTGTACATTTTAATTACTGAATAGTTATGCTCATGGTTTGTGCGGTTATTTAAGTTTTTTAAAACGTTTTTCACAAGCGTAGTAACGTGTGTTTCATAAATTAAAATATATGTATATATAAAATATATTATTTTTCATAATTATGAACAATCATTTAGAAATATTAATGTATTCTTTTTTAAGCAAAGGATTTTTAACAAATAAAATTAATTTGTTTTTATATACGATGTTTTTCAATAATAAATGTGTAATTCATAGACTTTACCATAAAATTACAAAATATCTGATAAAATACAAATATTTTGAGCGTTTACGAGATGTACGTAATTGTCAGTTTAGTCTTTTAGCTCAACAAAATTTCTCTCATTCTTGATGAGATCCAGAGTCTTAATTGCTATAAGGGAATCATCCATATTTAGATATCGTTGCGGACCGAAGAGTTGGGTCTCCTTTCTCCAGAACCTCACACTCTAGGGGCATGTGCTTTGATTGCAAAGTCTACAGATGGGCTCTCCCTGAAAGAGTCCCATTTTCTACAGAATTTTCCTGATATGGCCAAGTCCAGTAAGCTTCAGGAGGGTTTTAGTGAGTGTGGGATTAGATCTGTTGACAATAGTTTTTCCAAGAGTTTGTCGGGGATAATTGCACCCGTCGTGTCTTATGTTGCCCTCTGGTCCATAACCTAATTGCGATTCTCGCCGCAGGCTGGTTCAGGTCAATAGAAGAGTTTGATGCTCTCTTCTTGGCCAGTTTGTCTACTGCTTCATTCCCGGAGTTTCCTCGATGGCCTGGCACCCATCTCAATAGAATTGTGGTCTGCCAGAACCATCAGCGTTTGAAAACATTCTCATACCAATTTGGAATTAAATTGGTGAGAATCAAGTGCTCTTCGAGGACTGAGGAAATCTTGGAAAAAACCTCAGTCAGGGAGGGATTCGAACCCCAGACCTGCCATTCACGAGTCCGCGCCTTAACGACCTAGGCCACCCATGGCGTTGTCTATCCCATGACATTGTGTCCTTGATGAGTATTGGTCCCCACGAACGCGACCAAAGATCATCTACTGACACATCTTCCGTACAGATTACTCCTCGGGTGTACATAATGGCGATCTTCTCTAGTTCCTGTGTACTTCTTTATGAGACGAAGCAGCGATTCATCAAAGAGTAGGCCAAAAACGCTTATGGAAGAGCCATCCGCTTGGAAATCTAATGTAGTGAGACCACCTCGCTCTTTTAGGGCATTTACAGCAGCCTTCTTACTGGTAAAGATGATAGGCTGATAACCTCCCATTCGGATGCTCTCTAGGCACCATTTTCACTGTGGCGGAATCTGATGAAGATGACTGAGGCAATAATTGAGGAATATTAGCTCTGGCACTCGCTTCGGATAAGGAATCCTTGCTAACATTTACATCACAGTAACTAGTTTTTGGCATCATTTCATTACTCAAGTCTGAAGGTAAATATCTGATTCAACGTGGGAGTTCTGGAAAAAACGCATAAAATCTCGTCATCCTAAAGGCCCCTCTGACGACCGCCTCGAACACACGACACTACCCAAGTGGGAATGTAATATTTACATATAAAACTGATAGTATACATACATGCCGGATCCCAACAATGAGTCGACATTTCTCTCTGCACATTGTTGATTACTGTGTATTGTTGGTCATTTGTCGAAAGTTTTACTGCGCAGCTACGCTATAAATTTATAGGGTCAAATTGATCCCTTTCGCCGTTCTAGGGATAGGACATCAAAAAAGAATGAACAAATAAAATATTTTTATATCCAAATGTAACATCATAAAGAGGGAAAAAATCAAATAAAAGTTGGGATGTTTGGAGGGAAAATATAAATAACTGAGGAAACTCTTCAAATAAATATTTTGACCCCTTCGCAGTAAATTTCTGGCAGCTTTTTATTTAGACATCTTTAGGAAAAAAACAACAAACATTCAGAATAAGCCGTTCTAAAACACAATGCGCTCCACACACCAAATTGAAATTAAAGAATTCTTAAAACAGATAATTCTGAAAGTTGGAAAACGTACATATGTGTAACTGACGATAAGGCTATATCTTGCATTATCTTAATCTGAACTACTATCTGTTTTGTAGTACATTCGCCGAGAGTCAACAATACTTTTATTATGGGGTTCTTGTTGGCAGTTGCACAACTGCCCATTGTATCAAAATGCAGTAAAATGTGGACTTTTTTCATCGTATCCAATTCTTCTATTTCATTAATCCGCTTTTCCAGATTTTTAAATTTGGATTAAAAAAAATGCTTTCATATACGTTAAATTCTGATATATGCTTTAATAATTAAAATGCGCTTATTTATGCATTATAAAATTATCCTGTTTTGCTTGTTGATTTGGTTTATTTACGGACGCTCTTTAACATCTCAGGTCATGAGCGTCCTATTCAATTCAGGGCGTGAAACGGCCGACATATTTTGCTCAGAGGCCTCTTCTTTCAGGATTGAGGTTCTTTATCGTGCCGTAAATGTACGGCACGGGACCCACGGCTTTACTTCCCTTCCGAAGGAAGCCATACTTAGAATTTTTACGTCCGAAAAAAATCCATCGATCCTGGCCCGGTTCGAACCCGCGATCTTGGGTTTAGAAGGCAAATATGGTTACCACTACACCACTAGGACCGACTTTTGCATTTGTAGACAGCTATTACCGACTACGATATTCGTATTCAGAGTTTAAGTTTGTGTTATTTCTCTATATTCCGTTCTTGTTTTTGTTTTCAAACCATTTTTAACATTTTCTTCTTTGTGTTTTCTTTCTACTGCGTTTTACTTTGCGTCCTTGTTATTGAGATTGTCTGGTACTGTTTACTATTCGATTTTCCTTTTTCAATGTTTAATTTTTTATTAATTCATTTCTTCATCATCTTTGCTATAGTCATTCTGTCTTTCTTCCTTTCCCTTATTTTCTTTTCACCCTATTCTGCCTCTGGGTTTATCGACATTGCATAATATTTCGCTGAATCGGTGATGCTCAACCTAGTAGTCTGTATTTTATCTTAGCCAGATATTATACCGTCTCTAACATAATCTTTTATCGCCTGTTCTTTACGTTTACGATTTTGAATTCTCTCCCAAGCTGCACATTTGCTCCTCCTGGATAAACGCAGCTCCCAACATGCACGCGAAGATTAGGGTACTTTGCCCTCGACTTTTTCTCCCCTATCAAGGTGTCATTCCCCCTTTGGGACACGAGTATAACCATTTTTAATGGCCCCCTGTCGAAGGAATTGCTTATCAAGAGTCTTTAACCAAGAAAACTTTTTAACGCTCGCCAACCTTCAGCGTGCAGTTTAACAATTTCGACTCGCTCTAAAGTCTCGGTGACATGAGTTTTGAAGAACCTCCCTCCCCTCCACGAACTTGGTATTTTCATATAGCCGTGCGGGGGTGCTGTGAGGTTTAATTTAGTCACAGTGCAGCCACAACTATGTACCTAAACGTTCTCAAGTAGCTCATTTCAGAACGCCTTTTCTGAGCTTCAATATTCCAGATATGCTCATCGTTGCTTAACATTTAGACCTTCTTTTATAGTCCGTGGGTTTCTTTCATTTGATGGCTCAGAGCGAAATTATGTCTACTAGCACACGTTATCACTCTGCAACGGTAACATCGGGCAGCAGTACAAAGAGTAAAATTTATATAAACATAAACTACGAACGTGATAAAAAATTTATATTTAATAAGTGAAAATTACAAGAGGGAAAAAAAAAAAACACTTCCAACTAAAAACACTACTCGATTATGTTAAAAGTCCGGTTATGTTTATTAATAATATTTTTATATTAATAGGAATTGAAAATTATTTAACTTTTTTGATTTTTGTATGAGAGTTAAAAGGTTTTGCTTGATAAAACGCATACCACTAAGACTATATGAATAATGTGTGTAACGAAAACTGCTTCGTTTCAACTATTCATGTACTGAAATCTTTAATATTCTGTTATATTTTACGACAAACAATGTGCAAAGTACTGGGTCATCTCGGTTTGTTCACAACTGAGGTCGTTATGAAGTCACTTTGTCCCTTGGCTAACTGAATTTTTGCAATTATTTGTATTTCTTTAAATATTATTTTGGCATATACCTTTAAACCACTAATTAAGAAGGTATTGTCCATGTAATTTGATGGCTCATTCCTACCTCCTCTTTTGTAAATTGGTAAATTCTTTACAACCAATTGGTATGCTTGTTTTGTACACCAATAACAGTTTTAAATTATTTTGAGCCATCTAGTAGAAAGCAGGACGTATTTTGGAGGGATGAATTTTAATAAAATACGAAATTTGTTCAAATTTTCATTTTTGTTCACCATCTCCTTTTGAAATATTAACCTATAAGTACGACTGAAATCCAATATGGTTCTATGCTATTTATAAATAAAATAATGCATTATTAAATTTAAATTTATGGAAATAGAATTTAACTTCACTTATGAAAGGGACTTTCGTAAAAACAAATTATTACAGGTAGGTGTAACTAGGAAACAAGAAATAGTTGCGCATCAATAGGGGCAAGATATAAGTGGTAATAAAAATAGAGTTTTAAAGTGATGTCATTGTAACTGGTTGAAATGTTGTGCATCTGGTCGGATTGTTTAATGATACTGAACCATACATTCTGTGAAAAGCTCATAAAAATTATCGTTATTCTTGGATGCTATCAACACTTACTACTCCAAGCATGGTTGCAGATACTAGTCATAAAGTAAAGAGCGGAAAAATATGAAAAATTTTGACGAAATTACAAAAAAAAATCACTAAAATATGAATAAATATACATTAAAATGGTCATATGTAAATTTAAAAAAAAATCCATTAAGATTATATTATATCGTACCTTAATTTTTATACATTAAAAAGTACAATAAGTTAAAACGGTACAGTACTTTATTTTGACAGTAAATTACAAACATTTTCTCCACGTTTTCTCCCGATAGATTATATAATTAAAAATTGCACTCTACTTAAAATCATGCGACAGGACCGTATTTAAATCGTGTTACATTGTGTAGCTTTATGTTTGCTGGAACACATTTTGCCTTAGCTTCTAGTAATTTCATTTAGTCTCGAAATTCCGAATTTCAAGCATCCGATTTTATTTTTTATCACCTTATTTCATTGTTGTGTTTTTGAAGGAGGGTATATATTTTATATGAAACATTTATTTTACAAACAAAGTGGTTATTATTCAGGCATTATCGAAATCCTTTATATTTTTGAACATGTCACAAATTATATAAGTCGTGACAACGTAATTCGTAACACAGGAATTCGCTTGCCTATTAGAAAAATTCATACCTATAAAATGATTACATGTATATTCAGTGACATAAATATAATAAAATATAAATTAACTAATTCATTTTATATACAGTACTTGCGTAAGTTAAACGCCAAATCCCTTGCACTTTCTTTTAGCATCTTGGAAAAGACCGACCGTGTTAAACAGGAAACAGGATGCAAAGCTAGTATGCTGTATGTTGGCTTTATATTACCAGAAAGTATTAGAACATTATTGAAGGATCGTGTTATTGGCGGATGACCAATCCTCCACCGGAATAGTTGGGCTTTTATTTATAAACATTTCTTCCTAGGGGAAGTTAAATTTTCCCACAACTTATAGAAATGAAATTCAAACGTTTATGATTACTTTATGCATAATATAAAAGTATGTTTTAGAAAAGTAAATTAAAAATACATTTACACATATTTTGGTCCTGTACGTGACATTTAAAACACATCGAAGTTCAGATCTGCTGTCTCAGAAACTCATCGGCAGTTTGGAACTGCATCAAAGGAGAAAGGGGTTGAATGGTAACAGTGACAGCAAGTGAAGTGTAGTAGAAAAGAAAACTTTGCAAGTACATTGAAAATAAAATTAAACATAAAACTGGATTTGTTCAAAATATGGGGAAAAAATAAAAAAAAATACAAAACATTATAAAAACGCGGAATAAAATTGCTCTTATTGGGTTGTACACATGGTAAAACATAAGAACTAGTTTCTGCAATTAGTTACTACCATCCTGAAACATGGCCGTTCCTGTAGAGGGTTGCGTTTACCTAGGAGAATTTCAGTTGCGTTGCAGAGGGACAGGTGGTAAACTCACCGCCTCTAACGCCATCTGACAGGGAGCTAAGTACAATTTGAATGTGTAACGGCTGATAACTTTGTCTATATTCTTTTTTTCAGTCATGGAGTTCTTGAACGTGATCTATGACACCGGACATAGGGCTTAAAGTCCCTCCTGGAGAATTTCAGTTCGAAAATTTTACTTTCTAAAAATCTCATGCTTGAGCTTGCGAAACTTGGGTCCTGAGAGTCTCTGATTAATAGTCTAAAATACAAAATGCAACATTTTCCATACCATCAAATGTCAAAGCTCTACTTAGTACTAGGAACAGAATTTTAATGCAAATGTATATTTCTTCTCTTCTGTTAGAAAGTGTGCTCACTTGGTATGTGAGTTAATTATTAAATTTCCAAAAATTTAAACAATATTTAATGCTATTTTGTTAATGAGCATAATATTTCAACAGTTTGTAAATTATGCTGCCTATTTACTTGTTTTACATGTACATTTCATAAATGCATTTTATTTTATTTATTTTATATTCACATTTGATTTAAAATGCAATTATGTTCCACTGAGCCAGTCTTGAAATTTCGCGCTGATGGTAACTCTCACGCATCCCTGCCTTATGTGGTAGTAGTCATTCCTTCATGGTATGAAGGTGGGTGTTATGGAGTTCTCGGAATTGAGTCCAAGTGTGATGGTTATACTTATATGCCATATTAAATTTAGATTAAGTTTTACTGTTTAGTATCTCTCTAAGATTTTAAAATATAATCTACTAATTTACATAAAGAAAAGCATTTCAAAATATTCTATCTTAAAAGTTTTAAAAATTCAAAAGTTTTAACACGCTGGGGAAAAACATTATGTATAGTACTATATCACATCGAACATTTGGGAACAGTTAAGAATGTAGTGAATATATTCTTCATGGGTTAAATTGCTCAAGATGTATTAAAGAACACAGAAGTAGAAACTAACCTTTTCTTACATATCTTCACATTTATTTCACATTCTTATCACCATTATTTCTTTGGAAACCAACACCATTATTGTTCCAATGCACGTGAAAACGACTGTCTCGTAATTAAATTCGGCACCTGGAAGTATTGGCAATGTTGTGAAGGAAAAAGGATATAGTGTGCCTTCAAATTACTCGGGTGTTCTCAAAATGTGAAATTGAAGAAATGTTAACAGGGAAGCGTTCTGAATTGCCTTGTGAAACACACTAAAAAAGCAGCTTTTGTTTATGCATCCCTAAAGTTCCTCTGAGATTACATAAAATTTCGTTAAATTTTTATTTTATATCAAAAGCATATTTATGTGCATATTATGGAAGTTTTCAATGCATAAGGGCATACATATTAAAGGGATTATTAAATTACGGTCCCTACTTGTGGTTTATAAAATGTTTATACTCTTAACTTGGTCAATTTATCTTATATAAGACATAGAGGCTAGAGCCTAACAGTTGAAGGTTATCTGGCGCAGCACTGTAAATGTGCATTAGAAACAAGCAACAGCATAATTAATTGCTCTAGCTCTGGTGATAACGGAGTATAGATGTATTATGTTGCTCTGTTTATGAGTAAACACTTTAACAGAAGTATTGCCGACGTAATTCTTTGTTTTTGGCAAGGAAGGGGCTTGTATTAGCGGTCGATAAACTCTGCATTCTAATCGTACATTGCTAGGTGTTGTATTACAAGCGATGCTCAAGTACAGCACAAAAGTCGGGAATTACAACAAAAGCGCTGTTCTCGAAGCCTGCACTGCAGTTCATCATTGAAGTACTACACTCCGTTAATTCCTCCCCCGCACGAATTAATACAGATAGCGGCGGCGGGGGACGCGCGGGGCAGGATATAAAACAAAAGACACGCATCACCGAGCTGCTATCAAAAATACAATAGAAAAGTGAATTTCCGCAAGTGCGGCGCACACACGGGCGTCCTCTCCCCCCTCCCCATGGGCCATTGCGCGTTCCACATCCCCCTAGGAAACGGGTATTGGGAAGAGAGGGGGATGGGGAGCTAAAATGAAATTCAAACCAAAGTTTTACGATCCATAAAAAGCTTTAAAAAAGAGCCATAGCTGACCGAACATTGCCGGGAACAACGATTAAATAGTTTTGATTCTGTTGGGCGGGGGATTTGCACAATGGCTGCGCTAAGCTGTGAATTATTTTTTGTTTATGTATACCTTCTCTGTTGTTGTTTTGTGGAGGTGCATGCACTGCGTCCACGAGCTCGTGGCGTTCACTTGCACAAGTCCTTGTTTCGAGCGAATGCATCGAATTTGTACTCTAGAAATTATTTGTTGAGGACTTCAATCCTGAGTTGTAGCGGTGATAATTGAAGCACTTTCTACAAAAATGAACATAAACAAGATTTTCATTTAAATTGAGATATTTACCTCTTCTTCACACATGTGTAGAGTAGCTTTCTCTGCGGAAACCACAATTATCTATTATGTTATAGGGGGCCCGAAGAAAGTAGTGGTCGAAAAGAGAACACTATTCATTTCTCATTTCCATAAAATCTTCAATTGTAAACATTTGCCATTTTAATGCAAAGTAGCACATCATACTGCAAAGGAAATGGCATAATCACATTATTTAGTTTGCTAAGAAGGATGCATATCAGTGCGTTGTTGAAGAATTAAAATTCGAAATATGTTATTCTCTAATTTAAAAAGAGTAAGCTTGGATATTTTGATACTTTAGAAATAGTTATGGACATTTAAAATGATAATCTATGCACAAAAATTCTATCATTTTTGATTTGAACAGTTTTCTAGAAAAAGAAAGAATATCGTTTAATTGAAATATAAATGTCCATTGATTTAGCAATAATATATTTATATAAAATTTAATGTACGCATTAAAACCTTCATTTGAAATTTCCTTAGAGTTGGCACACATAAACTGGTATAGTTCTATGAAAATTCCTGAAATGATTTTTATTTATCGGGCCATCCAAAAAACTGATGACCAACGTGGCGGCAGAAAGGCTTATATGGTATCATAATTTATCTGTTAAATAAATAATTGCAGTTGTAACTTCCGCTCCGTGGTTTTCTGTTCAGATATAGTAGAAATAAGTTCTTCACAAAAGAACTTATTTCAAATAAAATTAAACAGCTATTAGACGGTGTAAACGGGGAAGCACCCCCCTCATATTCTACCGTAAAAGAATAGGCCAAAATTTTCGAATGGGTCGAGAAAGCATTGGGGACGAAGAGCATGCAGGTGCTCACTTCTGAAAACACCGCTCGCTCTTGTGGAAGGAGAAATTATGGAAGACCGGCGGTTCAAAATTACAGAAATAGCAGCAAGGTTGGGCCTTTCTAAAACAACAGTCCTTCGAATTATTCACGAACATTTAAACATGAATAAGGTTAGTGCAAGATGGGTGACTAGACTTCCTTCCTCAGTCGAAAAGCTGCAACGAGGCATCTGTTGTCAGGCATTTTTGGAGCTCTGCCGTGGCAACGAGAGAGAAGTTCTGTAAACCATTGTTACATCAGATGAAACTATGGTTCTTTACTATGATCCCTTGTCCAAAAGAGATCAATGGAGTGGCAGGCGTAAACCTAGCGAAACACCGTCTCTAAAGGCTAAGGTCACTCAGTCAACCAAGAAGATCATGGCCACTGTGAAGGAATACTCTTCATTGACTTCAAGGAGAGGAACACCACAGTAAATGGGGAGTACTATGCTGGCCTACTGTACATTACGTGCTTCAATCAAAGAGAAAAGGCGGTGGAAACTGAGTGGTGGTATGCGCCATCTTCACGACAACGCGCCTGCGCACACAGCTCTTGTTGCAAAGGAAACTGTGGAGAAATGTGGCTTCAAGGAGATCGACCATCCACCCAACAGCCCAGATCTAGCTCCTAGTGCTATTTCCCTTCTCATAACTGTAGAAGGACTTTCGAGGAAGGAAATTTAAGTGTGACGGGGAATTGATGGATGCTGTTTATGCCCATTTATTATACAAGACTTCTGACTATTTGGGGGGGGGGGATTGAAATATTACTTCAAAGATGTGAGAAGTGTATTGTAATAAAGGGTAACTATATTGAAAAGTGAAACATACTTTTTATTTTTATATTACCTAGAAAATGATTAGGCTAACCCTTGTATTAATGGAGCCCTGATTTTGATCACTTTGGTTACAGTATTAGTGTTCGTTAAAGTTAATTTTACAAAGATAATTAAGAAGTGTAATTGGGGATTTCATAAGCAGATACCATAAATGTGGAAACTTGAGGAAAACTATTGCGGCTTATCCTTCCGTACGTATTATTAGACTAACTAGTTCTAGCATCAGCGACTAGTGTTTCAAGCTCCCGCCCGACGCCCAGTCTCAGTTTGCTGGCATTGTCCCGATGGTTTATAGACCGATGCAGTCCCCAGATGACTCGATAGATCACTCCAAGGAATATTTACTTTCATCACAATTTTGTTCAAGTCTTCTTAGAAAATTTCTTTCTTTATTGTTGAGAAAGAGAAGGAAGAAAGGGGTTCATTTTCCTAAGTATGTTGATAATCAAAAATTAAACTTTAATATTTATTGAGATTGTTTTAAAATTCTGAAAGTACTTCAAAAGCAGAAAACATCTCAATGTGACTGCTTACTTCTCTGATGCGTGTTTGGCACAAGATTATTGAAAAACTATCAATTACGATCTCTATAGCATTACTTAAAAACCTTAATAAATAATGACAGGTGTAGAGTCGCGAGTATTGCAAAACTAAACACAAACTCAAACATCTTCCTTGCACAAGAAACAACAATACGCTTAATATCGGCATGTCGAACTCCTCTTAGCGTCCCATCCTACTCAGCTGTCAGCCGTTATTGCTAAATGTGGTTTTCAACAACTTGCAGCCGGTTGGTGAAGGAAGTGATGGGCAGACTTTCGGTGCGGAGCTACAGTGCTATAAAACAAAAGGCAGCCGTACTGAAATTAAAACATTTGAACATGCTAACACACCGAGAGGCAATTTGCTGTGCTCTAGTATGGATATTGGCACATAGAAGCAATTAAGAATTTGGAGATAGTTAAAAAAAGTTTAAAATTATAATTAAATTACGCACTTAGTAACATTACATGTTGGTAACGGGTGTCCCGTTTCTCTTAGGAGTAAAATTAATTATTTATATTTAAAACAGGGAAGTAATGTTATAGGTATATCTTTCTCGCAGTGTTATTCATTAAGAAAACTAGAGTGTTATCTTCATTTCTACAAATGACAACACGTATATTTATCCAACGATTCAATTTACCCCTTGAAGATTGTTTAAAAAATGTATCACTGTGTACCATTGATAGCAAACTTGGAAAAACACACCAGAAAACAGAAGTTATTATGATTGAAGAAAATGCCCAATTTGATGCCTTAACTAATCGTGGTAGTGGTGTGAGTGTTGCTTAGGGTAGTTGATAAGGACAGAGGGGGTCTCCCTCTATCTCTCAGTGTGTCTTAGCTCTGGTTTACAACTTCTGGAAAAATTTGTGTCTTCAAGTTGTCTATTACCAAAGTTTCGCTTCTTCAGTAGACTGTCCACTAAAATGATCACTAAGGATAGTACAAAAGTCTTCTCTAAAAATTTGACACACTTATAGCTATTACACCATGTAAACCTACATATCTAAACACCGTTCATTCAGCTGTCAATGTTCACCTAAATAAGCAATAACGTGACTACAATATGTACGCAAAAGAAGAAAAGATGAAAATGCTTGTTACTCGTCTAAGAAGAATGTTTACTGACAGATAAACGATCAACTACGTTGTACTGTTTTCATTACGCCGCACAGTATTTTAAAATATGTTATCATTAGCGTGTTTGTCTTTCTTTGTTCTGCAGAAAGTGGGCAAAATCTATTCAGTCACAACCGTTCTGCAGCAAGCGATAACCTGACAAACTATCGCCTTCTCGATGAATGATTGGTTGCATTGTTTCGACGCTATGTGAAAAGGGAAATTTAAACTATGGCCACAAAATCGTCGTAAAATAAGAGGCAAGAATATTAAGATCGCTGTCGTCAATCCTTACACGACAACCTGAATATGAAATTGGCAGGTCGAAAACAAAACCATGTCGCATCTTAAATGTCACTTGCATCACACACCATGTCCGCTATACCATGAACTGGACGGAGATGATTTCTATAAGCTTGTATAGTTTTTTAATGGAGTTATTACAGCTGCTCTCCAATGCGAGCTTCTTTTTGACGTTTTCCTGTCAAACAAGGGAATTATCATTGCTTCTAAGAAAAAATGTTGGGTGCGTGAGATGAACACAACTGTAAACTACTATAATATCAAGAAACTGATAATTAGCACAAAACTAAGCTTCCTTAAAAAGGGTTAAAATAAAAAAATTAGTAACAATTCACATTCTGATGCTGCCAAAGCTGCAAACTGCTATCCTGTGTTTAAAAGGAGTTGAATTATTAAGAGTAGAAAGTGTAATTTAAAACATATCGCTTTCTACTTTAGTCAGATATATAATTCTCCTAAGGTAACAAACAACATATGTGCTCCTTCTTGACGAAAAAGCACGCCAAGAACCAAATGTGAATCAAAAATCTGAACTGCCCGTGAAGCTTAATTTACCATTCCGGATAGTAGTAGTAGTATTGGTAGTGTTTATTTATTTACAAAATGTATTTTTACAGACCTATCTCACCCATTTCGCACTGGTTCTAGGACCATACGTATGTGCTTTCCAAATACGATAGGAAATACATGAAATTGTACAAACCCTTAAAGAGAAAAATAAAATAAATAAAAAACAATATATAAAAGAAAAATGCATATACCTAAATAAAATAAACAGAAAATAAAACAATACAAAAGTAAATAACCTGCACTCCCTCACACACACCGCCAAGATCGTAAAGGCGCGGACTCGTGAGCGGGAGGTCTGTGGTTCGAATCCTGCCAGGACCGTCTTCCCTGACTGGGTTTTTTTCCAGGTTTTCCTCAGTCCTCATAAATGGCAAATGCCCGGGAGGTATCCTAAACTTAAGCCTGGAACGCTTCCTTCCTTAAAAAATATCCTTTCCCAATATATAATTTCATTTCATGTATCATGAATGTCCATCGCCTATGGTGCCTCAGTAGTAAAAACGGGCGTTAAACACTACTCAAAAAAAAAATACCTCACACATATGTACAACAAAAATCTTGTGACTCATATTCCCCTACACCTCTCTCCGGTTGTCTGCCTCTTCCGATTTAAGCTGTCTCATTGCATTTAAAATTTTACCTACTCCCTCTTCCTCCTTCCTCTGTGGTAGCAAATTCCAGCACTGCCAATGCCCTCTCACACCGTTAACAAAGGGAGCCGGTAGATATTTCTTCCTCCATTCTTCCGTCCCCTTGCAGTACGCCAGAATATGCTCCCAAGATTCTTTCTTCGCACATATAGGGTAGATTCTCATGCCATCTCTGTCTGTTACTTTATCATCCGCCATGAGCCCAGCTAAACTTAGCGAACCCCTGATTGCTGAATTTGATACTCTATCCCCTACCCATTTTTCAGCTCCGGTTGTATCTCCAGCGAAACTTTGTTTGCACACTCTGAAAGTGTCATCTGCCCATTAATGTCCCTCAAGCATTTCTCAAGTTTTCTCCAAACCCTCCCTTGTTTCCCCACTGAGATCCAAACCTTACCCCTTCCTGTATTTTCCAGACGCCTTCTTAATTGGGAAACCCAGGTTTTATTTTCCCCCATTCTAAGCTGCTTCATCCCTAATTAGTGTCTGATCTTCGTGAACAATGCTTAACGAGTGCTTCACCATGCGGATCCTGCATTTTACAATCTCGCTATAGGCACCAAATTCCTTAAGGG
This sequence comes from Metallyticus violacea, assembly GCA_030762175.1. Classification (NCBI taxonomy): domain Eukaryota; kingdom Metazoa; phylum Arthropoda; class Insecta; order Mantodea; family Metallyticidae; genus Metallyticus; species Metallyticus violacea. The sequence goes on along the minus strand of CM060830.1, from coordinate 101,705,768 downwards.
TTCTGCAATTTGCTGTTCTCCACCCTTTGAAATTACCTTTCAGAAAACCGGTCCTCACCTATCCAATTTCTCTGTTTGTTCCCAAACCCATAAGTCGTTGTAGATCGTACTACTGCCCCATGTACCGTCCCTAACAGCCCTACTGGCCCATCTTGAATTCTGCTTCGTTTACGGAGAGTTTCTGTATTCGCTTTAAGTTTCACCCTTGCATTCATTGAGAAAGTTAGCCCAGGAGGTACATGAAATTCTTCACGCATACGTCCATGTCCCTTGCTTTGCTATAAATAGCCCATAATCTTCGTTTTGCTTGTATTCACCTTAAGTAACCAAATATCAGAATGGGCCTGTAGTCTTGTTTTCCATAAAGTAAACAGCAGTCACGAATCTGGTACACTGAAAATGAAGCGCCATCAGAAAAAGTAAAAACACTTCCACATAAAAACTGACATAATGTCACTATGGAATTATACAACAAAAATGCATTTTGCCATATTTACCGGCAGTGAAAAGAGCAGTAAGACGGGACATCTTGCGTTACAGTACATCACTCCCGACCATACAAGAATTGGTAATTGTAATATCCACATATTACATTTACATAGAACTTCTTCGCAACCGGAAATTAATATCTGAGCAAGTATGAAGCATACGATAAATGGAAAATTAATGTCAGCTAACTGTTGACCGAAGTATGGATAGTTCTTGTTTCAATTTCTTCTACATCTTTTCTTTTCACAGTATTAATACATTTTTTTCCATTAAGGATGTTTGCTTGTAGTAATACCGCCGTACACACCCACCATCTTTCTTTGCTTAATATAAACCAGTCTGTAATCTTCGTAAACAATGGACATTTTCGATTTTTCATTCATCATAAAATCGGCGGGAAACATTTAAAATAGCAAGAGTAAATAAAACAGGCGCTCTAAAATGCAACAATGAAATCAAGCCCCCTCTTTAGTTTTTTTTAGTAGTGGTTAACCCCGGTTTTTGCAACTGAGGCACCACAGGTGGTGGACACTGATGATACATGAGATGAAATGATGTATTAGGAAAGGATATTTTAAGGAAGGAAACGTTCCAGGCCTAAATTCAGGGTACCTCCCCGGCATTTGCCATTTATGAGGACTGAGGAAAACCTGGAGACAACCTCAGTCAGGGAGGACGGTCCTGGCGGGATTCGAACCCCAGACCTCCGGCTCACGAGTCCACGCCTTAAAGACCTCGGCCACCCGTGACGGTGACCCCTCTTTAGTGATTAAAACTCACTTATCTGAAATCTTTATCTTTAAAAACACATGCATCTCTTGTATTTTTAATTTATTTGCTGGCCAATATGTAAATAATAATGATAATGTTTTGTATGAAGATTAACTGAAGGAAGCTAAGGGTATTATAGCTTATGTGAGGCCTAAGATATTTATTGCATAACCATAAAATGCTGACAAGCTCCATCCGTCCGTCATATGAGAGAAGTGAATAATAGCAAACATAGTAATAATTGAAGAAATGTGGGAATGCCAATGGGATGTACCTGAAAATAAAATGAAATAAAGAAAAGACGAAAAATTAAAACTGATACCGAAATTGGGTCATTACGAATATAATCGTTGAAGAACAGAAGAAAGAGAAGCCGTCGTTTATAATTTTCAGAAAAACAAAATGCAGTGCAGATGTATATAGAACACTGCTGGTGATTTTCCAACACTTGCCTTGATCCTTGTTATAGCCAGGTCAACATCGCCCGTCCTGGTAGCTTCTGACCAATAAAAATCTTAAAGACGTTGGGTGTGTTCTCCAGTTTACAACTCTTTGCTTCTTGGCTCATGAATTTGAATGAATTTTTTCGGGCGCTCTTCGCCCGCCTTGTGCTCATCAATAAGTGACGAGCGGCTAAAGGAGGGCTTGCGTTTTCCGACGGTGTTTTATGGTTGCCAGGAACGAGAGCAAGTTAGGAAATGGCTTCCCTTACGTTCAAGTGCAGGTAGAAAATGGTGGCTCGTTCCACAGCGAAACGGTTTAATGATGCTACTGAATTTTAACAGTGGTAAAAGTAATGTGTGTACAGTAAGCACAGAGTTTTAAGTATTAATGAAGCTTTCCTTTGCGCCTAAGTGCTGCTTTCTTTATTGTGCGGCAAACTTAAGAACAAAGGATATATAGTAGGTTTTGCAACAAACAGTTTTGCATACTGAACAGTGGCTTTAACCTGTAATGTTTCCAAAAGCCATATAAGGTAATTGTATTTCTCTGTTAAAATTTGAGGCATACCTCGGAATTTGAATGGGTAGAACCTCAACATCGACTCAAGCATGTCCCGGAGGATAGCACAGGAGATAAGAGGATAGGATGGTCTATCGAGAAGAATTTGCGCACCGAGGCCTCTACCCGGGCTCATTGTACATGCGAGGGTAGGTCCATAAGTTTCCAACCTCGCCGATAAAGATTAAGTAAATAATTGCACTGTTCACTTGTTCAAATATAGTTGCATAAGGCTACGCAAAGAAGATTGTTACATGCTTAAACAGCGTTTGGACGGTGTATATGGGAAAGCATCCCCCCTCATATTCTACCGTAAAAGAATGGGCCAAACTTTTTCGAATGGGTCGAGAAAGCATTGAAGATGAAGAGCGTGTAGGTCGGTCCTTGGAGGTGCTCACTCCTGAAAACATCGCTCACTCTTGTGGAAGTAGAAATTATGGAAGACCGGCGGCTTAAAATTACAGAAATAGCAGCAACTTGGGCCTTTCTAAAACAACAGTCCTTCGAATTATTCATGAACATTTAAACATGAATAAGGTTAGTGCAAGACTTCATCCCTCAGCGACTAATCATCTGTTGTCAGACATTTTTGCAACCCTGCCGTGGCAATGAGGGAGAAGTTCTGCACACCATTGTTACAGGACATGACACTATGGTTCTCTACTATGATACCTTGTCTAAAAGAGAATCAATGGAGTGATGTAAACCTGGCAAAGCACCGCCTCTAAAGACCAAGGTCACTTAGTCAACCAAGAAGATCATGGCCACAATCTTTTCGGACTGTGAAGGAATACTCTTCATTGACTTCAAGGAGAGGAACACCACAGGAAATAGGGAGTATGTTAGCCTACTGCACAGACTCCGTGCTTCCATATCAAAGAGAAAAGGCGAGGAAAGCTGAGTGGTGGTGTGCACCTTCTTGACGACAATGCGCCTGTGCACACATCTGTTGTTGCAAAAAGGAAGCTGTGAATAAATGTGGCGTTAAGGAGATTGAGCATCCCCCCTACAACCCAAATCTAGCTCCCAGTGACTATTTCCTCTTCCCAAAACTCGAGAACCTTCGAGAAAGAAAATTTAAGTGTGACGAAGAAGTGATGGATGCTGTTTATGCCCATTTTGCAGACAAGACTTAATATTTGTGGGGAGGGGGTAGAAATATTAATTCAAAGATGTGAGAAGTGTATTGCAATAAAGGGTAACTATATTGAAAAAGTGAAATATAGTTTTTGTCTTTTTTATACCTAGAAAATGGTTAGGCCGAAAACTAACGGACCTACCCTCATGTGCCCTCGAGGGAGCACCTCCGGGAGGAAGGGATGAGATTGAGATTACACTGGGTCTCCGAAGAAGCTCCATGCAGTTTCCACCAATCACTGGAACGGGCATCTTTCCAGAAACCGCCACCGCAAAACACAGATCGTTTCGTCTGACGCTTCCAATCTTGTAACTGGCGCTATGGTATGAAATGAAGGGAAATGGGAGAGTGGCAAAATGGAGGAAAATAAATATCCATCCCAGCATGCGCCTAGGCGATAAGTGCAAATCACAAGATACGATGGTTGGTCTCACGGGATAGTGGAATGCTGTAGAGTTTCTTCATCTCGCTGCACATCAAGGTTGGCACAATCGTCAATGATTGGTGCTGTCCTCTACCTGTACATTAGCTATTTATTTAAATAACAACTGTTAATGGAAGCGGGAATGTAAATATTTAATTATGCTTTCAAGCTAGGCTAGTTGATTCATACAAACAATTGATGTTCCTATGTTCCTAAATTCAATACTCAAGCTTACAGGGATATGCATGGAACGAAATCATGTTGAATTTCGCCCATCCCTTCATTACTTAAATGCGGATATATGCAAGGGTTTGACACTTTACCTAGTGGATTCTTGAAGCCATAGTTATTTGATGTTGTTCAAACCTGGTCCATGAAGCCCATATGCTCAGCGATTTATCGGTTGGGGAGAAGATAGGTCTACCAATTCCAAGAAAAGATGTTGTCATGTTTTGGAACCAAAGGTTTGTAATTAATATTGAGTAAATAGTCAACGCTCGAACAAAAAAAAATAGATTTTGAAGTTGTAACTGGGGACATAAATAGTACACTCTTTATTAATTAATTGTGATAAGCACTGTTCAAAACTACCAATATGTGTGATACTGCAAATAACTGTCTGTTTTACTGTTCTTAACATTTGGGGTCGAATGTGGTACAAATATCAACACGTCTGTCTACTTCTTTGCTTCTACATCGCAGTTCGTCAGTGTTTAAACCGCATATACAATTAGCAAGGATCGGTCGCAACGGGTTCATCGCTTGGATTGCTTTTCTCCCGACCTTGCTTCACTTGAATCTTTTTTGTGGTGGCATTTGATGAGCTCGTGTACGAGAAATGCATGGAAGCTTTAAACGGTAAGACAATCATTTAACGTAATCGTATGCTTCTCAGGCAGTTCTAACGTTTTCAATTTAGGTTAACTACTTAACATCTATAAATATTTCGCAAAATGTTTTTATTTTGCTGCCTTCTATTATTTTATAAGTTTGAGTAATGAATTTAGAAATATCCGGTGTAAGCATATACGTAAAAATAGCAAATGAAGCACTTTTTTAATTTTAATGACATATTTTATTACATCTTAATTTATAATTGATGCTGAGGGATAAAATTGTTTGTTTGAGCTCAGACACATCTGCAGGGCCTCGCAGTTTGCCAGACTAATCTCGACTAATTATTACTATAAGAGACATGATGGTGACCACGTGATACGTGAAATACTCAGTGCAAGATGGCACCGGTTGCTACATCTAAATAATAAATTAATTCTTCTGTATGGTAAAACTGGTCGGGAAATTCCCTTGATTGGGAAATAGTTAAAATGTGTTCAGATCCTTCAATCTCGCAAAAGGAAAAATTCCCGTGAAAGTTTCAGAATGATTGAAGGTGGAAGTATTATTTTAAGAAGATTACAGGGTATTAGCATGTCACATATGCATGAAACGTTTTACTGCCTGTAATGCAAGATATATTTATGCCCAACGCGTGAGATGGATTGTCGGTGGGGTGTTGTTGGCCTCACGTTGGTGATGCCAAATTATGAAGCGGTTTTCGTGTGGTGTTGTTTACGCTTCCGCGACAACAGTTTCTCAGGGGACTATTCGTATTTTGTTAATTCGTACTTAACAAAACTGGGAATGCATTATACTTAAGCTCTGTCGCATCCTCTGGTGTTTTGGGTACGATAAAATGTATCTACGTCTAATATAAACTTAGCTGCCGTGAACTGAACTGAGTCAGAAAACCGCATCTGAAACTGAATGTGTTATAACGGAATGAATATCTCGACGAGTATAGAACTTAGAAATGCGTGCTACGCAGCATGTAGAGTGTAACAAATAATGTACGCGTCATTGAAGAATACCAAGGCTTCAAGATTAGTGTTGCGGCGTGTAAAACTTATATATGAGTGCATCTCGCTGTGTGTAGAACTTAAAGGTGAGTGCCGTGGCATGTAGAACGTAAAATGCGTGCCCGCGTCCGAAGTAGAACTTATTACCTGATTCCTTTTATATAAAATTCAAATCTAGTAATCTTGGTTTAATGACGCCAAAGGAGTTTAACCCAAGCAAGCGCACGACTCGCGCCTTTGTTTTAAAGTTTAATAATACATTTACTATTTTTGGGTTTAAATTCACCTGCCAGCAAGTGTCATTTGTTGTTATTTGAAAGTTTAAAATTCTTATTCACATTGGATAGTTTAAAGGTTAAGTGTACAACCGTCTGTCGGGTTCAAGCCCTAAAGAATTTAAAAGTTCTTGGGGTTTATTAACCCTCCAACGGCAGTACTTTTAAAAGTGTCATCACACTTAAACCTCGGGTTTACTCTTGCTCTTTGTATAGAGTTTTATGTCCTCTTTGGATTACCAAGCTACCGTAAACAAAAAACGCCAGAGAACTTTCTCTTTTGTCGACATAAAGGTTATATGTTAAAGTTATATACATAAAATACATGCATGATATATACTGTAATATATTTACATTTCCATGGGTGTGGGCCGCAAGTGCTATTCCATGCGTTAATTACGGACCAGAACTCGCAGATATTATTGCACAATAAATTGATTTAGAAAGGGGTTTTAAAACATTTCTGGTTACTATTGTGGTATTTTAGGATGTTAACAGTAAATAATTCGTAATTAAAACTAGGAAATATGTATGTTATGTATGAATGGATCGATATTCTGGGGCGGAAATTGAGCCGTGCTCAGGGGGCACTTCCGAGAGGAAGGCAGAAGTTAAGGGATACACTGGGCGGACAGCATCTATAGAAGTTCATGACACCTTTCAAATAGAACACCCCGAAGAAGGCGGAGTCCCCGCGAGTCGTCCGAACTCCTTGGAAGGTTAACTTTCATTCCAGATGCCGGGGCAGGACCTTTCCAAAGCACAAGCCCACTTGGCCTTGGCACTGGCCCTGACTCTGTAGCAGTACCATCGGAATGAGAGAGGCAAAACCTTCCCATCATTTGCCTAAGTGATAAGCAGAAACAACGAAAAAGACCAAGGTTAAGATGACCGGTCCAAGGGAGTAAAATCGGGATCTCGAGCCTTACCAGCAGCGTCACCCCGCTTGGTAATAATAATGTAATGCTATTTTGTTTCCCTGAGAAACAAGAACTTTGGTGAACCTCCCAGTGAGATATTTTAGCCTTCTGTTTGTATATATCAATATGTAGAGTATACTTAAAGCACAGATTGGATCGCCAACCATTTACTGCGATTCAAAAGAAAGCGAACTAAAATTGAAAGTAAATACAAGACTTAAGTATTCTGGGCACCTTGAAGAAACATTGACTTTCAGATCAGATTTACCACTTCTCGATAGGTTCCTAGTAGTTCTCAAAAGACAGATTGCTTAGATTTCATTGGGTATATACCGGACACGTTCCTGAGTGCCGGAAATTTGGGGCTTCGAAATAAACACGCAGATATTGATAAAAACTAAAAACATAATGAAACTCCTCAGTGAAAATTTAGAGCTGTAAGGAGTATTTTTGCATACAATTTATATTATTTAGCACGCGAAATTAATTTCTAGAGTCATTGAATCAACATTCATAATTAACCGAGTCTGTAATGAAATTCTATTAGCTTTCTCGGCGTTAAGGAGTAGGAAATTGAGATTCTTTGAATTATTTAAAGTAACATTGCCGCCAAAGCTATTTTGAACTTGGTGGAAATGTTTTAAGCCCCAGATAGTGGAGCACATTATAAGTTTTCATGTACGTTCTTTTTTTAGGTGTTATACATCCCCTTTGTATTGTTGCTATTAGGTAGTATAAAGTATTTTTATATTTCCTTAAATTTCACTACTCTTGCCACTGTTTTGTATTTTAATGCTTTTTCTTTACATATGAAAAGTTCGAAAATGAAATTCAGTTGTCACTTTTAATGTGAAAGTTTCCTTAGTCTTGTTCTTAGCTGTACACATGGATAGCGCATCCTGAGCAGCAGGGATGTAGCAATAAAAGAAGGCAATTTGATTTTTAAGAATGGGGTAGCGTTGTATTGCATGCGAGGAACGTGGGGGACCTTATACGACTGGGTCGGGTAGAACCATATGGGCTTGAGAGCAGATCCAACCGGCACTAGACGTCTTTCAGTAAACACGCTCTTTATTTATATAAAATTTGTCTGTTTTGGGCGGTTTTAGCAGCCGCACACGTTCTCTTTTGCACAAACTACTTTGTGTAAACAGCGAGTTTGTGCACAGTCGATGTACGCGAATATTTTGATTTTTGGACTACAAGAAACTCTTACAAAGGACGTCCATATGATCCCTAAATTAATAATTAGTATTTATCATCATAATGATAATGATTTTAAACAAGAATACATAAAGTGGTATTATATTAAATTCGCTTTTATTTTTGAACAGAATATCTTTTAAGAACGATAAATGTAGATGCAAATGTAGATTCTTATTCATAAGAAAATATTTTTGCCCCAAAATGTATAAATAAAACAAACTTTCTAAAGGAACATATTATTCCAACAGTAAATCTTGTAGTAGTAGTAGTAGTAGTCGTGGTGGTGGTAACCGATTGTATATTTATTAACCTATTTAAGTAATCTATATCTAGCATCATAATGCATTTGGACAGAAAATGGCATTTAACCGTATCAACGCACATGCCCATTGCATAAATTACTCTTCTTATTTCCAAAGATAGTTTGCTTATATTTACTGAATACTTTTGTCACTGTATTTATGAAAACTTCGAAAATGACAAATGAAACAGTCCTTACGGCCTACCACACTAAAATATGAAAATAAAGATGTTGTAACCTATTCATTATATTTTGTATATTGTAATTACTAATAAATATAAATATTTTGTATATACCTATGTATCATATGTGAAATGTATGTCGTCAAAAGCGAAAGTTTCTGGTGTAGCTATTTACGGGAGCCCGGAACGTCAATGAGGCCATAAACAGCTATACAAAGAAAGAATAAACTCAAAGGGACCAGTTTTATGCTACTTTTTAAAATACCTTCCTTTGACAAGCGTTAATAACACCAAGGCCCTTTGAATGCGTTAAGGGGAATGAACTGCTCAGCGGTTTGTGTAGTTAACTTTAAACCAATCAATGTGAATAATGTTTTAAACTTTCAAAAAGTAGCGGGTGGCACCGTTTGGCAGATGAATTTGAACCAGCCAATAGTAGATGTATATTTTAAAAATTTAAAGCAAGGCTTGGTACTAGCATGTGCTTGTGTGACTCCTTGACGAAGTTCAACGCATTTAGAGTAGTTACAAATTCAGATTCAGTTTATCTCCTTGGAAGTCGCGGCAGTTAAGGTCTGTCGTACAGAGAACGCCAGAGGGCGCGAAAGACCTTGCGAATAAGAAATTACTATACATATTCAGATCTACTCATCGCATTATTATTTAAACAGTTTATATCCTCATCAAGTCCTGTTGAGCACGAGTCACAAAATAGCACAATAAAATCCTGAGATACTGTCATGAAGCAATTGGCAATGGTACGCCGCGAATAGCAACTAAATCGCTTCCTAATTGTTGACTCGCCTATATGGACAAAAATTGAAAGTACTGCAATAGAATGATTTCTGTCAATCTTTTTAATCCTGTACATATTGCTGTATGGGGATTGTCTCTAAACTTACGGAGATGTTTTTGACAATCATGCTACGCCTCGGCATCGAAATTAAGTACTCCAAATGCAGTGTTCCTCATAAGAAGACTCTTAACATGAATTGATTGGGTAATATGAGAAGTGTATATCTGCTTGAGGACGCAGGATTACCTTTATATTTCACCAAAATGTTCAATCTACTGAGTACACAGCTCCTCACGAGTACCTTTGAGGAATGATAGTCACACAGAGAGGAGCATTTTTGTTAAGCAACATTTGGTCGCCAATATGGAGCAATTTTTTTTTATTTTGTTACTCAGTTCCGCTCTGTTGTCACCTGAGATAAAGTATACGATACTTTCAACAAAGCCTCGAAAACGAAAATCAAAGTGTGTTAAAATTGGCTACCGCGCTGGCCATTAATTAATGTTCTCTAATTTTGCAGTTAAATGTGCTTGAGTTCCATCGTGCTGGGACCTCATGTTTCTGCGCACAAGTGGTACATTGTCGATTAGGTCCAGAAGTGTGTTCTGCATTAACACAGAATACAACAGTAGGTGGCGCAGCGGATAAGAGTGACTTAAAACATACACTTTACGCGCGATGCAGAATGCGCCTTTTCTCATAAAATCGATGCATAACTTTGAGTGGGGTATGTTCCTTAACAAAAGCGATCATTTCTCAAAGTTTGTCGCTTAACTGTGAGAAGTTACAACTTTTAAATGTACTAAAATAAATTTTTATAAACATAAAATATTACAGTAGTTGTTCGTGTCCTCCTATAGTATATAGCATGGGAATTAATCTGTGAGACTATTGCTTTGAGTTTTATTTTTCTTAGAACATTTTTTTAAAAATATTTTCAGCACGCAAAGATATCTGGTTAGGCAGTTTTTCATGAAAATCACTTATTTTCACCCAACATGTAAAAGAGGATTGTTAACAATTTTATACTTACAAAGAACATTTAATTAAATGTATTTTGAAACATTAAAATAATGCGACTGATAAAATTTTAAAAGAATCAAATAAATTCTAAACAATTCTAAAATTTTATAGCAAATTTTTAATTCTAGCACATTTTTGTAAATTGGACGAGGGAGTTTCAAATATTTAAAAATAGATTGTTGACGATCTACTGTTAATGCTAATAACAATTCAAATTTGGATGTAGTAGCATACATATATATTTAACAATGTGTTTCATTCAGAATAGAAAAAAAAAATTCTGCATGATTTTGCCTTGTATACGCTTCTAGTATTTTTTTTATTAAGATATCATTAATTATTTTTTTGCAAGAATTAATGGCCTTTAACCCATAAACAAATACTCATATAAAACTGTACTTATAAGCTGATTTGATGAGGTAATGTAATTCGCCATTATAGCCGGACGCTAATGAGAGCTTTAGTTGAGCATCCTTAAACGACATTCTATAATTTTCCACTCTCCCATTTCGAAAATACCAGTGCAAAGCTAGTGCGTTGTGACAGTGGCTTTGCACTTTGGAAAGATTTCTGACCCGGCATTTATTGTGAAAGCGGCCCTTCTGAGGGGCTAACTCCTTATAGTAGGACTCTGCCGTTGCTTGTTCTATCCGTAAAAAATAAATTTTTTTTATTGTTTTACCGGCCGTGGGTCTTGGCTACCCGGTAACCTCATTCCCTCTCCCAGGAAGTGTCTGCACTGGGGGCGTAGACACAAACGGCCAGCCAATGAGCTAGGCAAATGTACCGAAATCTCCTCTGTCTATAATAATTTAATTCAATCCAATCCTGTGATAAAACAGTAGCATACGTGTTGCAATTTGAAATTGAGGATTACGGTAATGCTAGCATACTGTAAATACTAAAATAATCGAACCTTCTTTACTCTCAATAAGTGTGATTTTTCAAAAGATGAAGAAAAGAGCTTTATTTCAAATCGAAAGCATTGCAACAGTAATATTTTAATATTTCGTTTTTGTTAATTTTTTTCTTTACATACAAAGTTTTACATGGTGAAATTATCAGTACACTCTGAAGAACGAAATGTTGTCTCAAAATTTCCTTTTTAATTATAATTGCTTCTGACGGCTACTATAATAATAAGTATATCTTGTTTCAGGAAATCAAGGGTATTAATATTACAGTTAAAAGGAGGACCCCAATATTACATGTATTAGTGTATGTATATAGTCATGTTTTTTTACTAGTACGTAATATTCAAGTTATCTTTTTATAATACCAATGATTGACCGTGCATATATGTCTTTTTTTTGTAAAAGGTATGGGAATACTGAGTTTTTGTCATATAAAAACTGCTTTACCTAGGAAGAGGGTCCTTTGTTAAACATTATTCTTTCAAATCCTCCCGGATACACTCGCTGGCGCCAGATGCCTTTACCCTGTAAAGACTAGGAATATGAGTAACTATATTTGCCGTCAAAAGCAAATACCGCATACAGAAACACGTGTTTTCACAGAAACCAAGATATTGGCTGTTACAAAGGGAGGCTGCATGTATTGTAGAAGCGTGCTTTATCGCAAGAATCTGTTGAAGGATAGATGTTTCTTTTTCCGTACCGTGGGAAGAGAATATGTTTCGTGGTAAAACCCAGAATCTTCAACCATTCGACATATTTAAAGAACCCGACGAATAAAAGCAAACTTGTAATAAACCATGCATTTGTGTGATCCAATAATATTCTAGAAGGAACCAAGTTTAATAATATTTAAAGGAATTAAATTTATGCGAGGAAGGAGCGAGTTCGCATAAGAGATTTAATATTAACTATAAGAAGTTAAGTTTTAAGCATTCACGAAAGGAAGCAGTCATAACAGTAACGATTCGTGACAGCAGTAACGGTAGTAGTGAGTGGCAATTAGTATCTGTATCTGCATTATACAGTGTCATAGTAGAAAAGTTAAACCGAGTCAAAGTAAATCGTTCTGTCAGTGAGAGTCAGCCAGGCAGTGCAAGCGTAATAGTAAGAATAGTCACAATTGTGTTAAAGTGAATAACTACGCGAGTGAATATAGCGAATTATAATCCGCAGAAGCATAGCATATTCCAGAACCTTCCAAGTTGTCAAATAAAAAATGTCCAACCACGATTCCTATCCTCTGCATGGAACCAGAGAGTTAGGAGGAATCGAATTCATGACTCCAAGAGCCGAGGCAAGACGAGAAGAGCGTCTAATACTCCGATCAAGTAAATAATAATAAATCCCCCATCCATATGAAAAATAAACCGTACACCGGTTCCAAATCGTACCAAAAAGAACTCGGGAATAATTGAAACAACACTAAGGCTTGTACCCAAGTTCGAAAAGAGAGGACATTACAAAGCTCACCCTCTTCTTCTGTTACAGGCTCGAATGGAGGGAAAACTCAAGGAAAATGGGAATAGCGTTTGTAGCCGCTGAGCAACGGTAACTGATAATGGCTAGATAAGAAGGGGTGCTGAAAGAGGGAGTGAAAAATGTTTCGGTTAACGGTGTTAGCACCCTGCATTTCGTAGTGCACCAAGTCTTAGGCTTCTAAGGTAGCAGGGAATGCTGGCATCGCAAATTAGCTACTTATAGCTGCTACTGTAACATAACATAAAGAAACTAAATACAAAAAATGTTATTCGTAAATATATACTTTTGGACAATTTTCATCCATGTCTCTACCATAAAGTAATAACAATATGTTGTAATACGTAACATACGAGTCCGTGCTTTCATATGTACCAGGTTGTTATGACTACATAAGTAAACTATGATAGGTAGCAAAAAAATGTTTCTTCAATACGAAACATTCCGCTCAGATGCTCATTTTAAAGGGAATACCTTTGCCTCGCATCTGCTCGTCCCTTGAAGGAGAATTCCTCGCATTTCCTGGCTGAACAACCCTGCGTATGAAGTTATGCTGCTCTATAACTGGCAAGAGAATGCGGCCCATCAAAAAAATGGCCTTAAATGCAGTCTGAGATTCGTGTAGTTCTGATGAACGGTCTACGAGCACCATGTATTGGAAAAGCAACTGGAATTCTTGAGTTATATATTTACAACGCAATCCCAGAGGAATGTGGCCAAAAATTTGTGCTCACTAACTCTTTTAAGGGCGTTTTTAAGCTAACTTCTCAACTAGTGTAATACATTTAGTTCTGCTTTGACTTCGTTATGTTGTAGGCTCACATTTCCCAACCTATGTGTCAGAACCCCCTTGTGGGTCCTGAGGGAGCTTTTGGTGGGTCACGAAATCTCCCGATGGAGCAGAGAACTCACAGAAATGCCAACGTTTTAATAAAATATTACTATTGCCTAATTGGAGTAATTTTTACTTTTTGTATTAGAGTGTACTAATGTAATTTATGAAAATGTTATGCTTAAAATCCTTCAAAGTGGATCCGGACTTAAAAAGATTGAGAACCACAACATTAAGCAATCAGTAAGGAAGTAATGCAGTTTCTGAGTTCGGAAATCTTTTTTTTTTTTCTTTCATAATACAGGAGTGCACTCTAACCTATTTAAGAGAAATAATAAAGGGAAAAAGCAGGGGTTAAACATCATATTTTTGTGTCATATTAATATTTGAAAATTTCTGTTTATTTTGATATGATTTTCATTAATATTCCGGTTATAAGTATTTTAATAAATTGTTAATTTTATAGCTGCAAATTAGATTTCGCGAGCATTTGTTCAGTTAAAATTCTATATCTCCGGAGTATTTGCTCTAGACTCTGTGATTTGTCTTGAATGTTAGAAAAAGTTGTATTTCATAAAGCATTTGTTTTCATGAAACAATTATTTGTTGATTTAAATGTTGGAGGGTTTTAGCTGGTGTTTCTCTACAGAGGTTGCTTTTCAATAAAACATTTTATTTCGCTGCAATCATTGAAAAAAAAAACTACATTTTTTAGCATATGTTTACCATTTTTTTTAGGATTTACATGAGTTATAAAAAGAACTTTGTTAAGAACTTTGAGTTAAAAGGAACTTTTACCCCTTATTCATGATATTATTGTGATGGTGTGGATCTTTTATGGCAGAGCTAGGGTAAAATGTGACAACATTATAAAAAAAGTGTGGGTCAAAATAGAAAAAGCATTCAATTCAAAATAGTTTATCATTTGCTTCAGAGTAATGGTAGTAGTGAAAATAGATGAGAAAATTTCAATTGTGTGCAACTGTATGCTGAAATACTTAATTTCATTACTTTTAATTATCCTTGCGAAAATGGGAACTGAAGTTGGCACATTTAACATTGCAAGAATAGGCCTTTCGTACTCTCCTTTACAACAATGTGATAATCTTAAAATAAATCTAACCTGTAACCTACAGAAGTAAATTTCCTTAAAGATGTTACGCATCTAAGCAGGGTTTAAAATGCTGGAGACATCAGGGAGAAGAAAATGTTTCTACCAGGATAGGTCCATAAGTTTCCGGCCTAACCATTTTCTAAGTATGATAAAGACAAAAACTATATTTCACTTTTCAATATAGTTACCCTTTATTGCAATACATTCTCAAATCTTTGAATTTACATTTCAACTCCCCCCCCCCTCAAAAATAGTCAGAAGTCTTGTCTGCAAAATAGGCATAAACAGCATCCATCACTTCTTCGTCACACTTCTTTTTCCTTCCTCGAAGGTTCTTCTTGAGTTTTGAGAAGAGGAAATAGTCACTGGGAGCTAGATGTGGGCTGTAAGATGGATGGTCGATCTCCTTGAAACCATATTTCTTCACAGTTTCCTTTGCAACAAGAGTTGCGTGTACAGGCGCGTTGTCATGAAGAAGGCGCACATAACCACTCCGTTTTCCTCGCCTTTTCACTTTGATGAAAGCACGTAGTCTGTGCAATAGGCCAGCATAGCTCCCCATTTACTGTGATGTTTTTCTCCTTGAAGTGAATAAAGAGTATTCCTTCACAGTCCCAAAAGATTGTGGCCATACTCTTTTTGGTTGACTGAGTGACTTTGGCCTTTAGAGGCGGCACTTCGCAAGGTTTACGCCACTCCATTGATTCTCTTTTGGACAAGAGATAATAGTAGAGGCCTGTAGTTTCGTATGCTGTAACAATGGTTTGCAGAACTTCTCTCTTGTTGTCACGGCAGAGCTCCAAAAATGCATGACAACAGATGACTCGTTGCTGCTTTTGGACTGAGGAAAGAAGTCTAGTCACCCATCTTGCACTAACCTTATTAATGTTTATATGTTCATGAATAAACCTTGCTGCTATTTCTGCAACTTTGAGCCGCTCGGTCTTGCATAATTTCTCCTTCAACAGGAGCGATGTTTTCAGGAGTGAGCACCTCCAAGGGCCGACCTTCACGCTCTTCAAATTCAATGCTTTCTCGACCCATTCTAAAAAGTATGGCCCATTCTTTTACGGTAGAATATGAGTGTGATGCTTCCCAATATACACCATCCAATTGCTGTTTAATTTAATTTGGAGTAAGTCGTTCATTTGTGAAGAACTTAATAACAGCTGCACCCGCCATTTTGAACATGTGACAACTTTCTTTATGCAACTATATGTGAACAACTGAACACAGCGGAGCGGATGTAATTATTTACTTAACAGATAAGGTATGACACCTGATAAAGGTTCTGTGAAAGCGATAATCCTTATGGGCGAGGACGGAAACTTATGGACCTACCCTCGTATATTCGAATGTTTTAAGACAGTTGACAGGTACTGAAGGATAATTAACGCTTCTTTTGTTGTCCATAACTACTGGAAAAGATAAAAATGATGTTATTAAATTATAACTATTGCACTTATTTCGAAACTGTTAGTTTAATGAACTAGAATTGACCTACAGTCCAATCGCAAAATTATACATATAACACCATTGCTGCCTCAACGTTTTTTAACCACGTTCATTATGGATATAACTTTTGGGTCTTTTTACTGTACCCATTGCTTTATTGACCAAGGTAATCTTTCTTCTTTCGTTCTTTTGATATTTTCACACACTATCTCTTTTGTAACTAATATCTTAAGTATTTATATTTTATTTTATTCCTATAATGTATTTTATAGTTTACATTTTGTAGTGCCTTTAATCTTGGGTTTCAATGCATTTCAGTAGCATATTTTTAAAAAAAATCTTTATTGATGTTTTTCCAAATTCTAATATAATAGTTTTTAAAATGTATACGTTTTATGTTTTGTATATTTTTATTATTTAAAGAACATAATGCTCTGAGAAATTATGTTTGTAATTTTTGTAATATTATTGAAAAATATATAAATTGCTTATTTTTTTCGTCATGTATTCAACATTATAATCACTGGTTCATAAAACAAGTTTAATAGCGAAGATTTCCTAACTAGTTAATGTTATTGTTAAGTCCCTCAACTTATTTATACGTTCTTTCCGTTCAGCGTATCCAGGCAGTAAATTCATTTAGCAATTCACCCGTGTGGTCATTTGACCACCTCTCCAGGCTCACATTCCCCACCCTCTAGTACGTCGGATTCACGCATGCGCGTTGCTGATAGGGAAAAGCGGGGTAAGAAATGAAATGATTAATTGCTTGATCAATCAAAGCCATCCTCGAGGTCGGCTGCTAACCCCTCTTTCCTTTTTCCTTCATTTGAAGGACTTTTCTTCCCCCAACATAGGGGAGGAGGAGAAAGAAATTCCTTTTGAAATGGAAATTAATCGCGGTAATTATCTGATTTATTTCCGGTTAAAGTTTACTGTACGTGTGTGTGCAGAAAACAAACGAGTAACGGAAGGAAATGATGTCACGGGTTGAGAAACAGACGCGGTTTGTAACTGATTTAAACTGGAAACACGACAATATCCGTCTTTCCTTGAGGATTAATTTGCTGCAAGAGGAAGGTTCATTTTCTCTACAGGTTGCACGAGTCAGGGGTGGCTAGAAATTCTTAGCGAAGCAGCCAAATTCTTGTAACTGCCAAGGTTTCGTTAGGGCCCTTTTCTGGAGCGACATTCTGCTAATCGGATGTAAGGGATGTTCTTGCTAACGGAAAAGAGGAAGTGACGTAATCTCTCTGTTGATTGCTGTAAGCTCATTAATGTTAAACATGGTTAAAACGAGGATTGAATTCCAGACTTGAATGTATTTTATATGTTTACTTAATGCAATTGAAAAGCACAATGTGGGAAATTTGCACTAAGCTTTGCAATATTCCTGTATTTGATTTTTACATCATTTGCAATACTAAGTATTCATCACGAGGTCCTAAACCCAAGATCGCGGGTTCGATCCCGACCAGGACCGATGGATTTTCTTTCGGGCCTAAAAATCCTAAGTATGGCTTCGTTCAGAAGGGAAGTAAAGCCGTGGGTCCCATGTCGTACATTAACGGTACGAAAAAGAACCTCAAGCCTGAAAAAGAGGCCCCTGAGCATAATTTGTCGGCCGTTTCACGCCCTGAGTTGAATGGGACGCTGATGACCTGAGGTGTTAAAGACCGTCCGTGAATAAAACAAATAAAAAATTACGAGATATCATATATACTACTATTACTATTACTACTACTATTACTACTATTACTACTATTACTACTATTACTATTATTACTACTACTACTGCTACTACTACTACTACTACTATTACTACTATTACTACTATTACTATTATTACTATTGCTACTGCTACTGCTACTACTACTACTACTATCACTACTACTACTACTACTGCTACTATTACTACTACTACTACTACTATTACTACTATTACTACTACTATTACTACTATTACTACTATTACTACTACTACTGCTACTGCTACTGCTACTACTACTGCTACTACTACTACTATTACTACTATTACTATTACTACTACTACTACTATTACTACTATTACTCCTACTACTGCTACTGCTGCTACTACTACTACTACTACTACTACTACTACTACTACTACTACTACTACTACTACTACTACTACTACTACTACTTCTAAACCCAAGATCGCGGGTTCGAACCCGTCCAGGACCGATGGATTTTCTTTCGGGCCTAAAAATCCTAAGTATGGCTTCGTTCAGAAGGGAAGTAAAGCCGTGGGTCCCATGTCGTACATTAACGGTACGAAAAAGAACCTCAAGCCTGAAAAAGAGGCCCCTGAGCAAAATTTGTTGGCCGTTTCACGCGCTGAATTGAATGGGATGCTGATGACCTGAGGTGTTAAAGAGCGTACGTAAATAAACCAAAAAAAAAAAAAAAAATCACGAGATAACGTATATACTACTACGTCATAGCCCCATGTGGGCCTTTGGGGTACCGCGAAACCCCTGCGTCCTCTGCCTCAATCATGTGATATCATGAGTGATTGTTAGAGTGCAGTATTGCACGTGATCAGCACATAGCACCCCGCTGATCGCTATATCGCGACTTACTAGATCGTAGATCGCCACCTCTCCATCAGGCAGCTTCCCAATTGTCCTCACGAGACTGGGTGCACCCGTTCCAGAGCTTCCTCTTAGAAAAATTCCTAAGCAGGTACCAGGAATCGAACCCGGGCCTCCCGGCCAGCAGTCAGCAACGCTAACGACTAGACGAAGGAGGTGGTCTGTTTATATACGTAGTCATCGTTAAGATATTCAATGGGTTCAAATTCTGGATTTTTCTTAGATTTTCTATTTCACTTTCAAGACAGACGGATACGGTTTCGGCCATTCCAAGCAAAGACCATGGAGTCTCTCACTGTTAGTATGTCTCGTCTTTATTTGTTACTCACGCTAATTTTCATTACATGGGTGGAGGGGAACTTCAAGCCGCCAATCAGGTTTAAGCATAAGACGGTTTATTTTCAAAAGTTTGTACAATACGTTAGAAACTGATGTTTTCACTGAACAGCCGATTTTCTTAAGACAACAAACACACTATAGTGGCTCATATGCCACAATTGATGCAAGATATCGATGAAACGTTTAAAAATATTTCCCAAAATGTATGTTTGATTTTAATTTTATATCATATGATTAGGACATTGCTTTTCTATTTGGTATATAACTGGGGTTCCAATTTGAATTATATTTTTCTATTCCCTAGTGTGTGAATTCGTTCTGCTTTTGACATTAGAGACATAAAACTGAGTGCATTAGTAGAAAGTACAGTGCACGTCTGAGTCATAGCAACAAAGAGTGAGAGAGAGTAAATTACTGGGATTCACGTTTACAATGAAGCCAATAGTTATGAATTAAAAAGAGTATTTTATATTATCTTCTTTAATGCAGACTAAAGGACACCAGCAGATCGAGCCTGCACATAAGGAAAGAATTTGACGTAATAACTTTTCTTGTGATGTAAAACCAAAGTTTCAAATCTCACATAATGTTCTGTACATATTTCAAACAAAATAGAAACGGACGGAATTCAATAAGTGGTGAGTGACACCAGCTAGGGTCTGTATAAGATCTCCTGCTCTTGGAGGTCGTGTCGTAAGCAACTTCCTGGCCCCAAAGGCTGCACCAATCCCGAGCACGCAGTGCCCTGAATGGCAGAGAAGTGGATTAACTCCCTTCCTCCCATAGCCTGAAGCCAGGAGAAAACACTTCCTGCTTTTTGTTGACGCGTTTTGTTTGCTCGGTGTTTTTGTTACGCCATAAAAGCTTATCCCGTCGTAATTTCACGAAAAAACTCCGCGTTACCCCCTTCCGTTTTCAGCAAATTGATGGACAGCAGCTGAAGTTATCGAACTTCAAACAAATCGTTATTTGCGGTGCCAGCAGCCTCCTGGTGCGGCTGGTGATAACCAAGTGTGTAAACAGCTTTCACTCGTTTTAAAAAAGAAAACATTTGTACCTGTCAAAATCGGTTGTTTGCGTCCATGCAAATGTCAGGCTAAGCTTGGTTACTCATGTTTGTTAGTTAATACATTTCGGAAATCAATCCGCCTTCGCTTTCATCTTTTAAAATTCCATTCTAATATTAATGGAATATTTTAGATTACGATAACGGTTATGATATTAAAATGTTTTTTGACCTAATCCACGGTTTAAAATATATATATATCGCTTACTTCCGAACTGTTTCTGTTTCCTAGCAGGCCATCAGGAAAGAAATCCGCATCAAATAAAGCGGTCATCTTGTAGAGCTGAAGAAATCGCATTTTATAGATGGGGTACATAAATTAGAAAAATTGCTGTAATAAATGTATACATTTGAAAGGAGATTATTTGAGAAATAAAGCATTTTTTTCCCCCGAAAAAGTTTTGTCTTCTTTATATCGAGCAGCTCTCGTATCTCTCCGTTAATTTACAAACTTGGCGAGTGCCACAATCTCTTAAGCAGTTATTCTCACTAAAGCTAAATTATAAGATCAATTACTAAGCGAGTTGGCTCAGGTGTAATGTATAGGTTTGCATTTGGGAGGGCACAGATTTGACCGTCGCTAGCCGGTTAATCATATGACTTGATATTTTCCTTCATCGGAAAGGTAAAGTTGGAGTGAATATTTTCTTATCGTGATTCCTTTTTAAAGCAGAAAGGGGGAGCAATGCAGACGCTAAGGCTACTGTCCAAGAGTGCTCCTACTGTGGATAATAATAAGCTAATAAGGCAGAGTATTGGCTATAAATAATGAGTAAAAAATGACAAACGTTTTTAAGATGTAAAGATATTCACTAGTAAATTTTTGGAGCAATTTTACGAAAACAGTAAATTGCTTTTTTGCATGTTGTGCAGTAGTTCAAGCCTTTCTGCATTATAAAAATTCGTAGTTCGTTTCTGCAGCCATTTTTAAAAGCCCTATAGCATGTTTAAATGTCCTACTTATCTTTAATGTAAGTTACATGTGCAAATCCTTCATTGCGGGTATATCATTTTTCCCGTTCCTACTACAAGCTCCTTGCTAAGTTTTCATTATAATCTAATGAAATTTGGTACACAAATTCAAAGATGTTTAGTGAATATAATCCTGGATGTTTTGTATTTAGTTTTACGCATTTAAATTGTTAATTATATGATCGGTATATAACGATTACTTTACAGTTCCATCAATGGTTTTTTGGGGGAGGGGGGACCAGGACCGATGGATTTTTTCGGGCGTAAAAATCCTAAGTATGACTTCCTTCGGAAGGGAAGTAAAGCCGTGGGTCCCGTGTCGTATATTTACGGCACGAAAAAGAACCTCAAGCCTGAAAGAGAGGCCTCTGAGCAAAATTTGTCGGCCATTTCACGCCCTGAGTTGAATGGGATGCTGATGACCTGAGATGTTGAAGAGCGTCCATAAATAAATCAATAAAAAAATCAATGGTTTTTATTAATTTTTCCTTCATTTTGATAGACTGCTTGCCAAAGAGTAAACCGATAAACCTATGCAGCTCTGCTGGATCGTGTGAAAGATGAATAAAGGGAAAAAACGGCCAAGATTGGTGCATGGACATGTGCTGTTTCACCAGGATAAGGTGCGTTCCACACTCCTATCGAATTGCAATGAGTTATTCTTGACCCCATCAACTATCATTTGAAGAGTTTGCCAAAGCCCACTTTGAGAAATCTATTCGATACGCGGTTTAACAAAAGGAGACCCAGTAAAAACATTAGCAAGTAGTTGTATAGCACATGGTTTTTTTTTATTCAAGAACATTCCTTCTGAATCGATAGAAGTGGCATGATCGAGTGATGACTGGAATTTCCTCGGCCTATATTTTGGTGTTATGTCTCGAATAGTTCATGTCACAGTTCTCTGGATGTCTTCAAAATCGTCATAGAGCCTCCCGTCAGTTTTTAAAAAAATGTAATAGTGAAAGGACAAATTTGGTGATGAACACACAGTCTTTTCGGGCCAAAAATTCGTGTACTACTACTGCCCGGTGAACTGGTGCATTGTCACTGGTGCGAATTCACTTCCATAGACGATCCAAAACACTGAAATAAAATTTTTCTCTGATCCAAGGGACAAATTCATAATTAATAATTCCCTTACTACTGTAAAAGCTCACCAACATTGTTTTAACATTTTTTCACTTTGATAATGGCGACATACATTCCGCACTTTGACAATTAGTTATGTATCATACCGAATTTTTGTCCTTCGCAACAATGGAATTCATGAACCTTTTATTCTTACGAGCGGTTTGAAGAATGATAATGACCTTTGCGTACTGAACATGGTGATATTTTTGATCGTTAGACAAACCGAGATGTTATCTCTTTTTCTTGCCTATTTCTTTGATGTAATTTCTTCCCGGGTTACACCAAACTCATCTGCCAAAATTTTCACAATGACACAGCTATCTTGTTAGCTGGTTCTCTCATTTTTGCAATGAGATTCTCATTATGCACGGAAATTGGATTATCTTCTTTTGTTTCCACTCCACTTTAAAAATATAACTCAGACCACTTGGATATCTGTGCATGAGATAAGCATACACTTGTCGCATCAATTGCATACTTTTAGTTGCACTTTTGCCAAGTTTGAAACAGAATTTAATGTTCACTCTCCATGCAGCTAACGTGACAATGGTTTCCCACTGCCTGCACAAAATGGCGCCCTAGTTCCCGTCATGCTTAGCGTGCAGCGATGCAATGTTGCCAGATCGCGGAGGAAAGTTCTTTATTTCGATGGCATGCGATGTATTGTTCATAGTTTTTATCTTTCCCTTACAATAAAACCAGTCTCATTATTTGTTTGCCGGATTGTGTATTTAAAACAAGTGTTGAATTAACCTTTTTATCATCTATGTATTTGAAAAAGGTCTTATTTGTAAAAATAGGTATGGTTATGTTGCCCTTTGAATTCAATAGCTTACACTTTACTATTCAAGCCATTTTCTTACTTTGTGATATATGACAATAGATAGCCATTTTATGAAAATCATAAAATGCTCAGGGAACTATTACAGTGCATGTGAGGGAGAGGAAATTTTGGATTAAACACTCTCACGTGTCGTATTCATGCCATGACTGCAGTTTCCATAGCGTTGCTTCTGCATGCAATGCTCGTATACCAGTCATCCAACAAGCTCAAACCGTGGGGGAGGGGGCAATTTATACGAGTCGTAAACCGCCTGTGCTGTCACACACCCTAATTTGCTACTCCAAGGAATCGAAAAAAAGCACCACCAATCCCACAAGAATTTCATCCCCTCTTACACATGTAAGGAAAAACATTTTATATGAAGAAGCCAATTTTTATATCCTTTCCACGGAAATGGATACCCATTTCAAATGTGCATTGGGGGAAATGTATGGATCGTATTGCATCGATGGCTCTATCTTGTTATGGCATTTCAAGAAGAATAATATAATGAAACGATCCCCACTCTGAATTTCTCAAACTTGCCCCTCCACATTCCCGCAATATGCCTTCTAAAGCATCGCAGAACATTGGAGGGTATCTTCATTGTCTCTCTAGGGAACACCTAGAGTGCCTTGCTATAAGATTACATAGGATAACTCCTAAGAGGTAGCATGAATATAGTTGTCTTTGTATTATTTTTATTAATCTTTTATAAAAAGCCAAATACTTGTTTAAAAAGATGAAAATGGTTTTTAAAATTTAATTCCAGAATAACCTTCCATAGTATAGAAAAGTACTTCATTGTATCATTTCATGTCAGATTATGTATCAAGTTGAACAGCGGCTGACAATGCAACGCCAGTTATAGCTATAAAACATTTATCATCGTCTGTTTTATGTATTAGGCTATACCCTAGTCCGTTTTCGCCTCCAATAATCTTCTTCATCCGACCTAAACCCCTTTTTCTAATTTGTTTTGGTAGTTCTAAACGAATCCGCCATTCATTTCTTCAGTTCAGTACTTGGTATTTCTTCCACATTTGTCAGAACTTTCATTGTTGCTGTTTGGAGTTTTCGTTTATCTTCTAATTTAAGAGTCCAAATTTCTGCTCATTATAAACAAGTAGGAAGGGTATTTGTTTTATGTAATTTTATATTTATTTATTTTCTAATTTTAATTTTCAAAATTCATATTAATAGTGTTAATAACTTCATTGGATTAAAAACATTTTTTATTATACTAAAGCAAGCTCCCAATATCTTTTGGGCATATCAACAGTTTGGTTCCATGTAGATACCAGTGTGCTTTAAATTTTTTTTTCCCCCCCAATGTGCATTTGGTTTAACTTTGTTTACTGCGGTAACTATTTCACATCTAAACATTCTAAACACTAATAGTTTAGAATATTAACAGCAATTTTTGAACAATAGTTTTTAGAATGGTTTCACCATTGGTTGGTCTCGTGTAATAGGCAACATCTCAATTCATTGAAGATTTCAAACGTTACATGAATTCAGAAATGGATCTTGGTCTAAAAAATCCTTTAATAATTCGGTTAACGAAGTACAGCTAGAGAAAGAAATTGATCGAGTAAAACGAAATTAGTGGAAATAGAAGTGCGGCAGTTCTAGATGTACAACAAGTTCGTGAAAATTTTACGTAAAATGTTTGTGGTGCTAATAAAGTTTCAAAGGGTTTGGAGACTATTTGTTCAACAGTGTGGGAAGACAGTTTGGACTGTATCCTTTTAAAATGAAAGTGAATTTGGAACTCATAGAACAAGATAAGCAAACGGGCGCCAATTTCGCCTTGCAAAAGTTAACAGAAATTCAGAATAAAGTTACATGGACAAACAAATTCTTGAGGACAGATGGGACATGCAGGTGATATGCAGGACAAGGGCGGAAGATAATCCGAACACAATTATTTTTCAGCAAGAATTGCGTGATTTTGTGTGTTTCTACTCCACCTTAATGGGAAGTGGACAAACGAAAACAGTACGGAAAATGGGCAGTAATATTTTCTGCTTTTGTAATACAAACATTACAAATTCATGCTATCCTTTTTTTTACTCTCTGTTGCTCCATCTCACATAGGCAATACAATAAAATCACCATTGAACAACAAATTTTGTGATCATATAATTAATAGTCATTTTCCAAACAGTTGGTCTCCTATGTCTCCAATATAACTATTGGTTATAGAGTTACCTTATATAAAGGACATTTTTAGTACGATCGTATCCGATGTAATTGAAAAAATTCCAAGGAATGCACTTGCTAATACCAATTATAGCATAGGAGAACTATTTGTTAATGAACACGACGGTAGTGGTCACATTTAACTTGTTCATTCTTTTATAATATTCTTGTTATAAACAATTCAATTTCCTTGCGAACAAATTGCTGTGTTTTTTTTTTTTTTTTTTTTCAGAATCTAGAAATTTGCAAAAGTTATGACTATTTAAAACTCAGAACTATATTAAAATAAACGTATACACCATTATCAGAAATATAATATATTTCACAATCAAAAAAGTTAAAGAATATAACCTCTTTAGTTAATTTAGTTTCATTAACAATTTTATTTGTTTATAAATAACAACTCTAGGAGGTTTAACTTTTATATCTTGGGAATCTATTTTTAAATGTAATAATTTTATATTTATTTTAATTCCAATATTACTCTTAGTAACATTCTTTAATGTTCAACAATTACTGATCGCCCGTAAATAAATAATTTATTAGTGCACATTGAGTAATAATATTAGCTTTAATTATCATTTCTCGAAGAATGTCATTAATATAAAAATTACAAAATGCAGGCTACAGGCTACATTCTGGTCTTACTCCCTTATTTGCTATTATGGATTGCTGACAGATAGGAAGGAGGAAGAGGGAGTAGGTAAGTTTTTAAATAAAGTGAGATAGCTCTCATCGGATGAGGCAGACAATAGGGAAGGGGTAGGGGAACACGAGTTCCTGTATTTTTGGAATTATTTGTACAATGTAAGGGAGTGGGAATTATTTACTCTTGCAATGTTCTCTTTTCTGTTTACTTTATTTATATTTTTCGAATTTTTTATTATATATAGTTTTCATTTATTCATGTTAATAATAATAATAATAATAATAATAATAATAATAATAATAATAATAATAATAATACATACATACTGATTTCCTCTTAAGAGTGAAACATTGGTTTGTATAACTTTGATGTATTGCGATATGGTAGAAGTAGATTTGTAACCAATATATTTTGTAAATAAATATGTTAACCACTACTACAAATACTACTACTACTACTATTACTATTACTACTACTATTACTACTACTACTACTGCTGCTGCTGTTTTTGCACTTATTGTGTTTACAAACCTTATTTTAATCTTGTACTGGTATTAATTACTTACAAGAATTTAATTACTTAGTATATATCTTGAGTAAATGAATACAAAGAAATACACGTAGATCACAAAAAATATTTCTTTAAGAAACAACCCTAAAAATATTTATTTTCACAGTATAAATTGCATTAAAGTAAATATTATAGAGAGATATGTAAAAAAAATAAATACATTTTAACTATTTACTTGAAAGAAACATCTCGATTTTACTTTCAAATAACTCCTTTAACTCTTCCAATTGTTGACAAACATTCATTTAATGTAAATAGAAGACGAATTAAATATTTAATTATCTAATTTATTTATACATTCTGAACAATATCTAAAATAGTTATGCTTTTATTTTGGGGTTAGAGGGCGCGGGCCCAAAAGGCAAAATTTAACACATTTTGTTTAATTAATGATTATTTTGGATAATTTACAAAACTGAGGGAATGTAAATGATCACATATTCAAAAATTACGAAAAAAAGTACTGAAACAAGAGTTCAATTAAACCATAGTTAATAAAACATAAATTGCATTTAAGTTTTTAGGTCAAGGCATCAAAAAGCCTGAAGGTAATAAACCCAAATCGAACCTTTAGCACTAGAAGCCATTAAAAGTAAATCTCCTAAAGATCATCTAAGAGCTATAGTATTGGCTATTTTTCCATTTCATAATGTACCAGTTTAAAAAGTTTGAATGAGAACGGCTACCATTTTTATATTTTTTATTTGTAGTAAACTCACTTCAGAAAGTAGACGTTTTATCAACAGATTCGTGATCCCATTTTGAAATTCATACAGTGTCAGTAACATTTTTAGTGGTTTTAACGAGAATGCTATGAACAATATCTGGTAAATACGGCAAATCGTGGAAAATAATATTAACTTACTTTGTTAAAGTGCTTTAATTACCTTCTATAATTACACTGCTGGCCACATAGATTGAAACACCCATTAGAGATGCTTTAAAGGTACCACACTTTTTCTCAGAGAGAACGAGGGTGACTGAATGTGACAGCAGTACAAGGTGTCTGAACATACCCAGGGTGCTGAATACAATTAATGTTCGTGTGAGAAGAAATACATCCACAGCGAACCGGGTATGAAATCAGTAGATCAGAGAGGTTCCTAACGACCCAGTTAAACAACCGAACGAGAAGACAAATTTCAATGACCAGCAGTACATAAGGCATCGAATATCTTAAGCACATAACATTAAGTTAGGTACACTGAAACACAGGCTATGAGCCACTTTGCGAAGGTAAACAAGAAATGATGAGTGGACTGCGTAAGGGGAGAGGGGGGGCTTGAAGCTCGTGACCTGTTGTACTCCCTTCAACTTGTTATCTACAGTCAAATACCAACATAATTTCATTCCACTTTATTCTGGTTTCGGTACTTAGAAATTTTGATGTTGTAATTATCAGGTTGTATTAACTGACTTTGCTGAAGAAGTACAGTTCAACTCTATAGCCCGACTAAGTGCAACAGATTTTGACTTTCTCTGTAAGCCCAAATATCTCGTACTTGTCGAGCAGTTTTCTTCGCTACCTATTACATAAAAATAGAAATATGATTTAACCTGCGGGCCTAAAATATTAAGGCCTAGACTAGTTTGTGCATATTCAGCATATAATATTGTTGTATTTGTTGTTGTGTGTTTGTTAATTATTTGCGGAAAGAATGTTCGTTAACGAGATTGACCGTTGGTGGTGATTGTCAGTGACATGTACGGCTGAATTGGATTTTGTGTAATAACTTTTATAATGGGCATAAGGAAACATAAGAGTTATAATTTTATAAAAAATCCTCTTAAATTCCTTGCTGATCTATTCAAAATGTTCTACTCCGTATTAGGTGATACTTCGCACGTCTTGACGATGCCACTAACATAAGTCGGTCGTGGTGATGTAGTGGTTACCATACTGGCCTCCTAAACCCAAGATCGCGGGTTCGAACCCGGCCAGGACCGATGGATCGGAGCGTAAAAATCCTAAGTATGGCTTCCTTCGGAAGGGAAGTAAAGCCGTGGGTCCCGTGTCGTACATTTACGGCATGTAAAAGAACCTCAAACCTGAAAGAGAGGCCTCTGAGCAAAATTTGTCGGCCGTTTCACGCCCTGAGTTGAATGGGACGCTGATGACCTGAGCTGTTAAAGAGCGTCCATAAATAAATCATTCAAAAAAAATCCACTAACATAAATATTTGTGCACAGGGGAATCGAGAGTCATTATTGGTGATAGTCGTCGGGTAGTTGTGGAACATGACAATATCTTTGACTATTTCACTTATGTGACGTTATCATAAAACGACCAATGAAACGAAACAAAATTTTGAATTTCAACCAATCACAGCCCGATATCGCAGTGAAATTATCGAAATTTTTTCTCAAATCCGTTTAACATGCGACGTTCATTTGTGGTCAGTGTAGCCAACTCTATACCTCCACTATATACTTCCGCGTCACTGGCGTTTTCAGTAATTGTAAATTTAACCAACTTAATGTGTATTCACTCAAGCAATTGTTACACCGCCACGGGTGGCCGAGGTCGTTAAGGCACGGACTCGTGAGCGGGAGATCTGCGGTTCGAATCCCGCCAGGACCGTCCTCCCTGACTGGGGTTTTTTCCAGGTTTTCCTCAGTCTTCATAACTGGCAAATGCCGGGGAGGTACCTAAACTTAGGCCTGGAACGCTTCCTTCCTTCAAAAAAAAAAAAAATATCCTTTCCCAATTTATCATTTCATCTCATGTATCATCAGTGTCCACCGCCTGTGGTGCCTCAGTAGTAAAAACGGGCGTTAAACACTACTCAAAAAAAAAAAAAAAAAAGCAATTGTTTTTGCATTTTTGCGTTACCCTAACAGTCTGAAATCACTTTGTAAATTATGTAGCAATATCTTCCTTAAAATGATTTCTCTAGTCACCTTTCGTCTTTTTCACTCTCGCGGTTTCTGAATATGGAGGTATTTACAAGTAAGCATAACATTTTGTATACTTGTTAATATTTGTGCGCGAATTTCAGTATATTACTTTTATTCTTATTCCATTCATGAAATAGTCCAAAACCTGTTTTTGACTCTTCTGTATTGGCATTACTGACAATCGACATTCGTCTGTTGCTAGATGGCTTGAAAATGTTAAGTATCATAATACAAATGTACAATTATTACAATATTTTAAACCAAATTTATGGAAATTACATTTAAATTCTTATTTTATTCGTGAAATTGTCCTAATTAATATCACTCGAGGGTCTGAGATTTCCAGATAAATCTATGAAAATCTCAGACTCTTTTGTGATCATTTCTACAGTATTTATTCAAACTTATTTGCAACGAGGTAATATTCTACTTTTTCTCCCATCTTTGAATTTTTGTTCCCCCCGTTTGGTTTTGGAATATAACGTAGAGTAAAGAATAGTTAATCAATGTTAAACTGCAGTGAATGCAGAAATAAAGAAAGCTTACCTCATGGTCAACCGGACTGCAGAAATTGTTTATAAAAGGAAATGGTTATAAATATACTTCTTTTCTCATTTAAGTCCCATTGCAGTAAATAACTTAAAACAGTCAATTAACCGTTTGCAACGTCGCGAAGTGAATACTACAAGCAATCAAAAGCACATGCGGTGTTTGATACATCCTGTACTTCGCCAGCAGTATGACTTTGTAGCATATGTTAGTGGATTACGTTATCTGGTCTTCTGATGGAGTAATGTATCTTTATGTACAGCATTGGAGATGTGGGAGTCGTCTAGCATGACAAAACTTTCCCCGCCTCCGGCACGCAATAACCCATCTCTTCCCGTATCCATAACACACAAAATAGGGCTGTATGAGGATGGGGTAGAGGAAATGCCTATACTTTTTTTTTCTTCTAGATCCTCTACTTTTTTCTCTCCTCCTTCTCCTCCCTAACTCCCACACAAAAAGCATATTCCAAGGTTTCCTTCGCCCTCTCCCAGCCTTGCTTACGATATCAAAATGCAAAACGATATGGCTGGGCAATAGCTTTTTTCTTTCCTTCCTTCTTTCCAAGTGCCATAGTTGGCGTCTTTCTTTGTTCTTTTATTTCCTCCAAAGGGAGCGCATCTGAAAGTACCTTCTCGTTTCCTTATCAGTGGCGGTTTCACATTTACGACGCCGAGCGATTCCGAGTGATCGTTGAAGCCCTTGAAGGTAGTGCATATGCTGGCCTTTGCTCCTTAAAATTCTTTAAAATTAAACTTTTGCTCGAGAATAGAGTAGACGCATCTTTTGTACTTATGAGAAAGCCCATTGATTAAGTACCAAGTAACAAGTGGTGCTCTATGATCAATAAATTCTGGTATTTGGTGGAAAACTAACTTTAAATTAACATTATGAATGGGGGTTATAAAATCAGTGTACATTACTCGTGATTAATTTTATTACTGCTGTACTGTGGACATCTACATTAACATTTCAGAAAGCAGCTATAAAGCAGTGATTTCGGTCTTTTATTGAACTTGCTATACTTTATTGCAGTGTTCATTTTTAGCTATTGTGCCTTCATATGAATAATTAAACATTATCGAAAGCTGATATGCGCTGTCAAGAAACATTGCATCCTTCCCCACTTATGTTGGGGCGGACTACAGGTGATACGACACACTGCCTTAGACGGAGGAGGAGGGAGTAAGGCCTGTGCATAAGCGACCACCTCTCTATTAGTTCAACAATAACCAACATGTCACATTATCAATACAACAGATGCATACACACTTGAAATGACTATTGCTTGAGAACCTCTCTTACAGCTATTTATTGGTCGTTTTATTTAAAAACGGCGTGCATACAGCCAAGACTACGAGAGGTCACATTAGTGCAATGTAAAGCCCTGTATTATACAAGTATGGACACGCTCCATTTTGGGCCTAACCGCCCCTAACTCCCATAAGACTACGAGTTAAGTTTCTGTCGTTTTACTCGATGGTCATACAGTTAACACCGAAAATATTTGTGTTATACTGTTGAACGATACCTTCTGTGTCAACTCGTGTACCTCTTTTTGCATTATAAGGCCTAGGTCAGACAGAAAATATCTATTTTTGAGACTATGTCAGTTATAGTTACGGCACTTTGGCATTGTACCGCATCCGAACTCAACGGCCAATGAAGGATCATTGGCCTTATTAATTACATCATTTTAAAAGAATTTCTCATTTTATTTTGCTATTCACTATTTAAATTATTTGTTGTAATGCGTTTATTGTATCAGTGGTGACCTAAAATGTACAAGGTCTATAGTTAACCTGTCAGTTAAGAATGAATTATGAGAATTATAGGACTTAAGAGGGCTTCCTACCAAATTCAATTTAGAACAAAATTTTTATAAGGACAAAAGTCTTACTAAACCCCACAATCTTCTTCCACAATGAAAAAAAAAAGCATGGATCAAGGTTTAAAAATAGTTATAACCTTAGGCTTCAAGTGCAGATTTTTTCGACATTCCTATTATGTATTTTCACGTATGAAATCGCCAAAACATAATCTTTAAATTTAAGGTAGCCTATTTCATATAACATCAAATACTAATACTCCTTTCGCTTCTTTTGACGTTTGTGAGCTTGTAGGTAGGGTGTATGAAATATTCAAAAATTATAATAATGAAGAATTAGAAATGAAAGTTTTAAGTGTTCAGCCCCAGACCTTTCCTTGAAATCCTCCTACACAAAATGTGGCAATTTCTGGACTCTGGTTGACAGTAAAAATACTCAATTTTGCAAGTATTGCTCTGCAAATGTACTCTTAATTTGGTTCAACATATCTTATTAAAGTTGCGTTTTGGAATATGAATATAATAACAAGCAAATAACCAATTATGACTGAGAGAGTCACACCTTGATGACTTGTAGAACAGCCTGTTTCAGTTACACACCAGATTTTCCTCAACCTGCAGCGATCATGTATTGCAAATTTCATACTAATTATGTCAGTAAATATAATTTCGTATATTATTATTATTATTATTATTATTATTATTATTATTATTATTATTATTATTATTATTATTATTCGTAATACCGTGGCAGTAGTGTCGAAGCATAACTTTGCACCAGCGTACCCCAAGTTATCATGCAAATGTGCCCGAACGTTGGACAGACCTGCCGTAGACGAAAGTTGGGTACTGACTCCAAATTTTGTAAATATGTATGTAGCTTAGCAGCGGTGAATATTTGTATGTTGATCTAGGCGAGCCCGGGAAGTAATGCTTTGTGGTAAAATATTAAACAACAGTAGAAACAGAGGGAAAAGGAGCCACTGGGGTATATACGGTCTCGGCAGCCCCAACCTCTTTGCGCGCGCCTCTCCCGCAGGCGTAAAGAAGAAAATGGCTAGGGGTGAAATTTATGAGTATGGTCCAAAGTACAGCCGTGCCTGGATCTCAACATCAGTTAATGCAGTGCAAGTTGTAATACTAAACATCAAAAAGTATTTCTAAAAGATTACCTTGAGGCATCTTTCTCGTCCTATTTAGTCTCCTTGACCTATCAGCTCTTTCCCCCATATCCTACGCGTTTCTGCTTTAAATGTCTGCTCTTCTATCGCTGATAGCCCTCCTTTTGTTTTCTTTTATTCTTTTGCAATTTTTCTTTTCTTCTTTTTCATTGCTCTTTCTCTGGCTTTGTTTTGTTTTCCTCTAATTTATTTGATTCCTTATTTTCATTATCGTGTTCTTCTTCTTACACATGGCTCTTTGTATATCCTCTAAATTTTCCTGCACACAGGGTGTTTCAAAAGGTCATACATATCGTTTGAATAATGATAGAGGTGGTAAAAGGAACATATTTTATGTGCCAAAAATCTTGCAATTGCACAGTTTCCCCGCTAGTAGAATGTACTCAGAAATCAACCTCTTCTCATTAATAATTGTTTTGTTACCTGGAAAGGCGAGTTTATATTATGCAAATGTTACAGAAATTGTCTTCCCGCCGGGAACCTGTCTCGCGCAAACGTGAGGCGGCAACCTCCTATATGGAAAGTGTTCATCATACAGGCGTTTTAATGCACGGCTGTGGTATCGTGTCCGCCAGCTCGAGGAACGTGAAGTCTGCGGCAAGAGGCTATCAAAAATAAAACCCATGTTGTACATACTGTGCAGTAAAAGTTAACTGTCCCTCCAGAGTTACTGGGACTAGTTTGATTTGTTTTATTCACGGACGCTCTTTAACATTTCAGGTCATCAGCGTCCCATTCAATTCAGAGCGTGAAACGGCCGACAAATTTTGCTCAGAGGCCTCTTTTTTCAGGCTTGAGGTTCTTTATCGTGCCGTAAATGTACGACATGGGACCCACGGCTTTACTTCCCTTCCGAAGGAAGCCATACTTAGGATTTTTACACCCGAAAAAATCCATCGATCCTGGCCGAGTTTGAACCCGCGATCTTGGGTATAGGAGACAAGTATGGTAACCACTACACCACCAGGACCGACCCCATCCTGTCGTGATTCCCACGTCGTTGACACGATATAAAGCCCTAAAATTTACAAATAACTTACTTCGTATTTTGAACCCTCGCATCTTTCTCTTTTCCCTTTCCTTATCCATTTCTGCTTTACTCTTCCCAAATAGTCGCTCACAATCCTACTTCTTTCTCATCCTCTGATTTTCATCATCCTAATTGCTATAATATGTTTCCTTTTATTCCATTTTGAGATCCAAATAACCTCTCTCTCCAGTTACTTGTTTCCTTACACTATATTAACAATGACAAAAGCTTTTTTCCTTTATTTCTCATCTAGCTGTTCATTCCGATTCTCTTTCTTATTATTACTCTTTCTTTAAGATAACAAATATCTCGGATTTTAGTTTGTTAATTGCAGAGATCTACAAGAGTTAAGTTTGTTCATTTTAGAATCCCCTTAAAGAAAATTGCTCATATACAGAGGGTGCCAAAAATATATACATACTTTAATGAAAGAAAAAAATCTTGTGTTAACATAACAAAAGTGAATTCACACAAACAGAAAATGATGAGCACTAATCATCTTAGACTTTTACAGTTACAACAGTTGCTCAAAATGCCCACCATCGACGTCGATACACTTCTAAGTACGTTGAATTACTGATTGAGCAACGTTTGCGAAAGTGTCCTCAGCACATGCCGTTTCAATTTCTACCCCAAGTGTTGTCAATGTAGCTGGTTTTCTACGGTATACAACATCCTTAAGAGTTCCCCATAGGTAGAAGTCCAACGGAGTTAGATCCGGAGAATGCGGTGGAAAATCAATCGGACATCTTCGTCCTATCTAGTGCCTTGGATAGTGCCTAGGATAGTGCCTTGGATTCAGTGCGCGGGGCTTGCTGTGCGAGGTCTCCCAGATCTGTCCGTGTGAACATCGCTTACGGTGCCTTAAGTCTCAAATTTTCTCGAATGCGTGCGGTTGTTACATTCATTGGTGGTTCTGTTCTGTACACACGTCTCCATTGCCTTTGAACTTCAGCAAAATCCTCGGTTTTTCAATACCACTTCAAAGTTACTTTCATCTATTCAAACGATAATCTTAGCTCCATTTTGTTGTACAACTAGCATAACGTAATGTGAATAACATCTGTTTACAGAACATCATACGATAATCTTGGTTTCATTTGTTCATTGTTGATTTAACTGTTACCTAACAACGCTATCATAATGTATGTGAGTTATATCTGTTTACAGAACATCATATTACACATTACTGTTGTTTTTCGTTTCAACTTTGAAATATATTAAATAGATATCTGCTGAGAAAGTGTGTATACAATTTTTGGCACCCTCGGTATATTAAGCATTCACATTTTTTTAGACACAGCGTTTATGATACTTCTTTCAATTTCACTTGCTTGGCTAGACACGAATGGAAATACAGAAACATCAATGTATTTTATTTATTTCCTCCTTCTAGAATTCAATACCTTTTAAGGAGTTTGTACATTCCTTGGTCACTCGAGATTCTTAGAAAAGACATGCACTCTCTTTAGATACAATATTTTTGAAGTAGAAAAAAATAACTCATTCTATTTCCGAAGAATAGATCAGGGTGTGTCCTATTACATATTATAAAATAATGATTTATAACATTAGTAATAATTATTTATATGAATATTAATACTGATATTTTGGCATATAATTGAGGACTGTGTTATCGAGTTATTGGTCTGATGCATTTTATGCTTAAGTCTCAATTTTTAAACACTAAAATAATATGGTAGATTACATATTAATTCAATTCCACATCCACATTTTAGAAGTTGACCATGGAACTAGATTCAACTCTAATTCTCATTACATCAGAAGAGGTAATTAATTATTGATCAATTCTTAGAATTGGAGTAAAACAATTTAATCGACTCCTGGTCGATTAAATCAAGTCACTTTATGATATATAACAGACCTTTCGTACCATTAAAATGTAGATGGAATCTAATTTGAAAGTACACTAATAAAATGTTTTCCTTAAAAATAAAAGTACCGTCTAATTAAATATGTCCCTACTCATGATTCTGTACACTTTGTACTCAGTGAGCCCTTCTATAGCAATTAGTTTATGTTTGGGATATTTAAAGTTGCCTAATATTCACGTTCAATTCATTTGTGAATTTCCCGCAAATGTTCCTAAGTTCTAATTATGCAATTTGGCATTGAAATGTGTTAAACACACTTTTTCTTACTACAAATACGGTCCTTGGAGAACATTTTTTGTAATTAAAGCAAAACAGTGACATTAAACTCTTGTATGTTTAATATAAATGTTGTAATTGATATTTAAATACTGATGGTGTGTATTTGAAAAATTGTATATTTATAAGAAAACTTATGAACTTACTTGATCTCTATGCATCACGTCAAACGAGGAAAAACTCAAATTTAAGTGAACTTTCTCATTAAATGCAACAAATTGGTGTTGATCATCTTCTGGTTCTATGGTAGCTTAACGAGTGTTGCACCGCCACGGGTGGCAGAGGTCGTTATAGCGCGGACTCGTGAGCGGGAGATCTGGGGTTCGAATCCCACCAGGACCGTCCTCCCTTATTGAAGTTTTTCCAGGTTTTCCTTAGTCCTCATAAATGGCAAATGCCGGGGAGGTACCCTAAAATTAGGCCTGGAACGTTTGCTTCCTTAAAAATAAATCCTTTCCCAATATATCATTTCATCTCGTGTATCATCAGTGTCCACCGCCTGTGGTGCCTCAGTAGTAAAAACGGGCGTTAAACACCATTCGTTCATTAACGTTTGTCTTGCAAATAAAAGGAAAGATTTTCATTGAGAGTCCGTGTTGTACCTTCGTTAATGTTGTGTGCTTGGAAACATTTCCAAGTATTCCTCTTCGGTTTGTCATGTCCTCCCATACAAAGAAAACCCGTCCCCGGCGCGTTCTGTTGCTGCTTTTCGCAGAGCTAACACCATCTTATTGCTCCCTCTGTGTGTTTACATTTCCACACCGTTGAAGAGATAATACTGCTAATGCAAGTAGCTAACTTGGCGCGCACCCTTATAAATTGCATGCCGTTATTCAACCCGGTCTCTTATCATCCTCGGAATCACATCAGGTGTGATGATGTCGTTATCAAGACAGCAAGGGGAGGCTTCTTAACGTCGGAATGTATAACCCTCATTCGTCAAGTGGATGCAAGAGTTGCGGCTGAGTGTTTCCCTAATGTCAGCTTGGTTAGGGAAATTCTCTACTTATAACAATAGCTTGAAGAAGTCATGTTGCATCGAGAATATGATTATTGTTTTCAAACGCAACGCTAATGGTATGCTTGACCAATGTAATCACACCTAAAGAGACCCGTCCTCTGGGAAGAAGCGATTGTTGGAGATGGTGAGGAATAGTTGGCGGAATGGCAAACAGTCCACGGAGGTCATATAACAATGGAAGTGGTAAATTATTTAATTGTTGAATACCTAGGCGTAGCTTTAACTTGACGTCAACGAGTTACGGTTTAGGAGGTTGCAAAGACAGAGTTACAAGATTTTACTGGTAAACTCTTTGCTGCATTTTTTGCTGATTAACTTTACAAATGAAAGACATTTGTTTACCTATGTTTTATCTTACATTAAGCCCGAAAAATTGCTAAGTTATAGATCTTGCGATAGCGCTAAAATGTTGAAGGTGAACATCTTTTCTGACACCATTTTTATTGAAGCGGTTCTTTTTTTCTGAAGAGGAGGATTTTTGCATCGGGGCTCCTAATGGGAATGTTGTACAATGCCACTGAGAGGGCACCTCCGGGAGGAAGAATGAAATGGAGGATACACCAAAGGGCCAGGAATTTTAGAAGGCGATGCATGGGCCAAGGCAAGATAAGGCCCACGGGAACCACACGTTTCCACCAAGGTCTCACAAGAGTTGTCTCAAGATCCACTAGACAGAAACCATCAGAACGCTGGAACAAGAACTTTTTCCGAGCGCAAGCAACCGCCACGCCACAAGGCACCAGCCCGCCTCACCTGACGCTTCCTACCATGTAACTGATGCTACGAAATGAAATTAGAGGAAATCGGAGGGCGGAAAGTTCGTAGAATGTAAATATTTATTCCAGCATTCGCCTAAGTAACATGGAAAAACATGGACAAATACTCCAGGATCAAAATAGTCGATTCTAAAGGAAATGAATCCTAGATCTCTCGAGTAACTTTTGGTACCAAGTATTAAAGAAACCATGTTACCAACGGACTTCAAAAAGAAGATGCTCTAGCTAGAGAAAAAGGGCCTTTAGAAAAGGAAAAGTGACAATAGCTACAAAAATTCCTTTGCTACTGCTGATAAACCATACTCGTATTTCAAACTAATTTGGGTTATCAGCAACCCCATAGAGGTGCCTCAAGTGCTAGCGCTTGAGAAATATTTTTTTTTTCGATCATCTATGTATCTATTCTCATTATATGCCTAAACCAATGTAATCCTCGTTTTTAATTCTTCTTTTTGGTCATTTCGGAGTATTGATATTTCTCCTTAGGTTATCAATTTCTAATGCTAATAGTCTTCTTTTGCGTTGTGTATTGAATGTCCAGGTTACGCTATTGTAGCAGAGGACAGACGCAATTAATACTTTTCCCATTCTTATATTCTTCCTAGATATGTTGTCCCATTGTTTTGAGTTCAAGAATTCCAACATTTTGTTGCTTTTCAATATGTACTATTCCAATTACCTGTCTAATGACTGTAGTGCCTAAATATTTAATTTTGTTCACTTGTTCAGTAATCATATTTCGTATTTATTATTTGAGCAGTTGGCAATCAAATACTCAGTTTTATTCATGTTTATACCAATTGCATAGTATTATGTACAAAGCCCCATTAATATAAATACTAAGTTATTTGTAGCCTGAGCAAAAAGCCTTGGTTATATCTGCAATTTTAGAGTATAAAATAAAGATTATGTATAGTACATTCGTTACTCTGTATCTAAAATAAATTACATAATGGCGAGAGGCGGCAGCCTTGCCGGAGCACTTTAGATGTAAAAAAGACATGTACTCTGCTTAATGAACGTTTTATTTTTCTTATAAACTTTCTGGACGATGTTTGAAATCCATTTATCAAGCCTTGACTTGTAAAACTCCCCATAATGGATGACCAAATGTGTTTTAAAATTTGTCCATCTTCTTTTTTCAATAATTTGCTGCATTTACCACAAATAACTTTCCACACATGACCTTCCTTAAGTAAAGTCATTTTGTTCTTCACTCATGAACTGTTTGGTTGCTTGTTTTATCATCTTGAGAGGACTTAAAGGATGCTGTGAGCAGAAATCCTTATTTCAGGCAGCCGTTTTAAATTATTGCTTACACAGATAAGACATGTACGTATGACATTGGAATGCTGGAATCCCTGCACAACTTCCGCAACATCAGTGCACAGTTAGGCGTCAGCTGGGCGAGGTCATCGACCTGATTCAGCGGAGTTGGAGTTGTGTCTTTAAGAGAATAATATAATCCTGTCAAAAAGCCCCCCAAAACTGCATTGTAGTTGCGTTTGGTGGCGCTTGCTGACGATTACAAAACGACCCACACACGTCAGTGTCTAGTGACAGTTCGCAGGATGCAACATTATATAGATTTGGCGAGGACCGCGTTGCTTAAGAATCTGTCTGCAAATACATCGGTTAATCAGTGACTTGCATTTCCTTGGGTTTACTCTGTACTGTTCATAAACTAACCATACTCCTACTGTTCTATTCTTTTTAATAAATGCTAATGGTGATAATAAACACCATGAGTTATACAATATTAAATTTAGAATTGGAAAATAGAGTGAAACATAATGATATTTTATAGATTTTATAACCTAATTAACAAAATATTAAACATGTTACATCAAAATGTTTTAAAATATTAATTGTCGTTTATAACATTCTAAATTGCAAACATTAACAAAAAATCCGAGTTTTATATACTTCTCTCAATAAGAATATTTGTCATTTTTTTCTTTCTCTGAATGAACATTGTTTAACGCCCGTTTTTGCTACAGAGGCACCACAGGCGATGGACACTGTTGTTACATGAAATGAAATGATATATTGGGAAAGGATTTATTTTTAAGGAAATAATCGTTCCAGGCCTAAGTTTAGGGTACCTCCCCGGCATTTGCCATTTATGAGGACTGAGGAAAATCTGGAAAAAACCTCAGTCAGGGAGGACGGTCCTGGCGGTATTCGAACCCAGACCTCCCGCTCACGAGTCCGCGACTTAACGACCTCGGCCACCCGTGGCGGTTTCTTTCTTTGAGTAAAGACAAATACTCTCTCTGTGTATTAATTTAAACATATCGAAGAGACTACCAGAAGATTAGACACCGCAGTCTTGAGTGTGCGTCTGATTCTTTATATTAACCTTTTATTGCTGTTTTCCGAGTATTTTTTCATATAATTCTCGCAAAAGAAGTAGGTAGTTTGTAATATACACGAATAAATTAGTGCATTTATTCAAATTAACACATTACCTTTGCAATATTCGCACATACACAAAAAGTATTACTTAAATAAATTAGTAAATAAGTCATACTGTCACTGTTTAATGTAATGAAAATAATAATAATAATAATAATAATAATAATAATAATAATAATAATAATAATAATAATAATTTCAATATTATCTTTATGTAAACATACAGCATATAGAACCGACCCCCCTTGTTCGTGGAATAAGTGAATACAATATCTATAAATATATTTTTAATTCAGTTTAGTTCTTCCCGTCCCTACCCCGGTTTTCAGCCTTTCAGATCTGAGCTGTTCTCACCTTCGACATGAATTTGCGTACCCGTTCCTCACCCTTGCCTGCCCAGCATGTCCCTTGCCCTCTGTTAGTCAGTAAAGGAAGGCGGCAGGTATTTTTTTCTCAACATCTCAGTGCTGCTACAGTTAATTAGGATGTGCGATCATGATTCTGCCTGTCCACATAAAGGGCAAATTCTCAGTCCATTTTTGCCTGAGATTCTGATGTGCTGCCATGTTCCAAGCCTGAACCATACAATTCCCTGTAATATGCTTTCTTAGCCAGCCTTCCACATTTAGCATTTGTAGACATTTAGCCTGAATACGCTGATCCAGTAGTGAAGTGAAATACTCTCGGCCCTTCTGAAGGTGGTCTACGAGCACTACACCATGAGAATCACAGAAAACCGTAGCCATGACTTTTCCTGCAAATGGAACCGTTTTTGCTTTCTTTGGTGCACTTTCACCTGTTGTCACTCGCTGTTTGGATTGCTCTTCGTCTCTAGCGTGTAATGATGAATCCATGTTCCAATCTACTGTTATGAACCGTCGGAGAAACTCACTGAAAATGCGTTTAAATAAGTCTAAACACTCTTGCAAAATGTTCATTTGAAAGCGTTTTTGGTCCATTGTTAATAAACGCGGGACCCATCGAGCGGAAGGTTTTCTCATGCCCAAAACTTCGTGTAAAATGCAGTGGACACGAACTATCAAGGTCTTTGCAATATTTACGTAATTGTAAATTTTTATCACTATTTCTCAGTAATAACAGTTTTGGGACGCCCTGAGCGCTCATCATCTTGGATGGATGTATGACCACGCTTAAATTCAGCAGTCCATTTTTTAACCGTCGAAATCGTAGGGTAAGAATCCTTTAACGTGGAATGTAACTCCTTATATTTCTGTTGGGATTAAAATCTGCTATAAAAAGTAATTTATCACACTCGTATTTCAGTTTT
The DNA here is from genome assembly GCA_030762175.1 of Metallyticus violacea. Taxonomy (NCBI): domain Eukaryota; kingdom Metazoa; phylum Arthropoda; class Insecta; order Mantodea; family Metallyticidae; genus Metallyticus; species Metallyticus violacea. The sequence goes on along the minus strand of CM060830.1, from coordinate 101,664,057 downwards.
ATTTATTTTGCAGAAAATGTTAACACTAGTTTGATTACACGATCATCACAAACAAGTTAGTACACTTAAGCGTTTGAAACTTCATAGCGCGCCATCTAAAGGAAAATAACTTGACTATCATAGTAATTTGGCCACATCTCTGTGTCATGCCGAAAACTTCAAGAACATTCCGTAGACCATTTATGTCCCATGTACTTGTTTAAGATGAGTGTAATTGTATTTTTTCTCATTATTGCTATATTCAGCTTCGGTAGATATTGAAATGAAAAACTTAGCCAGTAAAATAGATGGCTGCTGGAACTTGATTTTACTGCTTTATTGGAAAAGGCAAACAAAATCGTTAATAATCAGGTAATAGTTTTCAAAGCATTTCCACTGCACGGAATTCTGAAATTCATTGAACTCTTATAAAATGTCATATATAAATAATTTAATCCTAAGAATATAGAGATGTCAGTTATGAAATTTCTAAAAATTAACATTAGAATAAAGACATTAGGATTAGATAATCAATAAATGTAACTGATGAAGTTATTGGTTTCTAACGCCTGTATTTTGTATATAGGCTAATATTTTTGTATATCGTTGTTTAGAAAATATTATAAGATTATTTCCTTGAGCACTGACACACTGTCTCTCGCCAATGCAATGCATGTATCAACTTCATCCTTTGCATAAACTTCACAGTCTCCTGCATATTTCCCAATAGACCTAGTGCATTTTTAACAGTTCCTCGTTACAGCATAAATAGTCAAATATATGTTTACACGTAAAATGTATGAAATTAGATTTAACTAAAGCAAGCCCTTTAACATACTCGATGGCAAGTCTGTTTCTTTCCTTAGTACTTGTCCTTGTATTTGAGAAAAAAGTCTAACACCGCCTTTGTGGCCTAGTATTACAAAAATTAATTTTCAACTTTGTGCATACTGTTCTTCACTTTCACAATATGTAATATATCATCACATCATTTCTCTTGGCTTGATTCTGCTTTCATATTTACATGCAGGGGCAAAATTGTACAAGTTGGAAAACGGGCCAAAGCATTTTATTCTTGCTACCGTATATCACCTATATGTCATCACATTTCAAAACTGAGGATTAAGAAAATTCGATTCGATTATTAATTCAACCAGTCTACAGTGTTCGTTCACGCGGTATTATCAACACTGAATACAGAAAGAACGCTGAAAATCGCTCTTCATGTAGTAGACGGCGGCGGTGGAGTGTAAACTAGGTATACATATATTGCAACCGTTCATGCTATTGTAAATTACTTCGTTTGTGAAATTAATTTCAACGAAAATAAACATCAACAATATTAGAAAGAACGTGTGCGCGCGCCACACACACATGAAACAGAAAGCTTACAATAGTTGTAATAATCACATAAATTTTCATATTAGTTATGTGCAATGTTTATAAAAATTTCTTGTCCCTAAAACTATGTTTTGCATTTAAGACAATGCCCTGGTTTAGCCAGTTTTGTCTACTAACAAATAAGTCCCAACATGCCAGTTTCCCCCTACTGAAAGTTAAAAATGAACCCGAAAGAAATTTTATTTTTGCGTCTTCTGTCTGCGCGCACTTAGCCAAAATGTGCACCCAGTCTTCTGGTTCAAATCCTTCTGCCTTCTTCGTCAACAACGTTACGTGCCTTTTGCCCTCCCAGTCTTAAGCCATGCTATTCCCGATACCTAGCTCCAGGATAAAGGCCCCTTTTTAATTTCGCTCTGCAGGTCCAGAGATGACATCTGCACGCATCGTGCCTCTATTTCCTGCCATTTTGTCAGACAGCCGTCTTTTGACTTCTGTCATTACGCCATACCTGTTTTCAATACCTTTTTGCCAAATGTCGTTTAAACCGAGTTTTGACAATTGCTTCTGTACAACCGCCGCCCAGCATTTTGCTCTTAGGGCTGTTAGTTGTCCTTTAATTATTCTTAGCCAGTATCTAATTACATTTATTTTGTTGTATAATACGTCTTCCCAGCATCGCACCTCATAATTCTATGTTCCCTTCTTCAACTATAGATTTCGCTTCAAAGATCACTTTCAAATTTATTTGGACCGTCTATTTTATCCCAACTCCAAACCTGGCTTCCATATGTATAAATAAAGTTTTAATATATATAAAGAATTGTATTCTTTAAATCGGCAGTTTTTTTTTGTTTTTTGTTTTTTTTTTTTTTTTGTTTTTTTTTTTTTTGTATTATGCTTTGCATGTGCGAGATGTGTTCGCAAAATATTAGACCATGAGCTGTCCTTGCGATTTCTAAACATTTCTTGTCAATGAATTTTCTGTTGGAAAGATTGTGGTTACGATCAACCTGCGAGGACTCTCCCTAGCGATAGAGGCTGGATAAGCGACGCTTGAACTGTGCTAGTCGAGGCGTGGTAGGTAGAGTGATGACGTCAATAAAGGCAACGTTCCGTGGATGTGGTTACTGTCTTGACACGGCCCCTTGGGATTACAACTCTCTAAATGATGACATGGGACCTATACGTCTAACACTCCATTGGAACAACCCTCGCGTGCAACTGCATTATCGTACAGAGGTAGGTTAACACTGTCGAACTCGCAATATCTCTCTGTCCGACAGGGTAGTCCGAAATCTTTGTTTTCACTAAAGCGTTTTTTTCTGTTTGCTCTTTAACCGCACTGAGAAATATTAAAATTTTAGCATATACCAGGATATTGTAAACAGTTTTGAATTTAGTAGATCACAAGAAGCCAGTACTTGATAAATACGCCTATCTCAAACAGGCCTGTTCACGTAATAATTTGCCTGTTTGTTGATACTGTTTACCTGCAGAATAAGTTATACTGCAGCATAGTTCCTTTATTTACGGAAGAATAAAGGCATTACAGTCACAACGATTTGTTCAAGTTTTGTAAAGAAAACTGTACTAAAAATCTGCGTAGGATTTTCACGAAAGAGAATGGTGACTTTGATGAATATTCTCCTTAATATCATTTTGGCGTCTTTAGCAACAATTAGACTCGTGCACAAACCTACTACGATATAACTACAACGGGGGACTATGAAATCATAAGTCGGTTGAACAATACATTTGATGAAGAAATAGAAGAACGCCTAGCTCCAAGTCTATCATTATTTGTATTCACAAAATAATAATTATGATGCTATTACTTTATAAAATGCCCCTGCCGCATTAATTTTGCCTTATATGTACAGCAACATGGGTGGCCGAAGTAGTTAAAGCGCGGACTTGTGAACGGGAGGTCTGGGGTTCGAATCCCACCAGGTCTGTCCTCACTGACTAAGTTTTTTTTTTCCAGGTTTTCTTCAGTCCTCATAAATGGCAAATACCTGGGAGGTACTCCAAACTTAGGCCTGGAACTTTTCCTTCCTTAAAAAAGAATCCTTTCGCAATATATCATTTCATCTCATGTATTATCAGTGTCTACCGCCTGAGGTGCCTCAGTAGAAAAACGGGCGTTAAACACTATTTAAAAAATTACACCGTCAAAGTTTCCAAGCATGTAATTTAAAAAAAAGCTCCAAGTAATTCACAACAGTGTAACTGTGCATGGAGTATTGCTCGGCGGCAAAACGCTCTACTTTCACAGCTCTTACATGATTGATGAACATTTAACATGTATCCAAAGTGACAAATGCAGGGTTCTAGCTATTAGTAAAGTGTAGTTTTTACATAGTAGACAAAATAACTTGTGGTAGTTCTAAATCATTTCTTGCTGTAGTATGAAACGCAGATCAATTTTAAATTAAAATAAGAGGCTGGAGGGAAAAATTTCGGTTAACTGATGAGTTATATACGGTATAGCATTGTTCATATGAATAAATCAATTGTGATAAGTTTTGCTCATTTCTGCTTAAACTTTAACGCTGAGGGTTAAACGACTGGTGTGGTTATTGACAAAAAAATGTAGGTGATTTTGGGAGAGATGAACGCCGGGATCGAAAGCATGGTACAGTGGATCAGATTATAAACAGAAGAATATTACAGAAATAAGATTGATATACCTTGCATGGGTCATTAGCATCGAGCAATAACAATTATAATGCTTTGGACACTGAATATGTATCTTCTTTTTTATCTATTTTTCAACGATCATGCGCTTAATTCAGTGAACTGATCGTTCCGCAGCGTCTGTACGGAGTATGACGTAGGCAGTTTCAGAGTTCGCCACCCATTAAGCAACTCGAAAGGTAGTATTAACACTTGGCAGTCAACCTTGTTTACCCTCTTAAATGCTTCTATCATTGTCTCTTAAAACTTATGTGCTAATTTTCTTCCTTAAATATCCCGGTTGTACTTCAATTAAAAAGCAATTAAAAAAACAGTCATCAAAACAGTATTTATAGAAGCGATGGAGAAAGTAGAAATATGAGCAAGGAAAGTACTTTCCCATTAAAGAAATATCTTCAATCTAAATAAAAAATAGGATTATACATATCTCAGTTCTAAATAAAATCTGAGTTACATGATACGTTAAGTAAATGTGCTTCTTTCTTTTTGACTGTAGAGGCATTTTTTGCGATCTTTAATCGTGACGTATAAATATGATTGGGAGTAAGGAAAAGCAATGCATATATCTGAGGGAAAATACATTTTAAATTGCCAAATATTAAAGTTAATAACGATAACTGAGGCTTTAGATATAAAAAAGAGTAAGAATACCATACATTACTGGACATTTTGACTGTTTACTTGAACTAGAGCTTAATATCTTCTCCAAGCGTTTTTGCTAGTTCCAAAGCATTAAATATTACGGCCATATTTTTCTGGAACGCGAAGGGAGTTTTAGGTTACCTTGTAAATGATCAAGCGATAAATCCAGTGCACCAATTCATTAATTTACTTTAAATTCGTAAATTATGCAGTTGGCTTTTCAGATTTGAATCCATCAGACCTCAATTTGCTGCCAAATATAAACTTCCAGTGCCCAAAAAGTAAGGCAGATTCGGAAACGATTGCCACCACAAACGCCCATTTTGGTGATTTAGAGAGGGGTGGCAGCATGGCTATTGATTATCACTGGGGGATTGAGCTTAAAGGAGGCTATGTGGAGCAATTAAATTTTTGTACAACATTTTGCTTTACCCTTTCGAACGCACGAACTGATGATGTCGTGGACGAAACGTCTGGGAAAATGAGAGAGAAGATTCCCATTGTACACGACCTTACAGCTTGGATGAATCAGTTAGCAGGGTTATAGTAAATTTTGAAAGGTATTGTAATCTAAGACCAAACTTGGGTGCATATTTACTATCCATAATAAAACCAAAACAATGAAGTGTTTCCTAACTCCAAAAAAATGTTAAAATATGACAGGAATGTTACTTGCATTAATTTTTTTCAGAAAAAAATAAAGACGAAACAAGTATTTTATTTGCAAGTATACAAGCTTTTAGCATTTTAAGTAGTAATAAGCTCATTTATATACAATACTAAGCTAATTCACAAAAAGTACAGTAATTTAAAATATATAATACAAGTTTATATCAATACTTCAACAATCATGTGCAATATTTACACAATTAATATAATAGACTGATATTTTCAATAGGTTGTTAATTTATTACATATTCTGCACTCTCCCAATTCTCCCAACTGTTGATGTCTGCTGTAGATGAGGAGCTCACTTTCGTAAAACATATCATTTCAATAGCTGATTAATGTAAAATTACAATTTTTCTATCACACAAATATTTACAAATAAAATATTACTTTAATTTTCTTTTAGACTGTATTTCTTACAGTTGTTTATAGATTCTGGTAGCTTATATTACAATGTTAACACCTTTAACCTTTATTTATGGTAATTACAGTTGAAAACCTTGTTATACAGGCATGTAATCTATTTTTAAATGCTGATCATAACATCTGAGATTATAGATTTTGTTTGTTTGTTTGGTTTATTTACGGACGCCTTTTAACATCGCTGGTCACCAGCGTCCCATTCAATTCAGGGCGTGAAATGGTCGATAAATTTTTCTGAGATGCCTCTTCTTTCAGGCTTGAGGTTCTTTTACATGCCATGACACGTGACCAATGACTGCTTCCTTTCCGAAGGAAACCATCAATTAAATCGTTTAGTGGAGTCAAAAACTACGAACAACATACAATGGTAGCGTATTATTCTTTGGTATTAACTAAGCTTTGAAGAAAATGGCAGGAAATCATGGCAATTTTTTTGAAGATGGTTTCTTTTTGTAAGTCGGGCACTGCATCGAAATTCTCTTAGCAGAAAATTATTTAGGTTTACTTATAAGTAATAATTCGTCTGTATGTTTGTCAGCCCTCAGGCTATCTTTTTTTTTAACAATATCATATGCTTTTAAGAAAGTATTTAATGAATGTTTTGCTAAATAAGCAGTGTTAAAAGTAATCAAGCTAAATTTCTTTGAGATAGAATTGTTTTATGTTAGACTCCGCATGGCAGTCTATTCTTGTTGCTGTGTGTACAATATTTGCTACATTAATACCGGAAATTATGCAATTAAGAAAGCCCCTAGCAAAAAACTGCTACTTCTAAGTATATACCACGTAACGTTTTCTCCCTTCCCAGGCAGGTCCGTTAATTAGAGAAACGCTTGTCATTTTGTTGGTGAAGATAGGCAATGGCTGAATGACACGCTATGTCCTGGTGTAAGTTGGTACCGCTCGTAACAGAACTTTTATGTTGTTGTTATTACTCTAAGAAGAGCAGGCGCTCGTTTCTTTCAAGCGCAGTTACGGGATAAACCGCGTTCTTTGCGTCTGGTAGCATAAACTGGGGCCTAAAGAAGTTTTACTTGATAGTTGTGACCAAAACATTGACAGAATACTATTGACATCAATGGTCATACACAGTTGCACGCTCAGTGTATGGTCATAGATGTTGGACGATGAAAAAGTAAAACAACTGAGTTCATCATCGAGGTAGGACCAAGTACAGATGATCAAGGGGTTACACCGAACTAGTTAACTGCCGAAAGTTACTGTTCAGAAGTTTGTAGCCTTGAAATCTCGTTTTTTTATCATAATTAAAATGCTGTGCAAAGTGGATAGGTCATTTTGTTCACAAAATTAGAAAAAGAATCAAGAATGCGCAAGAATACTGTTCAATATACTACTAAACAATTTAAATTTGTGTGTGGTTATCCTTATTAGAACTAGCACTTTGAATGAACATATCCCTAGATAGCTGCTGTTCATTGAAGTGAACTCCTGAGTTTTTCAATAACACACACTTCAAAAGTACATTCATTAAAATGTTTTTATTACGAGAAAACATAGACTTAATTAATTTTTATTTGTTTATTAAGTTTTATTGGTAATTTTGAGTTATTGTGAGTGTGAGATTACCGATAAATGCACGAGTGTAGTGAGCCCAGACCCTCGAGTGATATTTATTAGGAATATTTCATGGATAAAACAAGAATTTAAATATAATTCCGGTAAACTTGGGTTACAAAATTGTAATAATTGTATTTTTGTACTTAACCTTTTCAAGTAATCTTGCGATATAATGCCGATTGCCAGTAATGTCAATAGAGAAGACCAAAATACGGCTTTAGGTCTGTTTCGTGAATAGAATAAGAATAAAAGTAAATATGTATTTGAAATTCGTGTACAAAATATTAACACTTGTTATACTTATGAATATCTATTCTATTTAGAAACCGTAAGACTGAAATGGACAAAAGTCGACTATTACAATTGCTATCGTTCATTTTCTAATACCAACTGAGAAAAAAAAAAAGATCACATCTATTTTTCTTTGTATTCTGTGGTTTGGAATCTCTAATGATAAGATCAATTTGCGTATTTGACACATCACCAAAACGCTTTGAAGAACCCTCCATTTTGCGTTATGATTGTCGATTGTTCATGCTTTTGTTGCTATCAACAGCTCCCCATGGCTTCTAGGAAAAGTGGTCAATGATGCGTGTTTAGAAATTATATAGTGGAGGTATAGAGTTGACTACACGGACCACAAGACAAATGCACATCGCGTGATAAAACGTATTTTTTTTTTTGATAATTTTACCCCCGTAATATTACTGTAATTGGTCAAAATGGAACATTTTGTTTCGTTTCATTGGTCGATTTTAAAGTGACGTCACATGAGTGAAATGGTCAACTAAGTTACAAATTTCTCATTTTAATATTTTGAGAGAATTCATATATCAAACAAATATCAAACTCATTCACTCTATAGTACTTTATATGAACTATTACTTAAATTCTTAACCTGCGATAATGCTAAATTGCGTTGTATTGAATATAATGTAAGTTTTTTTCCTGGTAATTAGCTTTGATCACCATCTCCTGGTTTCAATCTCGATTTACTGTCCAAAAGTTGTAAGTGTAGATTATTTCGTATTCCAATAGTATGATGATATTGATGAGGACGATGACCCCGAAAGAAAGTGCACAGGATTGTCCGCTGTTACTTCTTCATTTGTTACATTTTCACTGTCAAGATTTTTAATAGAGATGTTTAGTAAAACTATTTTTTGAATTCAGTTGACACTTTGTTTAAGTCGCTAGTTTTGTGCGATTTCCCACCGCGCGAAAAAATAGTTTTTCAATTGCAGCAAATGGCCAATAATCACTCACAGGTTCCAATTTAGGTTTCTTTTATTTATGGACACCCTTTAACACCTCAGGTGTTCAGCGTCTCATTCAAATCAGAGCGTGAAACGGTCGACAAATTTTGCTCACAGGCCTCTTCTTTCAGGCTTGAGGTTCTTTTTCGTGCCGTAAATGTACGACACGGGACCCATGGCTTTACTTCGCTTCCGAAGGAAGCCATACTTAGGGTTTTTTACACCCGAAAAAAATCCATCGATCCTGGCCGGGTGTGAACCTGCGATCTTGGGTCTACGAATCAGAAAATATTTCTAGGTAGTGAAATATAACCAGTTTTCATGCTAAAGTTACTGAAACGTAATATTGTTGCAATGACTTATGTTGTTAGAAGTATTTTAACAGATTATAGGTTTGTTTACTAAATTCTATTTATTTTATTATTGGTGGGACCTAAGATTATTTTGTAGGTGGAGCGTGGGAAATTAATGCAATAGCACGTTCAAAAACTTCTACCTGAAACTGTAGATGTACAAGATAGAGGGTCATTTTATTATAGTGTCGGTGGTAGGGCATAGAAGGGCTCCTTGATACCTGTTATAAACCTATGGATGCAACACTTGTAACAAGCGTTTCCAGCTTATATACAGGAGTATCGTTAGATATTGGTACCTCTTGAGTATGCAGAACTCATCCCTAATTTAAAGTAATATCAATATTATTAAATTTAGAGAAGATCGTTTCAGAGTACATCAACAGCCACTTAATAGTTAGTAGGGGTTTTCTTTCAGTATAGTCAATTTCTAAATACGGACTACCTATATGATAGCTATGACTAACAATTTAATTAAAGGTGAAATACTGTAAGTAATTTTTCATTTCTCATTTTCCCTTTTTTATTACTAATAATAGGAAAATTTGTTATTGAGTGTTTCAAACTTTAAGACACAATGTTTCTATCAGTGCTCTTCACAACAGAACTAGGGGGAGATTTATCATACTCATGAAAGTGTTTATTAAATTGGATTTAGTAAGGGCAATAGTACAGTTCCTTAGATTTTTGGTAGAATGAATGCCTTTGAAGGTTTTTTTTTTAATTTTATTTTTGCCTTGTTTCAGGCTCTGTGATTCATAAAAAGCGTAGTAGGTATAGATAAATCGCCATGTGCATTTTCCTGCACAGTTGAAAGCACGAATTTCCCCTGCTTATTTCACGCTCTGTTTAAGTGCTATAAAGACTTTTCTCTAAGTACGTAGATTTTCAAAGAATGTTTTAATAATTGACATATTAAATTTATCTATAGCTAGTTTTAATTGTAAATTACACGTCTAAAATTGCAACACCTACTGTAGACGCGTTAAATCGACTCCATATTTTCTCAGAATGAATACGCAAGACTTGAAAATACAACAGCTATGACAGCAATGTCTGAATTTGATAAAAATACAAGTTTGCATACCAAGAATAAGGGATGTGATTCCTAAAAATTGGTTTTCTGTTGTAAGTATGAGATCAGTGAATAGAGGTATAACGAACATACAGACGTGAAGGATCTCAAAGGCTACTCAAATAACCGAACGAGAAGACGCATATCACTTTCGCGTGGCTTTTACAAACATGGAGTTGTTTGCAGTTTTTATCGGTCAGCAGTGTACATTGAAGGCTCCCTGTGTATTCCTTTCACAAAGTTGTAGGAGTGCTGATTTATGCGAACGCCCTCTTCTGTCAAAGGACAACTAACACTCAAAAGGTTTAAAAAAATGGGCACTAGTCCATTCTGGAACTATCTCTCTGTGCACCTACGAATCATTATGAAAAGCGATAACTTGGGATCAGAAGTAATGAAGCAAACCAAAAGGGTAGGGGGTGCAGGGCATATGTCACGGAGCTTACAGCCCCTGGGTAACTGTACCTCCCTCCACAACTACATCTGGTTTTATTTATAGCCTAAGCGGTATTAGTTCCCGATCCGAGCGACTAATCTAGATAATGTTATTTCCCTACGCCCTGTCTTTGGGGAGGCGTTCGTCTGCATTGACAGGCTGGGCTAACGAGCCGCCCCGTTAAGGGGTACGCTTATCCCAACCCCCGCCCAGGCTTTATAAGTTTGTGGTATTTGAATTGCGAGAATCTGGCTGAGAAGTATTAGGCTTAAACATTTGGTGTAAATGTTGAGCTCAAGAACTCTAAGAAATGTTCCTTTCATTTGCAACCCATGAATTTAAATTGTAGTATCCTAATTTACAACCGTACATTTATGATATTGGGTATTGTGCAATTAAGCATATAGAGAATTGCAAACTTTCAAGCTGTAAAATAGGAAGAGCGCACTAGTACTCTCTGACAAAGTCTCTCTGAAACGAACTACAAGCTGCTACCTGAACATGAATTGCAGGCCTTTTCCCGGTGCGCAACCGCACTCTGCCAGCGAGTAACTAAAATAACCCTACTGTAGAATATGATGTGAATATAAAATTGAAACCTAAATCTAAAGTTGAATTTCCTACACATTAATACATTTTTGACAGTCTAACCATAACTTTATGCAATATCCAGTGAATTTGGTGAAACAGTTGAATTCAAGAACTCTAGGAAATTGATCCTAGATGTCCAACCAGAATTAGAGTCTTCCCGCTGTGGAAAATGGGGTGTCTAGCACTATGTACACAAAATTTATTTCCCACTAGATAATGTATAAGGTTATTTTCAGACTATGAGTATAACATGTTTATGTGTAGGAAATTCCCGTTTAGGTTACACATCATGTTCTCATTAAGTTCTACAGTGAGATTATTTGAGTTATACGCCGACAGAATGCGTATAATGCATGTTTAGGTAGAACTTGTAGTTTGAGAAAGGCTTTTCAGAGAGTTTTAGTACACTAGTGTGATACTTGATGTTTTCATTATGTGCAAACTGTGTGCTAATTGTTTTATGTTAGTTATGCTACTGTGAAGATAGTCCTGAAGAACGGATTTTTATGTAATATGCACTAGTTAAACCGGATTCTTGTAGAGAGTTTGCAAGGTGATTTTTAAGAAAATATTCTGGCAATCGATTTTTAGTTACTGGAACAATTGAGTAACATATTAAAAAGTTACAAGAGATAGAATCTCTCAAAGACGAGAAACGTGTCCCAACCGCCGGAATAAATTTGAGATGAAATTCACAACGTATTGCTACCGAGGGGCATCAATTTCAACATCTCAAAGCACAGTTTAATGCTTATTAATGTAAACACCAATATAAAAATAGTCATTTTACATGCTGTGACTTATCTCCTCTTTCGGTTGAGGCAGCTAAACTTCTCCAGTAAGCAACGGCGCTCTCGCGGCCCATATCTTAAATAACCTGACTGTATATACAATTATTTTAGAACATAAAGAATTGCGAAACGTTTAATTCCAAATTCCAAATCTTGGCGTTACAGATGGCCTGTATTATCTATATAATGAGGGGATATTTCCAAATATAACTTTTCTAATTTATTTGAAATGTTTAGCAAAATAAACAAGGAAGTACGATTTTATATAAATATCGAATCCTATCGCTTAGTTAATCAAGTTATTGAAAAAATGTCATAACTCCTATCTGCTTTATATAGAGAAACTACAATGTTCTATGTGTACATAAATATAGTTTCTTTCGACCTTGGTTTTACAAAAGAAACACATTTTAAGTATTCGCCTACATATAACAGTTAAGCAATTTTCTGATTTTGGAAGAATTTATCCTTAGGTTATGTCCACAAGACTATCAGACAGCTCATAAATTTTCCAGGATTCCTTTTCAACTTGTTTACAGCTTTTTGACCATGCTTATGCCTTGTACGTGTCGAAACTTCCATTACCTTCTTTCGCTTCTTTCTAATGAATTTCCAGAAATATAAATTTTAACGGTATCTTTGGCCTCTACCCAAACTAATTTTATTCGATTAACGGTCTGCATGATATGGTAAAAGGCGCAAAGGGAGGATATAATGGTCACTAATACAGGCTTTTCTGTGTATATGTTTGACTTACTTTCCGTATATTAAAATAAAAGTGATAATTTTTAGCTTTATTTTTAAGCCATTCAAATATTTGCATTTTTAGGTGTGCTGAAGTTGCTTTTGGTTAAGCTGAACATTGCAACTGGAGTCATCCATAAGCAAAACTGTATTAGAAGATAGGTTTGGAATACTCTGATGACAAAGCTATGTTATAAAATATTTGAAGTTCATGTCATCACGATAATAACCAGTTTTTATTGGATTTAAAAATGTAATCCGTTTTTAATAAAATCAATTTCACCTCCTGCATAACCAATATATAATTACCCGAGGAGTTTTACTAACAGGTGGCAGAACACCTAGTTCTGCAGAGATTGCCAGGTAGTAGCCTTTCTTTCATTGTGTTTAGTGTTGAATGAGTCATGAAACATATTCAACATTTAATATAAAGGTTGCTGTTTTTAATGTGTTGAAATATTTTTGAAATATTCAATAAGAATTTAATCAAAGATAACAGTTTGAAAGTGGGTAAGAACATTTAGTTTATATATCATATTATTGTCATATTTTCCCAGTTTTCAGGTATGCTTTCATATTTCACTTAACATTTTAAGTCATAAATCGTTTTTATGCGTTGCATATAACATTAAACCACCGAATTTAGTAACGTAAATGTACTTTTTTTAGATTGCAAAATTGAGTATATATTACAGCATCGTTTAACTTCATCTCTCAGCATTTTACTACAGCCAATTACACTCACATGCTTCGTCCGTCCCAGTCACTGCCCAACCTAGCCGGCTGCGCATGGTTTCTGCGCATAATCTTTAGCAAGTTGCCCCACTATGCCACTACTGCTACTGCTTCTGCTTCTTCCTCTTTAAGTGACAATTAACCGTCATAGTGCAACTACAGCATAATCTGACACTGAATTTGAAACTGTGTGCTAATGGGCAGTTTACGATTCCCCATGTTCGTCGCATATCAGGGGTGAAAATTTCAAAGGCTGCACGAACTGCATCTTTCACTTATTCATTGTAGGTGTATCAGCATTTCCACACAGCTTCCCAGGGTGCGATTAGATTAGGACTTCTTGCAAAGTAATTAAGTCGGAGAGTGTTCCTCCAGGTATCTGCCTCTTAAGAGAGAAGACAATTTCAGCAGCGGCAATTGTGGTTTCTGATATCGCCACACCACCTGAATCGCATATCGAAGATGCCAAGACCCTCTACCCTTTCGATTATTATCGTATTCGTATTGGGGCATTTCCTTCCTTTGCCGCTCTGTAGAAGGCTATGGTACAATTAATGAAATGTTTTCAATCACCTTCACAGATATAAAATTTCTACAAGATTATCTTTGAAGTCTTCTGGGTACATGCCATGCTCTCACTCCGCTTCGTAATAAAAAAACAGTTTACCTTCAACGGATGCGCGATTCCTGGTAAGACTGCAGTTACAGTTTCTGTGACACAGGCATTCCCGTTTATTATGCCGCGTTTCAGATGCATTTTCTAACAAGTGCGTGTTAGACTTTCTACTGTATATTTGTATACTGTGAAGTATGGCATGCCTATAACCAAAAAATATTTATTTATAATCGTGCAAGTACTGTAGAAGAGCATTTCATGCTAAATTCCCACTTAACATCTCCATCAGGAAGTACAGTTCTCAGATTAGCGAACGAAGTTCAAATTCATTAATTTTCATTGACAAGAAGCGTAGACGAAAACGTTTTAAGAGAGGAACAGTTAGGTGAAATTGGATATCGATTGAACACTTCTTTTCGAAAGTCTTTAACACATTTAGCCCAGCAAGTTGGTATATCTGTCGGTAGTGCGTAAAAAGCCACTTAGCTGCTGCCTCTTCGTGTATATAAAATTACTGTTGTGCCTGAGATAAAGCCCGAAAATGCGCACAAACAAAATATCCGGAAGACAGTTTGCAATATTCGGGCCGGTGACGGAGATTAGGCATTTCAAGTATTTGTTATGTTGGTGAGTGTGGTATTACTATTTACTGCTAATAAATAAATGAAAACAAAAAAATCGCCACGAGTTCTGACAGTGCGACATGATTTTCCTCCGCAGGTATCGAGGCATATAAATCTTAAGGTCCGTAGTTCAAGTCCCGTCCACGATCTTCAATTTTTCTCTATTTAAACTCTATTTTAAAACCACAATTTCATTAAGTGTATTTCATTCACATGAGCTTACTTAATTCAGATGTATGGTTTACCATATATCATAGAAGCTTCAGGTAAAACATTTTGGAGTCAACAGTATTTTAAATATCTTTGTTTTTTTATAGCATACAATTTGGCTACTTTCCACAAATATCAATGCGCAATCAACAATTACGATTACAATTTCACATATATGATATAGTGTGTGCAAAGAAAGGTAGCAAAGAAAGCATTGCTGTCAACCTTTACAACCAAAGTATATTATTTAACATTTTTGTTCACGTATCAAGGGTTCTCACAAACCATAGAGGCCACATAATTATATTTCTGTTATGTGGAAAACATTTACATTAACCAAAAAACCTTCAAGATAAACTGTGAAAAGAAATAATTGCACATATATCTCAATTGATTTAAGGATTAAAGAAATTTGCTCGAAATTAGCCAGTTATTCTGAATATCTCTAGAAATGGTCGTACAGATGGTATAGCTTGACAGATGTTGATATGCATAAAAGGTAACGAACAGAATCGGTAGTGAAACATCATCGATTGAGCTTTTGTATTCATGCAAAACTTTTATCGGCAAAATATCGCATCACGCCGAACTGTTTTTCTCCTCCAGTCATATTTACCTCTCAAACTTTTTTCCGTTGAAACGGAGCAGATTTTGCACATTGGATGAGAGTGTGACAGGTCCTTTACACCCACGCATGCCCAAGAGTAAATGCCTTTAGATAATGTAAATGGTAATACTTAATACATAGCTTGCAGTAACAAAGAGGGTATTTCATGTATTACTAAAATGTATTTATGGCTACCTGGACGTATGATTATGACAATAGGAAAAAGATTGCCTTTTGTCATCTTTTGTGCTTCTTGTGCTTGTAATGGTTAGAGCAATGGGTATCTCTATTGTGACAAAGCTAAGTGCATGCAGGTGGCCGAACGATAGATCCTTTTATATCTTTAGTGGCTGAAGATGCTTCAAAATTCGTTAAAACCAGATAGGGAACAGGTGTCGGCGATGAAGTCGTTACGTCATGTGATCAGGAGCTCTCCAATAAGTTTCCAAAGAGGAGACACATGTAAAGTAAGCGCGTTTGGGAGCTTAAGAGCTCACCAATAGTATTTAACTATTTAAAAGGCTCAGGAAGCCATGAGCGCTATGCTGTAAACCATGTGAGTTCTGGTAACCATGTGGTGACGTTTTGGATTTTATACATAAGGAGAAACCTAGTAAAAGTACGTTTTTTCAGTCATACGTTCGCCCATACATACATTTTTATATACTCATTCATTCATACGTTTCGTTCGTTCGTTCGTTCGTTTGTTCGTTCTATGATGATGAACGTCGCTTTACCAGGGGTATATACGAGAGGCATACAGATTAAGCATATGTAGCACGCCTCATCAAAGTCTTAGAGATTACGAACTAGGTGGCCGATAACTAAGTGTAGTGTGATTAAATATTTCAACGTGTTTAATGAAGCAAGGTTGTGAAACTGCCTCCTTCCATCTCCCTCCTCCCGTGACCAATAAGTCACGAAAGGCAACTTCGGGCACCTGAACGACCCGGGGTAAGAAGTAGGACACTCGGTCCTACAACAACATCTTTATATAAAAACCGCTTCATTGCTTTAATTAGTGCGTGAGCATCTTTAAAGAGGAATAGGTGCTTTGGTAAGTGACATTTAAAACAATAATTTAATGGTACCTTCCAAAATATTTCTTAAACGAATCTTTAAACAATGTATACATAAGCAATTTTTGAAATTAATGCAATTGAAACGTTTGTAGTCTCTGATATTCATCATAGATGATTAGATATAGACAAGAATAGCATCGTATCTTTCCAGATTGGTACCGTCCTACTTAGTTGTATTTTTCCATCTTGGAAGAGATGCTTGTGAATGAAATCACCACATTGAGACGTTGCTGCTAAGACTAATCCTCGATATACTATATTGCGATCTATACATCACCCCCAATAACTTTTAAAATCTCTTGTTATTTTTACCATTTATGTCGCTGTCATACAGCAAAAGTTCATTTTCGAGCATGTCCTGGAATGGTTTATTTTCTGTATTTGTACATTGAATCCCTGACAATATGGAAGGTCAGTCAAAAGTTCCCGGACAGGCTGTGATCATAACTTAAGTAAATTATTTTCACTTGAAAAAATAGTAATTATTTAATCTTTTTCCACGTACCTAATTTTATTTGAAAGAGTAATGAATATTTATAGGAAGGCATTTTTTTTTATTTCTACATTTTTCAGTTCAACAAACTGGTGTGCATAGACGTGAGATGCTTTATCACTCTTGGTATTCAAAATACCAAACTTTAATAAAACACTCCCATCCAGGTAATATCCAGAATATTAGACATTAGCTAAGGCAATAGAATAGAGTTGACATCTGTAATATGGCGATCATTTACTTTCAGCTTACCATATGTTTGATTTCCATGAGGTGAGGTTTACAAATTTTTGGCTATTATCTTACTGCACAAAGAGCCCTTGTACACCTAATAAGAGACTTAACGAATCGCTGTAGTTCTTAAAATTTACAGGCAATTTCTTTTTGAATTCTACACTATCTGCCAATTCCAATACAAGAAAAGTGTTCCACAATCATTAAAGAGGCATCGCTCTATTTAACGGAGGAGTTAATGTAGACAGGATATGCATCTTAAAAGTAAATAAGTCTTGAAGCCTACATGTGTAAAGTGCACTTCGTCACAGCGCCTTGAAGACATACCAAAATTCGTAACATGAAGAAAGTAAGACTTGATTTACCTTGTTTGAATTGCTGGGGGGAAAATGTCCGTTAAGGAGAAAGACCTGGTAGCGGTTGGCTGTAAAATTTCCAGAAAAAATCTTGTTTTTTAATCTAATTAGGGATTAGGAGTTCCCCCACCTATGTAGTAGGCCGTAGGGAACTCTAGGAAAGAAATAGTTCGGAATAGACCACCAAACGGGTAGGACATCTATGTAATATGTTTCCTCAGCCCAGAAACATGCACAGCTGAATTTGATATGTTAAAACAAGTATATATAAATTGTTAACACTCACTCTGGTAGCTTGGAAGAATGTAATAAACTTTATAATGTAAAAATAAGAGTTATAACTTAATAAAACTTCTTTAAACTTCTTTGCTAAGCGATTCATAATGTTCCATTAGTTTAAACTTCATAGAGTAAATTCTCCTTGTTAACCGCTCGGCCTAATCGACTTCAATGGACGCTAGTCTGCGTGTGCATGCATGCATTATATGTGTTACATCCGGAAGCAAATCATATTTTTGGTCTGCAGCGGTAACTTCTGAAAATAAGCTTTGGATATACGCATAGCGTCTCTGGCCAAAAACTTCAAGTTTGAGTTCATCTATCCATTAAACTTTTTTCCGCATCTTGATTGTCCATTTGTGTGTTAAGGCGCAATTAAGGACCCCCTTCCATTCTGTGCTTTCTGATTATGAATATTAGCCATAAACAAACCTGAACATTCCTAGATACTATCGCTAGGTTAACTACCTATATGCCGAGTTAAAGTGTCCTGCATTTATTTAAGATAATTGCTAAATGGTCTGAAACAGAGCCTTGTACTTGCACTTGTACAAAAATGCAAAAAATTTAAGATTAAAGAAATTGTAATTACTGTTTTTAAATTATACTCCAATATACATACAGTGTGTAGCAGAAATCTATGTCAAAACTTTACAGACATGTTTCTCTCATGTAAAGGATAAACCTATGTTATACGATCACGAGTCGGGATGCACTTTATAATATACCATTACAATTCCTTTTCTACAACTCTGCTTACTAATGTAGAGTAGTTTTTTAAAAAGGACAACTACAGGTTACCTTTTAAAATCTTATACTCTTTACATATGTATAAATGTATGGGAAGTGTTTTTGAACGGTATTTAATGCCCGTTTTTTACTGCTGAGGCACTACAGGCGGTTGACGCTGATGATACATTAAATGAAATAATATATTGAGAAATTAATTTTTTTTAAGGAAGAAAGCGTTCCAGGCCTAAGTTTAGGGTACCGTTTGCAATTTATGAGGATTGGGGAAAAGCTGGAAAAAACCTGTCCGGGAGGACGGTCCTGGTGGGATTCGAACCCCAGACCTCCCGTTTACTAGTCCGCGCCTTAACGACCTCAGCCACCCGTGGCGGTATGTATGGGCAATGATTGATGGGCTATTTGAACATCAGCCCTTAAAATGGCTGGTAAAATCTATAGATTTAAATTGTTTCATTTCGTATGTTGTTGAGGGCATGTATTATTTGTTCTTGCATTAACGATGTTGAACTATGCAACGCCCCGCTTCAGGCATAACTGCAATAAATAACTTGTAACAATAATTAGAAATCATGTTTGTGTTCATTCACTTGCTCTTTACTTCGAGTCTGTCCTGCCAGTGTGGTGGTAATCTTACTTGCCTACTAAATCCAAAATCTCAGGCTCAATCCCGGCCAGGACCGATGGATTTTTTCGGACGTAAAAATCGTAAGTGTGTCTTCTTTCGGAAGGGATCCAGTGTCGTAGATTTAAGATACGAAAAAGAGCCTCAAGTCTGAACGAAGATACCTCGATTTTATCGATCGTTTCACGCTCTGAATTGAATGATCTAAGGTGTTAAAGTGCGTCCGTACTCGTAAACAACTGTGCTTCGAGCTTTATAATAATATTCAGATACGTTAGATTGATGATGTTTCTGTGTGAATACTAAAGACATCTTGTGAAATAATTGTTAAATGAAATGTCTTAATACTACAATGTGTCCTGGTGCAAAACTATTTGCTATAACAATGAGTAACATAGAGGTCAGGGTAAAAAATATCCACTGTATATCACATGTAGCTGCCAAAAGAATTTTTACTGTTTTTAATTATAGCTTTGATTTCTTAGCCTTATCGCTCACTTATCCATTTTGTAACTATCTTAAATATAAAGCAATGCTTAGAGTACTTAATACCTGGCAGACGATCTTCTGTGGTTTTACTTTTGTTTCACACATTGTCCAATTTCACCTCTTTCCGTTCTTGAAAATAACATCTGACGCTATTGTAATTATTTTCCGCACTCCACTGTTACCAACATATGAGTTCAAAATGAGAAACGCATTATACTTACGTGGGAAAGAGCAATTGCATCACTACTGTTAGGTTGCTAAGGCTGCGTGATTGGTGGATTGATTGATTTATTTATGGACGCTCTTGAACATCTCAGGTCATCAGCATCCTATTCAACTCAGGGCATGAAACGGCCGACAAATTTTGCTTAGAGGCCTCTCTTTCAGGCTTGGGGTTCTTTATCGTGCCGTAAATGTACGGCATGGGACCCACGGCTTTACTTCCCTTCCTAAGGAAGCCATACTTAGGATTTTTACGCCCGACAAAATCCGTCGATCCTGGCTGGGTTCGAACCCACGTTTTGGGTTTAGGAGGCAAGTATGGTAACCACTACACCACCAGGAGTTGGTTTGGAGGGGCGTCTTCATATACCAATATGGAGTGATGGACCCTGTAATATGCATTATGTCTAAAATTTCAACATAATATTGAGAATAAATACTGCCTTAGTACTAAATAAAGCAACTCCTGTAGAATAAACTCAATCATTAAATACTCTGGCCATGCGTAGAGCAACAATAACAAAAATAATTGGCATTCTTATTTAAATCGTTATATAAATATCGGTATATAATACTATAATCAAATTCAAGGTGAAAAACAATAGGTTAAATTGCTTATCAAAGTTTGCATTTGTGTTAACATAGCATCCTCATTAATACTGTTTTTTTTCCTTTATTTATTTAATGGTAATTACTTTTTCCATGGCTTTGTTAGTGATGTGGAATATTTCTTTTGGAGGCCCTGACTAATATCCTGAATCTCTGTCCACGATACTATCTCTCTTTCAAATGTTTCTTAGTTGGTTGTTGACGGGAATGAGTATAGTGTCTATATGGATCTTCAACATACATTACCATATTTAACCAAAATAAAATAACCCAACATAGTATGAAATTAAATTAAATTAAATACTTTACCTACTATTTTTTTTTTGATTGATTTAATTATGGACGCTCTTTAACATCTCAGGTCATCAGCATCCCATTCAACTCAGGGCGTTAAACGGCGGACAAATTTTGCTCAGAGGCCTCTCTTTCAGGCTTGAGGTTCTTTTTCGTGCCGTAAATGTACGACACGGAACCCACGGCTTTACTTCCCTTCCGAAGGAAGTCATACTTAGGAATTTTACGCCCGAAAAAATCTATCGGTCCTGGCCGGGTTCGAACCCGCGATCTTGGATTTAGGAGGCAAGTATTTACCTACGAAAGACACTATAAAGTGTCTTTACAGTGCTCGTTTCGAAATTCCCGCTCGCATTGTAAAAAGCAACTTTCTGTAGTAGTTACGTAAACTACTATTGTTAGCTGTAGATAATGTGACGAACATAAAAATAATAAATGAATAAAATGGGAAAAAAAGTTTAATAAGATGATGTAATACACGAGATAAAGTTCCTAACTTCTCCAATATGGGGCTCAAACGTCAACTCAGAGCTCTGTCGGTACTATACGACTATTTTAGAGGGAGGGGGAGAAGGAGTGGAAACGGAAATAGGGTTGAATGGATGTGCCATCTATAATACCCCTAGTAGGTGGTTGATTTCGCTCACGATGGGCAAGCGTTCCCTTTAAGCGGCATGATTCTCATGCCGTGGCAATTACATGTGGATATGTCAATGTAATGGGAGCAGTGTGTGGCACTGCTGATTGATTTAGAGCCGTATCCTTGCAGAACGGGAGGGGGAGAGGAGGAGAGGATGCCAAAATTACAACGGGCTCGATGCTTCGATCTCCCATAACGCAGGGCAGAGAGACATTCATTTTAGTAGCAAACACATCTCATTCCGCGGACAGGAGGTGGTGCGTCTACCTTTCAGTCACGGTCTTGATTTCCTGCAGCTTCAGCGTAGCATGGGCACTAGAGAAAACACGAAACAAAGTAAACAAAAGCATGTTAGTCGTGCACTCTTCTTACATTATTCCTTTTGTCGAGTTGTAGTATATTATATTACGTGCAGGTTGGCTAAAACTGCATGTCATTATATTACATGATTTCTTTGACGGGTGAATATCACTCACTTCACGAACTCGCTAAACTCATAGTTTAAAAGTCCTAAATTTACATCGTATATATTTTTAAAGTTTTCCATCTCTGTTGTACACTATTTAAACTTAAACAAGCAACCAAAGTGCATTTTTTTTTCTTTCAAAAATTGCCTTTACATTAATGTGCATCTTCCATACATCATAACAATATTACATGGTCCAGAAAGTGCAAAGTTATGGGGATTCTAATGAATCCATAATGCTCCTCATGTCACTTTTTGGGGTGACCAAGCCATGATGACCCAATATATTTAAGATGCTTCATATATGGCAAGAAAATTGGTTGAATAATATAAAAAAAATGGGGATTAAATATTCATTTTTTTAATCTTTTAGGTGGAAGATGGTGAAAAACTTGAGGATGATCAAGAAGAAATTAAAATGGTCAATAAGTTTAATTTATAGGATCCCATTTAGAAGCTGATGGAAGTAACTCGTATAAAACCTACAAAAAATAATAAACGACATAATTGGCAAGTTATGCTCTATTTCTCTGGAACAGGAATGTTTTAAACAAAACAGAAACACTAATTTATAAATTATTAGTTCAAAGTGTCATACTATATGCAACATAATCGTGGACATTATAAATAAATTGGCAACTGAAATGAACTATTGGT
Organism: Metallyticus violacea; assembly: GCA_030762175.1. Lineage (NCBI taxonomy): Eukaryota > Metazoa > Arthropoda > Insecta > Mantodea > Metallyticidae > Metallyticus > Metallyticus violacea. The sequence continues at coordinate 101,641,498 of CM060830.1, read as the reverse complement.
GAAGAGCAGAGAGAGAGAGAGAGATAAAACAATGAAGGAATTAGAGAACTTTTAAAAGTTGTAAAGGAAATTAAAACTGAAATGGTTCGGACAGTTGAAAAGGGTGGGGTAAGAAAGAATTTAGAAAATGATTTTGGAGGGAAATTAAAGAAGAGGATGCTGAAAACAGAATATTGTGAAAGAGTTAAATTACTTTGGGTTGAAGGAAAAATTAAAAAAAAAAAAAAAATGTATTTCATTAAAAAGCAGATAAATCACGTAAAATATTAATATTAATAATAACTAACAATATAAGATGCCACAGCGTTACTAGTTATTCTAATTCGTTAATGAGAGAGATGATGTATATTTTACTTACAAGCTGTGACGTACCAGACTTAATGGGATAAAGTTGTATTCTGAGTTCTGATTCTATACGAGTACTTGTGTTTTTTTTTATAAATGAGCGCAGTGAATTATTTTTCACACAAATATATTTTTGTTTTATTTACGGACGCACTTTAACATCTTATGTCATCAGCGTCCCATTCAATTCAGGGAGTGAAACGGCCAACAAATTTTGCTCAGAGGCCTCTTTTTTCAGACTTGAGGTTCTTTTTCGTGCCGCAAATGTACGACACGGGACCCATGACTTTACTTCCCTTCCGAAGGAAGCCATACTTACGATTTTTACGCCCGAAAAAATCCATCGGTCCGGACCGATACAACTTATTATAAATGAAATGTAGAATATATTTAGAAGATTATTAACCTCTACATAAAATGTTGAACATGTCCTTCCTCCTACATAAAACATAACTCAACATGTAGTTCCATGTTATTGGCCGCTCTTTGGAGGACTGTGTTGTCAATATCATTAATCTACTTCAGAACGTCCATTGTCTGGGGGTGTGGCGTAAACTCTCTCTCTTTTAAGTAAACACATACCTGTTGTCCGGTGTAGTCAAATCAGGAGATCTCTATGGCCAAAGGTTCTTGGTCGTCAAAGTTACTTTCAATTAGCAGAAACAATTTGATTTGATGTATGGCATGTAACGTCATCTTGTTGAAAATATCCATGATCGAGATCTACATCGTCCAGTTGCTCAACACACTGGATGAAAATTCGGCGGTATTCTGCATTGTTCCACTATTCTTTGCTTATTTACCTATGCCAATGTGTGTTTCTTCGGATGGTTGCTAACATTAAACTCTTTCTGGTATGCCCTTCTAGTAGCTGTAATTGAATTCGTAATCGAATATTCCTTTACAAGATGATTTAATGTGTAATATATTTTCACAGCGACTGGAACAAAATTTCGAAAACACTGCCAAACAACAAGGTATAAAGACAGGGAATAAAAACTCCCAAATCTGCTACTTAATTTGACGTTAAACTCGGAACATTGGTTGCTTTCCCAGTCGAATAAATAAATAAATAAATAAATAAATCTGTTTAGTTCTATGTTAAATATCTCTGTGGAATTGTCAAACGCTGTATGGCGCTTATGACTACTGGCCAATTCTCAACAGAAATGCTGCTCCATTTCTTACGAACTTTCCACAATTTGAAAATGATGATCAAATAATATTCACAGCCATGCCAGTTATCAACTCGAGATGCACTCCGATTTGAGTAACTGCATAGTACGGTTTTCTTCGGTCGGGTGTATGTCTTTAGTCCATTAACATTTTTCTATAGGGGAATTGTAATGCTGCTATTGACTGTAATGAAATCAAGTTTAGGAATAGAGAGACCTGAATGATAAACAAAATCTTGGCACACCGCTGACTTGCCTCAGATCCCTCGCCAAATCACAATAACAGATATGCCCATTTCCTGTGGTAATGTATATACTATCATTCACAATGCACTTGAATACGAATGTTATTAGCTAGGTTTGCTCAAAATTTTCTAGCCGATCTGTAGAAAGCTGGGTGTTTCTTTTAGCAATAGGCTAAGAATACAATGGGGTTGAGAATTTTTTCTCAACCATCGATGGGGCATAACAAGAATATAGTGTGAATCACAAAATGGTTTTATTACTAGGAGCCAGGTGCAGTCACAGTTACTTTCTCACATAGTCGCCGTGAAGATTAAGACATTTGTCATATCGATAGACGAACTTTCCAACACCATCTCCATAGAAGGTTGTCGCCAGCGTATGGAGATAGATCTTTTCTGGGAACCCAGCGTGCACAGTGTTTTCGAGAGCCTAGTTGTCCTGTATTAATCGTGTACAGAGCTGACCTTGAAATGTCTGGAAATTCCACACATAACTCGCTGATGGTAAAACTCGTCCTTCTCAAGCCACTTGACCAACTCGCTGAACTTCACCTGTGACCTCGTCCAGTTTCATTACGAGCTCCAGTTCGGCCTTCTTTAAATTTCCATTCACCATTCATACAGTTTGCACCATAAACACGGCTCATTTTGCGATGACTTTCTGCTGCACTATTCCCTTCTGCCTGTGAAAAACGAATGACGCTTCGCATACACGTGGCGGGAGAATCAATCCTGTCGGCCATGTTGAAGTGCCTGTAACTCAGCTACAACAGATGTGTTGAACTTGGTCTTGGCGGACGTTATGTTGGGGTAGTAGCGCGGTAGCACATTGCGCAGATCCGCCTACTTATGCTTGTCTGGTCACGTAGCAGAGTGATCGGGGGTTGAAAATAAATAGAATTCGTATTTGGGTACTTCACTTTAGAACCCAACAGCTAAGTAATGGTGATACCAATGTAAATCAAAAGGAAAAAAAATAAATTAAGCCCCATTTTTTTTCCTGCAATTAGTTTTCGCTCATGGTGCCTGTAAAATAAAGCACGGACATAAATTGATACATTTATCTTTTTTAATTAGAGGCTAAAAGTTCAGGAAATTGCTTTGATTGTTATAAATCTCAAACTAAATATAAAAGAAATTTCTTTTGTATTATTAAAGTAGATGAAGAATAATTTAAGACTGTGTGTGCTAAAGAACCATTTCCAGATAGCACAGGATTTACAATAAAAGAGGTAAATGTTTTCTTAGTCCTTAAAAGTATTAGATTTTTTAAGTGATTGTTTGTCTTAGCGATTTGTTTATCTGCGATAATTGGAAAGAAAATACTTAGGTTTCCTTAATTTTGCTTTGTTTTCTTATTATAAAAAATGTAAGTCATTGGTTAGAAACTGCTGTAGCACTCAAAAGTGTTTTGTAGCTTTTAAAACCAGTTATGTAATATTTTAACTTTTCCCAGTGTTTGTCTTTGTCCATAAATTACAATTAATTACCTTTTAATTCGTTACTGTGACTCCTAAAATGCACTGCAGCATTTTTTTTTTCGAAAACCCTTACTTGATAGAAAACTAACATTTCTTAATACACCACAACAATACTTAATACGCAGTGATCAATAAAAACCGTGTATACCAGTGTAGTCAAGAAATTCAGTACTAAGGTTCACGAGGTACAGTATTGAGTTAATGAAAGGACTTGTTCTTTGAACGTCTTCAAAAACTCTTTCACTTGACAAAAAAATGCATAGTGTTCCAAAAATATTCTTTGTTCATTATCTTTTTCTAGAAAATCTACGTTGTTTGAAGAATTACTGCTGGTAATTAAATTATATCTTCCTTGGTGAAATAAATAAACTGACTTTTGTCAAGCCTAAAGGCGAAACCATCAGCTATATATTGGCCATACTTCATTGGGAAATATATCGTCAAAAAAATAAAACAACTGAAAGGTATAATATTGTGTTTGAGAGAGGATTTTCTGAAGAAAAAGAAAAAGAATTTTCCTCCTGTAGCATTAGTACTAGGAAAAAGTGACGGTCTTAGTTCAACTCCCAATGTGGTTAGTCACTGCTCAATTATCTGCAGCGGATTGAATAGGGATATTAAAACTGACGATATTCCGCACGCAATGCACCGCGGAGAGAGATAACTATAGATCAAAGGATGTTATGACCCATCCCCTCTGCTAGTGCTCTGCGGTTTCATGCATCTCTAAGATAGTTGTTTCACCTAGTTTCCAACATCGCTGTGACCTTGAAAACAATAAAAAATCGATGGTGTTTTAAGTTTCAGAAGTTTTAGAGCTAGTCATTCCCTGCTACTTTGAAGTTCTGATTTAGGGTTATACTATCATATTATGCGTGATTCAGCAATTTTTAAAAATATTTAGATTAGCTATCAAGTTATGTATACTTTTAAAATCTTCGAATTCTATATGGTTGCAGTTATTGTAATGAAGAAGAAATGTCTCTTTTAAATATTCCTACAACCAGAAAAAATTTAATAGATTTTAACGCCCGTTTTTACTGGTGGGGCAACACAGGTAGTGACACTGATATGATACATGAGATGAAATGATATATTGGGAAATAATTTTGTTTTATGGAAAAAAAAAAATAACGTTCCATGCTTAAGTTTAGGGTACTTGCTCGGCATTGGCCATTTATGAGGAAAATCTGGAAAAAACCTCAGTCGGGCGGAAATCAAACCCCAGATATCCTGCTCACGATTCCGCGCTTTAACAACATCGATCACCATGGCGGTCACAACAAACAGAAATAACCTGATATACTCCTATAATAGCTTCGCATAAAAAGCCTTCTTTTGACCTGATTCTCAAAAATATTCTTTATTGATCGATAGATGTATTGAAATGCTGTATTGCATTAACTTAGGGGTTTCATTTGCTACCGGCTCGACATGAAATAGGTTCACTGCGCACATACACATAAAACGACGAATATGCTGCAATGTTTCCGTCGGGCTCTGGACTTCCCTGTGTATACCCTATACTTTTCCTCTTTGAAAGAGACTGAAGTGGGGATATTTCTCCTATGATCAGGAGATCTGTCAGGAGATAGAAGAATATTTGCGACAGTAACCGAAAAAAACAAATTTACGGCGCATATATAGAGAGTTTTAAGCGCTATCCAAACGGTTAATAGGCCTAATTGGATTATTTTATAAAATTAGTCGCTTAAGTGTTCAATTATACGAGAGCTGTTCAATAAGGAAAAGATAAACATAAATACAGACATAATTTCACGCGCTAAAATGTACCTTTACAATATTTTGTTAGCTTAATGCATGATGTACATAGTTCATTTTGTGACTTCCGGTTTCCGCCTGTGAGAGGGCGTCCAGCGCCTACAGCAAAATGCTTTCGCATCAAGAAATCGGTTGCTGAGGCTTATGCAATGATTCAAAAGGTTTATAAGGTACTCGTTCTTTGCTGTTGCACAGCTCGCAGATAGTTTAAAGACGGGACGCAATCAAAATTAAAAAAATGGGGATCCGGCGCTCCAGTTATAGCTCTAACGGCGGAAAACATTAACATCGCTGCTGTTGTTTTCAGAAGGAATCGTCGAATAACACTGAGAACACTAAGAAATTGTGAACATTACCCACATGTTTGTAACTGGAAAGTTGCACATGAGAACGGTGTGTTCCAAAACTGCTGATTCCCCAACGCATACAGTTAAGACGATTTAAAAGGAAGATGAGATTTTTCTTTCAAAGGCAATCACTGCTGATGAAATCTGACTACATCTTTACCCTGAGTACCTGAGGGCAAAGAGTAAAGCTCAGTGTTGAAATAATAATAATAATAATAATAATAATAATAATAATAATAATATGCAACGTGCTTGCTTCTGTGGCGAAAATTATGGTCATCTCATTTTTCGATACTAAAGAAATGGTTTACCAGTATGTCGTACCTGTATCCTGAAACTCTGCAAGGCCATATCCCAGGTAAAAGGCCACATTTCCGTGCAGAAAGCTGAGTGTAGCACCACGATAATGCACGGCCGCACACCGGAAATGTTGCTCAATATGGCAAAATTCAATATGAAATGTGTCCCTCACCCTCCTATAGTCCAGATTCAGCACCGTATTACTTTTCCCTAAATTGAAGAAACAATTTCGCGGGAGACATTTTCCTCAGGAGCAGTGGTGAAGGCTGCAGAGGCTACTCTGAGGGAAATGTCAAAAATGATTTCCATAATGTCTTTGAAGACTGGCAGAAACGTTGGGTCAGATGCATTTATTTATTTATTTATTTGTTTTTTTATCGACGCTCTTTAACATCTCAGATCATCTCAGGTCATCAAGGTTCCATTAAACATTTTGCTCAGAGTCCTCTTTTTTCCGGCTTAGGCATTATAGTTATTTTCTTTCCCTTCCTTAGGAAGCCATACTTAGAATTTTTACGCCCGAAACAATCCGTCGATCTTGGCCGGGATTAATCCCACGATCTTGGATCTACGAGGCAAGTATGGTTACCACTACACCACCAGAACCAACACAAGTGCTTTGCATCTAACGGAGACTACTTCGAGAAAGGTTATCAAAAGTATAAGGACGCGTAATGGTATGTTGTCAATGAATGTATGATAATTCTTTATTGAACAGTCCTCGAACCTTGCGTATTTGTTTTTAAATCTAATTTTTTGTCTATATTAGTACTGTGTAATGATACGGTGCAAGCTTGCACAAATCTGCCTTCGCTCGTGTTGTCATTCATTATACATGAAAGTATTGTTACAAGAATAGTGGGTTTTCTAATAACGCATAATATTATTGCAGAACGTACACCTTGGAAGTAATATTAATTCTCGTTCTTTAGGATATTGTAAAAAGGAGGTTCAAACCAGCATGAACAATTCCGGCCAGGGTCGTAAAAATCCAAAGTATGGCTTCCCTCGGACAGGAAGTAAACAGTGGGTCCCGTGTCGTACGTTTATGGCACGTAAAAGATCATCAAGCCTGAATAAAGAGGCATCTGAGCAAAATTGATCGGCCGTTTCATGCACCGTCAATAAATCAAATCAGCAAGAACCAATATGGAAGCAAAGTAGCCTTGATGTACAAAAGGTATAATTGATGACCTCACACCACCTGGGATCACCACAACCTGTGGCGGATTCGTGTACTTTCCTTTTGACACTTGGATTACTTCTAAGCTAGTGTGGCTTTATTCATAATTTTTGCTCAGTCCTTTGACATCACAAAAGATTTTAATTCTATGATTTTAACATTTTTATATTAGAAGAATTTAAATTCATTTGTAAGCCAGCAGAGGCAAGTGCAATTCAGTCTGTGCCGTTGTTCAAGGAACATGCCCAAGAAAAGGAGAAATAAAGAAAACTGCGCTGAGGTTAATTTATACCCCGTTTGCACGGCACAATTCCAGACACGATATATCCTTGGTTCCCCCAAAACCCGACTCCACGCTTCTCCACAGTCTCTGCCAGATGGAACTTGCGGGAAGGGTGGTATTTAAACAAAAAGCATACACAGTATTTGTTACTCGTGCTTGCACGTTGTAAAACGAGTTAAAATTATTTGTGTGTTTGAGTCTAAAGCATTTGAGGTGTTCTGTATCTACAGCATGTGCTTGTTGTTCGACTTTCTTCGCATTTCGTCATTGATTAGGTTACTATGGCATTTTCCGGCTTCTATCTTCTAAAGCGTTTACTCTGTTGTTATTTTAATTTTTGTTTTTTAATCGATTGCTTTTGAAAGTACGGTTACTCGTTTAGTAAACGGTTATATTAGTACCAATTTAATCTAAAGTCCAATTGTGTCTAAATGCGTTTAGTTCCACTGATAGTTATTGCATTGATAGTACTTTTTGTTTGGGGCACATCTTAAAAATGCCACATTGACCACTTGACCTATTATTATACCACAAATCTGTTTAATTGTATTGTTTGGTTTTTATATATTTTTTCTTACATACGCGTAAAGAAAAAAGAAGCCATAATTTATTGCAGTGCTTTTATTGTTTTCAATTATTTCACTTTCTTATATTTGCTAATTGAAGACTTGTTAGTTCAAAGGGGCAGAATGTTGCAAAGTTTTGAGGTGATAATTAAAACGTTGTACAGTAAAGTATACATTTTCTGTCATTACAGGCTATACATTAATTTTAGGAAAACTATGTTTTTGAGAAATTAGAGTCGAAACAAAATGTTTCTTTTATTAAATTTTAGAAAAAATAAGAAAATAATGAACAAGCTAAATTCATACACTTGTTTCTTTTTCAGGTTTATAAAGTTTGTTTAGTTTTGTCATTGTATTCATACTATTGTTTAATAAAAGTATTTATAGTACAGTTTCTGTTCTTCAAGCAAGTAGTTAATCATATTAGTCATCATTTCTCTTCTAATCAGACAAATAAATGCACTAATGATTTCTTCCACTTCACAATTTCTGATTTCTTAATTTTTTCCTTTCTTGAGCATTTTTTATGGTTTCCCTTTTCTCTAATTCATTAAATGTCTTTTTAATATGTACTCGCATAATTTTAGAAGTAGTAGTATTCATCCATGAGGCAATAATATTGATGACTGCATCAGCTATTTGCTGAAAATCAAAGAAACAATTCCCTTACATGTGCACAACTTGTATTGTTCATATAGCAAGAGAAATTTTACAGATCATCAGAAAAAATAAAAGGTGATCTTTCTTTTCAATCCTTTTAGACTGTTTCTCTTTTCCAAACATGTTATGAATAACTCTTAACCCTTTTCTATTACGGATTTTTCAGGAAGTATGTTTTCAATGTCCACTTTCTTCGCAAATACAGGAAATTGCGCGAAACTATTAAATACATACTCTTAGTAATAGTACAAGTTTGCTAACGTAGCCCACTACCTAAATGTTTATGTAAATTACTTATTTGGAAGGAACAAATTAACGAGTTTTGTCCATCTACCGGAGCCGACTATAACTCATTCTAGTAGTTTTTCGACATAGGAATTTTAGCACCTATAAAGCTGCTACACATACAAACTAGAGACGAAATATATAAAGCAGTACAGTTATTCATCGAAATGCTTGTGTTTTGACACCGTTGTCCAAGGTCACTAAGGCAGGGAGGGACTCATGCAATTCCATTTCCGTCAGGTCCGTCCTCTCTTAGAACTAGGACCCTTCCCCCCCCAAAAAAAACAGTATTAAAATGCTTGTGCTGATCAGAAATAATAACTGTTTGTCTAATATTTTCTTCCTCTAATCTTTGTGAGCCACCGCAGCGATCGCTGCGTCCTCTAACTGCGTCTTCCGACATTACTGATATTGCAGGAGGGCATGTGATCAGGTTATTGAACCCTGCCATGAAGACGTTACCTTTCAGGTAACTCCCCAATTGTCCTCACGAAACTGTTCGCCTCAATATTTGCTAATCGTTATATGCGAGAGAGTGAGGAAATGTTTTTTTATAGTCGTATACTGCATTAATTATACGAGACACATAAAATTATGACAAATAAGTTTGCAAAGGAATCAATATCATCCAAAGCATACGTAGATTAAATAGATGTTTTTCTCTGCTTCGCGTTCTTTGCTTTTGATATGACCGGTGCTAATATCGGAATAGTTTTACAAATGGAAATTAAGCTGGAAACAAGACCACAGAGTTTCTCTTTTTCTCAGCACGAAAATAAAGCACATTATGAAACCATAATTGTTTTTAAAATATACCACAGCATAAAAATTGAAATAAATTCCTCACTTAACATTTGGTCAAAGAATTAATTCGTTAACAGTAGACATTCTGGTATTTACTTTCTTGGTTAAGAAAGACATGCCTTTGCACCTACCTAATGTGGAAATAATTAAAGGTTCCAAGCTCGTTCTTGTAAATTAATACATAACGATTTAATATTAATCCAAAGGAATATTGAATTTATATTATACATTTAAATAGTCCATATTTCGTCTCTAAAATTTGTTGCATCTTTTAAAGTTAAGCTACAGAAAATCCAGAACTATCTTTGACATTGTCCGTATCAAAATTCTAGCGTATTATCCCACGTCAAGTTTCTGCATTTCTCCTTCTTCATTTCCTGTGAGTTGTGGTTGTCACTGCACTTTTACACGAGGGTTTCTACATCGATTTCCGCATCACCTGGTTCGTGACCGCATTTCACAAGAACTGCCAGCCTCTATGGAATTCGTTTTGCAGAGGAATCAGTGGTGGCTGGTGTGCCTTTATTAAGATCTTGTTTTTTTATGTTTTTTTTTTTTCAATGATCTACAACAATGCTTATGATTTCCGTTTCTTGAAAAAAATATGTGATTTTTACAAATTATGATCTAAACTATATTTGTTAATTGTGATTTAGCACCAAGAGTTAGGAATTAGATTTTACGCTCGTTTTTTTTTTTTTTCCTCTTTGTTCTGTAGTCACATTACGAAAATACTTCATAGAAATGGAATTATGAGTGATTTATAGGAAGATCTATTAGGACTGGTTACATTTACACTCTTGGTTTCTTTTATTTATATACCTGTAATCAAATTTATTCGGACTTTACTGCAAGTCAATTTGAAAAGATTTAATTGATAGAGTGTGGTTAAACAACTAACACGACTGCATTTTGTAAACAAAGGGACTTAGAACTACGTGGCAAGAGTTCCTCTCTCTTTCCATCTCCCATCTCCAGCTCCCCATGGTAAATTCTCTGTACTAGATGAACTTATTAAACTCATCCTCAACAGTGACGTCATTAATTTCAAGTGACTTGGCGTAAAAGCCGAATAAAGTCCAAATAACGAAAAAACATGAATCACTTCATACAGTAATGTAACTTAACAAGCAGGAACGGGCAACGTATGTTTTTAAAACAAGTTTATCGCTAGTATTAGCTACTTGTTATAATAAAATGAAGGAGCATACAAATAAGTATTAAACATTTGAAATAGCTTATACTTAGGCATACATTTTGATTTAATATAATAATTACAATATATATTTTTTTTGAAAATATCTAATATTTTTTTTCCTTAACTATATACAGTCAGCATGGTCTGTTATGTAGATGAACAGGTGGAAATTGTTTTTTTTAAATGTTTTCCAACAATATTCCATTTAAATAGTTTTGTCTAATACGTGCACCTATTTACTTTGAGAAAGCTTTAGAACCAAAGTGCTCTCTCGTTAGCAACGAAAGCATGAAACTCTAATAGGAAAAGATAACTGATGATAAGGCCTATTATTGTCCAAGCAAGTATCTTATATGATTTTAGAACGACTTGTGAATATTTTAAAACAGACACAAGCATACATACTACTAAATACATACTCAAATACACAAGCGTTAAAATGTAAAAGCGTTTAAAGTATTATGTTCAGTAAATGTATTACATAAATATTAAAATTCACAGTATACCAGTTATTAAATATGTAAAATAAGATATTGAGTTTTGTAGTAAAAATGAAAGATATCAATCATACCCAAGTGTAGCAGAACTAGTTAAATATTAGCGCGGGATGCACAAAATTACAAGATGAGAAAAAAATAGTGTTATCAACTTTATTATTTCTGCAAAAAAAAAAATTATTCATAGGTTATTAGAAAATCTCCGATAAAATTAACGAATTAAAAATATAAAATCTAAATTAATAATAATATTAATATATAATTTACAAGAAAACAGCACTAAAATAATGCGGGAATTGAAAGAAATTTCACATAAACTGAATTATTGCATTATATAGTTAACTAAGGCAAATGCCCAAAAATATCATATCGGAGTCACTGTAATGCAAATCGTGGAATTCAAATATAGTACAATGAAAGTAGCAAAACTTGGCAACATTTTTAAATTAAATTTGAATGGTATTACATATTCCGAAATACAATCCAGAAGTGTCCCTTACGAAGCGTCCAACAACTCTCACTACAATTCTCACCAGGCCAGTCGAGCGATCTCACACGCTTGAAAGAGAGCGGATCTCTCCTGTTGGAATATGAAGTTGATAACATTTTAGAAGAAGAAGAAGAAAAAAAGACGGATGCAAGAGATTTCATAAGAGCGGGATAGGGTGTGTTCAAGGCGACGATATACCGGCATGCACTAAAAATGCTGCTTTCAGTTTTATCTGCAGAGGAGATTAATTTTGTTGTATACCAGTTATAACATTTATCAACAATTTCATTGATTGACTCGTATTTCTAGAACTTTGAGACATTATATTCAATTTATCGTAGCTACAGTGCTAGATACAAATCCACAATTAATAATTTTATTTCAAAAGATTATAAGATTAATATTTTAAAGACTGTTCATACTAAAAAGCTTAAAACTATAGTTTTTAAACTACAAATGTAACTGTGGCATACAGGCAGTACAAATATTGATTACAGGGCTCTACGAAAATTCCGAAAAAATACTACTACATCAGCATGGAATTTTATTGAGCGGACAGTTACAGATCAAAATAAGTTTCATAATTTAGGCAATCACTTTCGAAATATCTGGCATTTTGGCTGACTGAAAAAGTGAGATACTATGGAACTACCAGTCCAAAAATCTGTCTCCAGAAAATAAACTGTTCCTGAGTTTCAGAAAATTGCCCGTTGTTTAGTGAGAAAAAATATTATGTACACAGAATATATTTCTGGTTCGAAAATTATAACACAACATTGATCTGATTGTGGGAAATAGAAACGTTAACATATACGGGTAATACATACAAATCTTTGTTAAGAATGAGAAAAGTCTTGACTTAAATATGAGGCTGAAACGAATAAAATCTTATGAAGTGAAAGGGAAACATATTTTAAATATAAGTATATTCCTGGCTTGCATGACCGCGGAACAAGAATTATTCATGTGATGTAATTGCATGACAAATAAAATTACTGTATGCATGATTTAGAAACTACGGTATGGTATTTTTTTTTATTTTACCAGCCGCCACTGCAGGTAATGGAAAAAACGTTTCGCACAGCGTCCTGCCTCATCAGTAAACATTCTTCGACATTAATTATGTCGAAAAAGTTTTGGCCGCTCTAATGAACTTGATTTAATTACAACTGATTTGAATACGGAGAGAGGGAGGGGTGAAAACTGATGAACATGGGAAGTGAATTTTAAGTGCAGGAATTAATCGCCCACAGTGACGTGGGAGCTGGCGCATCGATAGAACGACATTCTAGATGATGATGATGATGGATGCACGCTATCTCGAACAAAATGACAGTCAATAACTACATGCAGTTAGAACGGAGTTCTGTATCCTAAAAGCGAAATTTAGTTGTAAAACAAGCATAAAAATGGAATAATTTAAATGAAACTATTTAAAACCACGTTTTTATTTTTTTAATTATAAATGAACTAAAACTTATAAAATAATTCATCCTAGCCAAACGTAGATTTAAACCCCATGCAAATTCATAATCTCATAAACTTTTATCTATTGCATGCGCCCCACGTTTTTCGTTTGTAAGAATTTTTCTAAAAAGGTTTATGAGATTATGAATTCGCATAGGATTATAAATCTGTATTTGGCTAGGATGAATTATTTCATACTTTTTAGTTAATTTATAATTAAGAAAATAAAAACGTGTTTTTAAATTTTTTTAATTAAATTATTTTGTCTTTTTATTCTTGTATGCACGTAATTTTGCAGTAAGTATTAGACATCTCGATTAAATAATGACAAAATTGGGCAACTTTTAGATTTCGTTCATTTTGTTTTCTCTGGATCACTTGGAGAACTTGCAGTCTTCGTAACATATTTATTACAATTATTTCTTCTATTGCACTTCTTTTACATTTCCAAGGAACATATTGATACAACCTTAAAGCATACCATGTCTGAAGGGCTATATCATTCATAGTGTTCACAAAGTCCATTAGTTGTCTGATCTAGGTTCATTAAATACACCCTCTTTTGTTTTAACCTCAGAACAAAGTAGAAATTTACGGTATAAAACTTGAAGAAGTGTTTATACTTGAAGCCATTCTTGTCTAGTGTTTTGGCATATTTCTTCATTATATAAAATGAAATGGAAACAATAGCATCTTTTTAGGGTCAGCTATACTGGGAAGTGTTATATTTTTTCTCTAGGCATTAAACTTTTCCCCTTAGGCTATTCTTTCATTTACTACATCTACTGTCTTATTTGCACAAAAGTAAGGAAATTTTGTACATCCATCCTGCCCTTTTTTTTAACAGTGTTTAACGCCAGTTTTTACTACTGGGGCACTACAAACGGTGGACACTGATGATACATGAGATGAAATGATATATTAGTAAAAGATTTATTTAAGGAAGGAAACATTCCAGTCCTAAGTTTAGGGTACCTCCCCGGAATTTGCATTTATTAGGAATGAGGAAAAAACCTCACTCAAAGAGGACGGTCCTGGTGGGATTCGAACCCCAGACATGCCGCTTATGACTCCGTGCTTAACGATCACGGCCACCTGTGGCGGTCCCTATCCTACTGACCAGGTAAGATACCACACAGTAGTCATTTTCTAAAATGGATTTCCGCTTAACTTTAAAATATGCAAAATATACTTTCTTAATAAATGGAAAAATATTATTCTTTCGTTTTATAACAAGTAAAACCACATGTGAAACAGAAATTATTTGGATTGGTCACACTTTGTCGTCTTGATATTTCACAGCTTGAAGTTATCTTATTATTAGTTCCCTGGCACTTTATACAAACACAAAGAAGAACTGAAAAAAAAAAAAACACTAAACAAATACACTGACTACTATTGAGGTTAACTGGCGTTTTTGTGGTTTTAAACTACGAAGCAATCACTTCACCTTACCTCTAGTCACGTTGGAAACTTTAAACACGTGGCAGGGGAACTGATAATAAAGTAAATAAGGGTTGCTTTGCTGTGTATTCTGCATTATATTTTATATAAGCATTTTTATATAATTTGTGTGTGCTAAAGTTATTCATGTTTTGCTATTATATCTTTATCATCGCAGTGTAGCAGTATAGTTAATAAAATGTCAGATTACAAAAAATCTATACGTGTTATGAAAAAAACTGATATAATGTTGGAAATCAGCGGGCCATTTTCGATATAAATTGTTTATTTTCACCAAGACAGTTGCTTACTTTCATCGCAGGCCAGTGTTTTTGGGGCGGGCAAAGAAGCTTGCGGACGTCTGACACTTCTACCTGAACAATGAGGCGACAAGTGTTAGATACATAACAAGCAAAGTAGCGGATTCAATACATAAACAGAGTGTTGCATGTAAATCAGTGTTTCATTCGCACGTCTTTTATTTTTCTTTTATATAACGTCTCTGTTTCTCTTTCATTTTTTGGTCTCGAAATACTAAATACATGAAATATTTGAACCATCTATTTTTATTAAGTACTACTTCCATCCTAATATAATAGACAAATTTTAAAACAATGAATTAATATTTACAGAAAGTATTGATAAAATATAGATGCAATGCAATGTAGAATTAAAGGCAAACACACCCCTGTCGAAACTTCCTACATTCAATCATGACGTGTTGTAAAGACGCTATTTAGTGTCCTTCACAATGATGGTAACATGTTTAAGAGACTGTGTGACAATTTTCTCAACACTTTCCATTATCATACTCCTTCTTGCAAGATACGAACTTTGCTGGCACGAGGCAGGTGGTCATAAATAGCTCGCAGCTAATCCTTTGCAATTTTCTTTATTCTACCCACTGAATACTACACTTCACTGCTTCCTTAAACTACGTCGACAAACTTTTAGATTTATAAAATAGACACTGCACTTGCCTAATTCATGCTCTGAACTGAACATCAAAATACATAAGAACTAATACTTTACCTAACGTTCCAAGCAAGTTTCGTATGCTCTGTGACCGTCTCTCGTCAATGCTCTATGCATACCCTGATTGTTCACTTAAGTTTCTGGAACGAGCAAGGCCGATGGGGAAATGTAACTGTTATTTGGGACAGAGATGGTACAATTTGTTACTTTCTTGATTAATGCAGATTCCGCCTAGATAGTTCAGCTCTAGCAAAGCCCACAGTTTTCCCAATTTATATGTTTTATTTTTTATTATCAGATATTCACATTTTCCTAATTTATTACTAGTTTACTTTGTCGTATTCTTTTATGAAGTATTCTAATCGTATATACCTGATTTAGAATTTCAATCACTATTATTTAAACGTCAGTAAAATTATAAAAGTTTTTGCTTATATAAATTTAAATGCTCATATTTAAATTCTACCTAATTGAATAGTTTTCTTAATTTTTACCATTTTACTTTCTCATTTAGGCGACTGGAAATATTTTTCACGCACAGCGTTGTTTCACAGGAGATGAAAATCGTTTATCTTCAACGCCACTTTCAGGACACTTTATTTAATCCTGTCAGCAGAGCAATGCGATGAAGGTTAAAAAGGATAACATTGTTTAAATGTTCATTTTAAGTAATTATTGCAAGGAAAAAAGAGAAAGAGATGAAGAAATATGTAGGGTTATCAATTTATTTGGCTGCCGCATTTATGGCATATGCGTCTTGTAGGAACGACACTGCTTTTGCCGATAGCCGTTTTGTCCTACGTCCCTTGTCATTGTGGTCAGCAGGCATGTGTTCACACTTTTCAAGAAAGTAGCCTGGTTCAAAGAATGAATTAGACAATTGATTTCTAGATGCATTCCAGAACGAGCAAATTGATCCGCAATATCTTGGCTACATAGATGACTTGTAGTTTTATGGGAAATTATCTGTATACGATATACTTATACTTAAACACATTCAGTCTACGACCAATGCATAAAATATATTTGTAATGTGTAACGTGCAATGAAAATAGTACGAAACGCTATAATTTTTTAACGAGATATAAATCCGTAGCGGTATCAAACATTAATTTCCTCGTTTCTTCAGCCTTTTACTACAACAGAACTATAATCGCACATAAGGCTCAAGAATCGTTGAATACAACTACTGAATGGTGTTGGTTTGAGGCTCTCGTGGTCACGCAATTTTACAAGTTGTGTTTTTTACTTATGTGGTAGTTTGAAAGTTTGAACATCACAAGTCCTCACATATTAGAGGTAAATATTGAACATGAAATAAACAAAATCTCAATTGATGAGCATAGATAATGAATTATAACATATTAGCGTTGTGAAGCTCGTATGAATGAGGAAGGGGGGGGGTGCCCTTTTAACTTCTCTAAGGTAAGGGTCATAATTAATTTGTTCTTCCAAGTAGTAGGGAGAGCTGTGGCCAGGGTGAGCAAATTTATTCGAATATTGCCACGAGTCATTTGAAATGAATGATGACACTATTGCGAAGCAATTTTCTATCAGTAAAATTAGCCATCTGTTGATCTAGTTCTGAGAATTCACTGTGCAGGGTGGATGTGCACTTAGGAGAGAGGAAAAAAAACCTATGCAACGTCGTAGTTAGGTCAGTTTGTTTACTAAATGCAGTTGTATCAGTTTAACTACGCGTTAGGTTCATACTACTCTCGAAGCCGTTTTGTTTTTTGTTTTTTTTTTTTCCCCCAACCAGCCCTTGAAGGCAAGGAGAGCTCATTAGCAATTATCACCAACTCAAACTGAATCGCGATAAAATCCGAATAATTGTTATTACTTAATCTTAATGACCCTTTGCTAGCTTATTTTTTTATATACTTCTTTGAGATGACAACTTAGCGATCATTGTTATGCAGAATATTATAAATAAATGAATAAAAAATATGCAGCTAAAATGACATTTTATTGCATATCTCACAAGGATATTTCGAATTTTGGAGAGTGAATACAACCATCCATTATTTTGCTGCTGATTTGGAGGACCCAGGTTCGATCAGGAACTTTTTCGAAGTTGTCGATTTGAATCGTGAGGATAGTTTTAGAACTGACTGATGGAGAGGTAGCAGATTTTGGTCCCATAAGCCGAGGTAAAGACTGGTAAAGTGTCAGGCTGACCACACAACACCTCTGTGGCATCTGGGGCGACAGCCGACTCGAGCCGGCTTAGAAGCCTCGCGGGCTTTCATGTCAAGGATTTAATATAAAATACTAAAAGGCTTGAAAAATGTGGAGATCGGAATAAAATGGAGTTAGAATATCTAACCAAATAATTTTAAAACTAATGAGCAGTTTAACAAGTACACAATGGGAAAAATTAACAAAAAAAAAGTACTTTTTGAGAGACAATCTGTAACATTCCTTTGAGAAAATATTGAAAACCACGATTCTTGTATCAAAACCAAACTTTCAACTTGTTGCACTGGAATAAAGTAGTTTTGCTAATTTATAACGCTTAGTAATAAAGGGCCATCGAAAAGTCGCTCCGCAGCAATTATGTAGTCGAAATTTCACTAGGAAGAGAATTTGGGTGACAACTATGACAGCTCGCCGAGCGTATAGTTATTGTGTTCACTGAACTACCAAGGCAAACACACATTCCTAAGTCCAAACCTTAGCAACGGTGTACGGGTTACCTGCTAAAAACTGATTTCGAAGAAAGGCGGGTGCACATTACCGTAGTGCGGAGGAACTTGTCGATGACCCGTTACTAACAGTATATATAGTGGAAAAGAAGCACAAATTAACAAAATGCGCTTACTGGCGACTTTTCGTTGTGTTCACATGAGCATTTGATTAAATAATTATTTCAGATAAGTATCGGCAGGTACAACTGTTTTATATCAGCAGATTTTTAATATCGTATGATAAATAGCAAGGAATATGAATTTATAAAGTCTGTTTTGAATGATTAAAAATTAAAATTAATATTATTTTTGGTATTTTGTACAATTTTTATAGGTTATTCTATTGAAAACTGAATTTTTATGATAGCACTGCGAATCTGAACTAAATAATGTGGGACCTGTTGGATATTATTACAAGAAATTCAAAGTTAAGATAGTAAGGGAATTTTAAAAAGCGTTTGGGCAGATTAAACTAAAAAGAAAAAAAATAGGAGAAAAGTGTGCTACAATAAAATACTATAAACGGCAATAAATCTTGATCATAATTTAGATTTTCTTTAATATAAAAGAGAGCAGACTGGAGGAAGACGTTAAATGTGAACAAGCTTGGTAAAATGAAATAAAAAGCAACAACAAAGGTTGACTTTTATGTCGGCAGAAATATGCCTTAAGGGGAAGAGGAATTAATGACGCCATTATGCCTTCTTTACGGCCGGGCATTAAAACTTGCCCATTTAGAAGTCGCAGATACTGGCTTTTATACTTATTTTGTCGTTATAGTAACGCCCTTCACTGATGAAGTGTACGCGGGGACTTAGTTACACTTAAATATCCAGTGTTTATAAAAACAAAGTGAGACATTGTATTCTAAGAGTAGTTCTACTCTGGTTGTTTATACTTTCTTCACAAGATATGATGATAATGATTTAAATAACCAAAATGGGCTCATTAAAGAGCAATTTAGTCAAAGAGTCAGTCGCAGCGACTATCAGATATCCATGGATCGCGGAACAAGTTATCGTGTCTGAGATTATAGGCAGCCTCCGTTCATTCTGTCCTTCTGCCTTGGGTTTCCCGTTCCGCACCAAAGGTATTTTATTCTTTAAATTTAGCTTTCCACCTAGTTCTCGGCCGTCCTATATCTCGTCATCCATTAGGTTTATAAAGAAAATCTTGCAGTGGTAATCTGATATACTCTTGCCAGTTCTTTTGGTAGTAAATTGCTTCTTGTATCTCACTATTTCTTACATCCAATTCCATTCTAATGCCTGAATTTCTTAGAGATGCTCTGAGTAAACTTATCATAAATCTC
The DNA here is from genome assembly GCA_030762175.1 of Metallyticus violacea. Taxonomy (NCBI): domain Eukaryota; kingdom Metazoa; phylum Arthropoda; class Insecta; order Mantodea; family Metallyticidae; genus Metallyticus; species Metallyticus violacea. The sequence goes on along the minus strand of CM060830.1, from coordinate 101,621,970 downwards.
ATTTTTCAGCTTTCAATTTCATTTTGTCTCATTGCCTAGGTTTTAATACTAGCATTTAATTTGACCTCCTTTCTCTTTAAATTTCCCAAGTATCTATTAATGCATTCATTTATTGAGTTATATTCTATGGCATGTTTTTTTAAATTAGTGTTTAGCTTGCGCTTTTACTACTGATGATACATGAGATGAAATATATTGTGAAAGAATTTTTTTAAGGAAGGAAGCGTTCCAGGCCTAAGTTTAGGGTACCTCCCGGGCATTTGCCATTTATGAGGACTGAAGAAAACCTGAAAAAAAAAATCTCTCAGAGAGAACGGTCCTGACGGGATTCGAACCCTAGACCTCCGTGCCTTAACGACCTCGGCCATCCGTGGCGGTGTATTACATTGTTGTATAGATATTGGTTCAAATTATAGATTGATAGGTCGCATTCCAAATGTTCTATTATCAGATTATCAGATTTTAACTCTTCTATGCAACTTTCCTTCCATAGCCATTCCTTATATAGGAATTCTTCACTTATTGGTTGTATCTTGAGTTTAATAATAAAATCCAAGAAGTCCTTTGCTCTTTTAATTTAGTTCCTGTATATTTTCTTTATATGTAGGTATTAATGGCAAACTTTGGTTGCTAAGGTCTTCTACTCATATAGAAGTCCCCTTTTTAGCTGGTACGTAAGACTGAAGGGGTGTATTTTGAAGTACACAAGTCTTTTTTTTTTTTGAAACGTGGCCTTTATTCGTTCTATTTTTTTTTTTTATTTTTTATTCAATTTTCTCCAAATTCATTCTAATTCATGAGTAATGATTTGGGTTATATATATTTAATAATGTTTAACGTGTAATGTTTAACGTCTGATTTACTACTGAGGCACCACAAGCAGTAGACACTGATGAAATAAAATGATAAATTGGGAAATGAGTATTTTTAATGGAAAGAAGCTTTCCAGGCCAAAGTTTAGGTACCTCCCCCTCATTTGCCATGTATGAGGACTGAGGAAAACCTGGAAAACAGCTCAGTCAGGGAGGACGATCCTGGTGGGAATCGAACCCCAGACCTCCCTTAACCACCTCGGCCACCCGTAGCGGTATTCTATATCTGATAAGATTGTTTATTTAGATTTTAGGACAATCGTATGTGCTTTACATTAATTTTGTTGCATCAATTGTATAGTGGGAAGACATTACCTGAAGTTTGTACTCACATGTCTAGGTGGTTTATGTTGTGTAGCTGTTCTCCCTGAAGTAATATGACGCAATCTGTAGCCTGTTTTGCCCTTTTAGAAAGACCCTAGTGACAAATTTGAGTGGTTTTATATGTATACCCATTGGATGAATTAGTCGAGTGCATTTGGCAGTTACTGCCCAGATTTTTTTTAATGCAACTGTGTGATGAAATACAGCATTTAAAAAAGCCAGTCAAATCTGTGGTCAATAATAAATAGTATTTTGTTAATACGGATCTTAATGATTTTTTTTTTAATTTCCAATTTACATGCACATATATTTTAAAATATAAATAAAATCAAATTCAATCAGTTTTAACAAGCAAGTAAACATTTTAAAATCAAAGTAAACTATTACATTACGTATTCTCATAATATGTAAACCTACTACTGTAAAAACCGTTAAATTACCCACTTAATCCTCACTTTGTGGAGTTGCATTCCTTCCGTATCCCATTACAATAACACAAAATTGAGTATATAATGGGGATATATATTCACTCCTAAATTATTTCTATTTGTCTTCCCACCTTTCTTAACAAATTTTTTCTCATCTTTTTTATATATTTTCCAAGTTTTTTTAATCTGATTTTAAATTTAAAATTCTTCTACCTCCTATTTCATCTAGTAGATTTTCCCACTTTCGTAATAGCAACTGTTCCCTCCTAAACTTGATTTGCTTACATTCTTATATAAAATGCCAAGTACTATCTGGTTCTTCACACAAAGGACATATCCCCTTTATTATCCATTTCTATACCACTTTACTCTTGTTCTAAACTATGTCAGTCTTTCCTCTCTTGCCTTATAGCAGGTGTCAATGAATTATTTTCTTCTCCAATCATTTTAGGTGTGCTGTGTAATTTCAGAGGTTTTTTTGACATTAAAACTAGGTCACATTTCCTGTTTTTCAATATGATCAATTCTTGTTTTTATCTCTTTCTGAAATAATTTTCCTATTCTTTTCCCCCTAATATTAGATTGATTCCAAACTCACTTCTTGCAGAATATTTGGAATTTTGTGTATCCAAGTTTTTCTCCCCTAAATTTTTTCATATGTTACCAACGCTGATTATATTTTCGTCTTCTAATCTCCTTATTTTTTACCAATATTGCCGTACCCTTTCAATTACCTAGCTTTTATAGCCCAATCATCCTAGTTTCATCCTCGTTTGGTGAGCATCTAGGTAAGCTTAGGACAATAATATATTTATTAAGGTGGCGTCTGTCTTACCAGATATATCCAAAGTTTTCGTTTATCATAATCATGTATTATTTGTGTTTTTTCACATACAATAACCGCCTATTTATTAATAATATTAATTAGTATTATAAGAGATTAATTATAAAAAAGGGAAAATAATTTAGAAACATTAACAAAAATATTCATCGAAACCTGGAGGTCTCATTGCAACATAGCAAGGTACACCGTTGACGAAAGCCAGGCCTGCACCATAAGAGGAGCCGACCTTAATTTCCTTTCCATTCTCTTCGCCCATTAAGGAAGACGCAGAAAAAGAGAGAGATGGTGGCCAGGCTAAACAGCGGAGAAAACGCAGACTGAAAATGGGAGCAGTAAGGGGTTATAAATCCGCAGAAATAAAAATTTCTGGCACGTTTCATCCTCAGCCTGGAAAGTGTTTCGTCCTTGTGCGAGACGGAGAAGACCTGACGACTTAATTCTTTTCCATCTTTCCATCCCTCACACCCCATCCCCTTTCGCTGTACACGGTAGTTCCTGGTACTGTTAGGGGGGAAGGACTACCAACGGTTCCTTCTGCACTCTTGGGTTAATCTAATTAGTGAATCTCTCATTCATTTATTCAACCCCTTCCTGTTCCGATATTCCATTCCTACGACAGAGACGTCTTCGCGCAAACTGATGGAAAGGGAAATTCAGAAAACGCCAGGTAACCGTCTAGGCGCGAAGTGGGAGTCTTAGCCCACAGGTTAATTATTTATCATTTATTTAAAAATGTAATTGTACATTTGTCCCATCCCAACAAAATTTGTATGTACTTGTACTAAAATTATTATTTTTAAAATAGAATAAACGACAAGAATAAACCCAAATATTGCAGTTATAATAATAATAATAATAATAATAATAATAATAATAATAATACAATATGCTATTATACAGTGATTCAGAATGGCTGTCTTTTCTGCAAATATTTTCTATTTTACTGGGTGTGATTGATGTCATAGGCAGTCAAGATCATGCATTATAGGCCATGAAGCTTATAGGTTTACCTGTCCCATACTGAGTAATTATGATTTTGTATGTGAACAAAGTGAAGGTGTATTCTGATGCATTTTTCATAATATGTGACATATTTAAACTGCTTTCTTCAACTTTAAATTTGCGCTGCTAGACTGTTAAGTTCATTTTGTTGAGAATATTACCCATAGGAACTGCCGCAATAGTTGATTAAACCAGAAATGTATTCATTTAAGAAGGTAAATTTCTCTGTATCTGTTATTTGTTTAAGTTATCAAATTCACAAGTCTCAAACACTTGTAGCAGAGTATGCAAGGTGTATTATATCTTCATTCCTATGGGACAAAATCCACTAGGATCACAGGTACATTTCTAATATACTCAGGTTTTGAATTTGCTATTTTTTTCCGCAACTATACGCGGCTCTTTATAGACTTGGAGCCTTGTTATTCCATACTAGGTTTTATATTCATTGATATTCATCAATGAACACATTTTCCCATCAATATTATTTTAATAATATATTAATGTTGAGTAAACAATTTCTTAAAAACGTTTTTATTGTCAATGTTTTAGTATTTTGCCTGAAACGTCATATAAATGCAAAGTTTTCTTTTTACTCCTTCCCAGATAAGTTTCCAAGGATTCAAAAGGAGTCGGATATAGTTTCTTTATATATTAATATTGTTTTATGTCTAAATTACTATTTCCTTTATGTATTTTAATATTGCCATGTATTTATATAGCTATGTATATTCTTAAAGAAGGTATAGGATTATTATACATCGTTATGAACTCAACATTTGGATTTTAGGTAACTTAAATAATAACCTAGGTCATAAAAATACCTTACGCAAAATTAAAAAGATCAGATTCACGCTTCCAATATAAAATGTGAAATATAGTACACACAAATAAATAAATATTTTATCTTCAATTGTTTTGATTTGAGAAATACAGTGAGATCATTTGAGTTAAGGGCCGCAGTCTACGGGGTCTTTAGTAGTAGTCTCAGTGTATTATTCGAATTCATTGTATGTATTAAAAAAAAACGTTTTTCTTCCCGTTTATTGCCACTACATAAATTTAATTTTGAGAAACTGGTTTTTGTACGGTGTTTTCGCGAAAAAGAATTCTTGCATAGAACTTTTAAAGCGATTCGTAAGAAAATATCCTCGTAATCATATTCCAGATAGAGGAATTGTTCGCTAACTTGTTAAACAATGACGAGAGATAGGTTCTCTCAATGATAAGAAACGTGTTCTGAACCACCGTGTTCTTAGAGGAATGCCGGCAATCTATTGCCTCTGATGGGCATCATTTTCAGCATCTCTTATAACATGTTTTAGTGCTTACTATCACCAGCTTTAAATTCATTATTGTTTTGCTTTCAGTAAAATATAAACACTAAAAAAAATTACTGACTTTACGCGAGGTGATTCTATCTTCCTTTTAGCGGTTGCGGCGGTGGCGGTCCCAGTAAGCAGCTGTGTTTAGGCGGCCCATAACTCAAATAATCTGACTGTCTAATGGAATTGAACTGTGGCATTTGAAACTAAAAACAATTAGTAGAAATGGAGTTTTTCTCAGAATGTACAATTTAATTTCCTATATAAGCACTCTCTTCTCTAACCAAGCGTTGCATCGCTTTTTAGATGACCATTGTGTTATTTCTTCTTACAATTTTATTTTGTACCGTCTGATAGGTATTAACATTTTATTTGTAATATTTATTATTAGAATATTTTTATTCCGTGTGGCTTGCTATGTATATGTTTTGTTTCTTTTGCCATTTGCTTGGAATTTTAAATTGCACCTAATAACTTTTATTTAATAGAGTAGATAAAGATAGATAAAGCACGTGAAAATAACCACAACAGCTATTTAAAATCTATGTCTGCTTCACTTGTGCGGCAGAGATTAAAGATAACTCAAATATCGGTTAACTTGCTTACCATAACACTGCTACGTGCACACTAACTCCATTTTCGAAGCCTGAAACTAGTGCCTTTTTCATCACAGCACCTTGTTCACCATTCTCTTTTCGTTGATCGCTTGGCTAATCAGCTATAGCATTATAGACGAGCTTTCATAGGAATTACTGTCCGTATTTCATATGTGTGTGTGTGTGTGTGCGCGCGTGCACGTATGCCGAATACAAACAAAAGAAATTCGCCTAGTTTGAATCAGTTTTGCCGAATGCCATCTAAGATAACCGAGTTAAACTAACCAAAAACATAACATTGGAAAGTTGAAAAAGTTTGCTCATTGAGCAGCAAAATAAACACTTTAAAGTAAACACTCATTCGCAAATAAATTGCAATATAAATAAACGAATAATTCAAAATACAAAGATAACTGATGTCTGATTCTCAATGTGAATAAATGAATTCGCTTGATCACCCAATTAATTTTAAATTTTGACAATTTAACCAGAAAAAAATTCCTTACATACCCATACCTAATGAAGTCAATTTAGTGTTAACCTTGGCGAGGAGGCGGCGTCTACATGGGTCATTGAAGCATACACACCACTGAAGGAAAGAGAAACCTTTTTTTCCGAAATCCACTTGTCCCTTCGATGTTCCCGTACAAACTCGAAGGTTGTGAATTGTTAATTTGGTTGATTTACAGACGTTCCTTAACATTTCGGGTTATCAGGGCGTGAAACTACCGGTAAATTTTCCTCAGAGGCCACTTCTTTCAGGCCTGAGATTCCGTAGGTTGCCTGCTGTAAATCTACGAATTGGGACCCATGACTTTACTTCCATTCTGAAGTAAGCCATACTTTGGATTTTTACGCCCGAAAAAATCCATCGACTTGGCCGAAATTGAACCCAAGGTCTAGGAGACAAGAATGGTTACCAATAGATTACAAGGTAATTATAACAGACCACATTACATCATTAAACCAAAGAGAACAATATGTACGGGAGTCACATGCTTTAACCAATGAGCAGTGACATTTTTATATTTCTTAGCTTTTCCGTATTTTATTATAGTTGTTATTAAAACATCTGCACATCTAAAAACCAATACACTTTTACAATTTATGTAAGTGCTGTTTTAATTGGAGAAATAAAAATTAAAATTGAATTTTATTGATGGAATAATGATTACTAGAATACTAATGATGCATTAACGTTATAGACATTGTAGATTTATACTGTACCATAATGAAAAAAAGGAATCTTTTGTAGTTAGCACGTTTTGAGGAAACATCTCCTTTTCAGGATTAAAGATGGGATGATTGTGAGATAGGGCAGCATCTTTAGAAATGTTCATTATTCACTTATCAGTATATTCACACCATCCCAGACCTCCGGATATTTTTCTGAGCTTGTAGGCCGAAAATGCGGTGAGTTTTAAACGGCGGTCCAAGTGATATCCTTGCTCTGGGTTAGAAAAAATTTGGGGTCGTGGAGGGTAGGTTTGACTGTCTCTACCGAATAGTAAATGAGAGAGTGGGCCTCAGTCGCAGTTGGGTGTATCGATTTGGCCCCTTCTCCTCTTGTATACGATTTTCTCTTGCAGTTTCCACAGCGAAACTGTCCTCTAGCATGCTCGTACGTGCGTCTGCTGCCTCTGTCCCACGCACACACGCGGGGGAGGAGGGGTTGGAAAAAGAACGACAAAGCTACACACTGCAAGCGCTTGCGCAGAAATACCCACGCACAAAGACAAAAAGAATTTTTTTTTTTTTTTTTTTAACATGTAGACATCCGTAACAAAACGGCGCTCCCACGGAATTCCAAATTACTTTTTCTGTTTCGACAATTGTGGAGGAGTGGAGCTGGGGGCGGTGCTGCTGCCGCCTGTGCAGAGACCCGGATGTTCCGTTTTCTGTGGCTGTAATGATGTAAATAAATTGGTAAGCTGGAGTGCGTTGGAGTAAGAAGGTTTTATCGCTACTTCCGGCTTGCAGTCTCTATTGTAACCACTGCTATGGGTGCAAGGACATGTAGGTATCATATGCGATTAGCCAGTTTTTTCCAGATCATTGAGTACAATTATAAACCAAGTATTTAAAATTCTTGTAAACATATTGTTTTCCCCTCCCTATATAGCGAAATTTAATGCGGTAATAAAGCTTTTAGGTCTTTTTCATCTGATTGAGCAATTAATTATATTTTAAGCTTATTATTGCATGAGTTAGATCCTATTATTGCAGTGTAGAGCAAATACTATTACTTATTACAACATATGTTTTATTTTTTCTGGCCCATATTAAAACGCATTAGATACAGACTTCTATTAACTTATTGTCACAGTTACGTTTACTGGAATACATCATTGTTCAATGTTTACTTTCCCACTGTTTCAGACAGTTTTCGTATCTCCACATCGTGAATGTCACTAAAATCCAACTTTTATATTGTATATATGTAGCTTTTACCCACTAGTGTAACTGTTCGTAGAAAAATGGCGTATGCAGCTCTCGTTCCATGAACATAATACATTATTTTAATATCCGCTGTATTGTACAGAAAATTCTTGGTACTATTGGGTTACAATTTTCCAGTTCTGAGAAACTAGTGGCGATTGTTGACTTTTGCATTTAATATATTAAAATGAATTATTTGGATTTTTCTCCCATTTCCTAGAACGCTTCCTTGCCTGGTCTACTTATAGCAGGAAATATAATACAGGTTATGGATTAAGTGTAATAATATGCTTATTACAATTTAAAAAAAATTAAGTGTAGTTATTATACCGGTAATGGCACATATAGCCCTCTATACAATACAGGTACCCTGGGAGCATAAATTGCTTTTTATCTCATAGAAATGAATATTCGCTTTTAAAATGTTTTACTTCGGAATAGCAAAGTATCATTTAAAGCTTTTTTTATTAGTTTTAACAAAGACAGAATGTGCAATATGCAGTCAGTGTTGTAAAAGTTTACATTTTATGGAAAACAATTTTCATTTCTTAAAAAGTATTACAGTTAATATTGCTAAAAACTGCATTGCTAATTTAGCTGATTTGCATAAAATACTCGTTAAAATTATTTATTAGTAACTATATACGCTAATTTTTTTTAGTATTTTTTGTCATGAAGCTCATGCATATCTTTTAATTATACTTCTTTATTAATTCGTATTAAAATGAAATATATGTAAATATTTCAAATATTGCGAATTATAATTGGTCTATTAACATACTTTGTGCATATCTCTTAGAACAGAACGAAAATTAAAGTTTGCAGGTCATTAAGTTGGCGGAATTAGTAATAAAAGATACAAATTAGAGGTTTAAAGTAAAAATTAAACACTAAAGTTTTTATTATTAAAAAGATTTCCTTTAAGTATAATGTGAGCAAAAATCGAAGCACATTTGCTAGTGCGGTATAGAAGAACGAAGTATGGATGTATTTTGACTAAATAGTATCCCCTTATTGGTCTTCTTTGTCCTCTCTGCTTTGCTTTCCCTCGCTTTCCACACACTGGAGACAGTTGTCACAGACGGGGCTCACAATGCCGGCCAGGTCCCATTGTGTCGCACTCAAATTCACTCTGCACTCAAAAGGGAAATCACTTTCTCGTTCGCTGAACTTCCCTTCCTGGCGGATGCTGTCTCAGATGTTAGAATAAAAATAGCAATTTCTTCAACTAGCCGTACCACCTCCCGTCTATTATACCCTGTGACCTAACACCATTCTCCTGAGTAACGGGTGTACCAGAAGTTCGCTCTGCAAGGTTCTACTGAATATCTCGGATGAGCTGCTGAAGGTTTCAAATAAGTAAAATTAATTACTAGCAGGGCTCTGAATGCTCTTGGAATGTTTTTCTGGGGTAGTTCCGAAATCTTTTCTCATCTTTCAAAAAGTTATATTGAAAGCATTAGATGGTATCAACTCTACTTCATGATATATTTTGGGATGATAAAGGAAAACTATTTAAACTGTTTTATCATCGCAAGATGTGAGTCATATTATCTCCTCATTCTTTATTTTAAGCTTGAATGCTTCAGCGGAAGAAGTACATAGAAAGAGACTGAAATATTTACATTATGGAGATGATGTATTTGTATAACATACTGTTGGGAACTAGAGTGCTATGTAAACGAAGGAGGTGGAATTTGTATAACAAGCAAAACTTTATACAGAACGTTTGCATGTGCATCACCTACTTAAATACTAATACTTAAGGTCCATTATGTTTCTGTAACAAGTGCATTATATTAGTTAGGGAACAGTTGGGCGTTTTGCTTTGCATGGGTTAGGTAATGTTAATGTACAGTTTCACTCACTCACTCACTCACTCACTCTCTCTCTCTCTCTCTCTCTCTCTCTCACACACACACACACACACACAAATAAATAATGAATATACCACAACAACGAAAGAAAGGAATAAAATATACATAGTAAAGCAAGGGAAATAGTGACAAAAATTATCGTTGCGTGTTGGGAGTCGAGGAAAGGGTAACCTAGAGCACAAATTAAAAAGTCCTACTTAAATATATCCAACTATACCGTGTTCCAGTGAGAACAAATGCCAGGAAAAAAGACAAGAAGTCGAAGCCGGCGAGTCTTCTGTCTATTCCAGGAAAACATAGAAATAGACCGCATGACAATTTTGACGAGAATGGGATTGGCTGTTGCATAGGAATTTTATTTATTTATTATTCCAAAATTGTTATGTAATGTTTGAGAAAGAATTGATTTTCCTGGAGGGTTCACTTTTGGGAAGAAATGGGCTATAAATGGACAAAGTGCCAAAATTTAAGAAAAATGTCAATTGAAAAGTCAATCATAGTGAAATTGTGCTGCAACTACTTTAAAGCAATACTCCGCTTTAGAGAACAGAGTTTTTCTATATATTGATGAGAATTGGGTGGACAATAATTTAACAATTTATAAATTGCTGGCAAACTGAAAACAAGCGTGGCGTAATGATTAAGCCAAATTCCGTTTACTGTCTCATTGTGTTTAATGCAGAATCCGAAATGGGGTTTGTAAAAAATTTGTTATTACATTTTCAAACAGGAAAAAGGTCGGAATATTATCATGGCCAAATAAATTTTAGAAATGTTGAACTTAGGATTTGAATTCAGCTTTTTCCCGACCTCCCAGGGAACATAATGTTGTTATGAATAATGTTCCGTACTACAACGTTCAGGAAAACAAACCCCCCCCCCTCAAAAATAAGAACTGATACCTTAGCTGCAAAATAATAAAATACAGATCGGTAGAAAAACAAACATAAACGACCGTGAAAATCGTTTTCCATGTACGAAATATTAAAATGACATGGCCGCGATGCATTAAGATTCCTTAATTATTGCATATAAAATCGAAATGGGTCTTCCATGATAAATGGCTGTTCAAGATAATGTGTAAAAATTTAAGTTATTATTGAAGAATACTATGTAAAATTATTGCAATTAAATGTGAAAAGAAATGAATTCTTATTGGAAAGCTATATCTACATTCACTTTTAAATTATTAGCTGCACACCGACATTTAGTACCCCTGTTTCTGGCACTCACTGCTACTGGTGTATCATGAAGCGGTTTCGGGAGCTGGCTCTGTTGTAGGTGACCCCACAATTTATGAAGCGCTTTAGTATGGCACCCACGTCGGATACCAAATTCATGAAGTGAATCTTGTTATTGTTGCTGTAGACTCCATGTTGGTGATCCAAATTATGAAACGGTTTAGTATGGCATCCACGTCGGGTGCCAAATTTGTGAAGCGGTTTGTTGTGGGAAAGTTGTTACTGTTGTTGTAGACTCCAAATTATGAAGAGTTCTTTTGATTGATTATGAGCTGCTTCGATGTTGTTGCCGAAGCTTCAACGGCAACAATATCTCAGGGTGATTCCGCTCTTTCGTTGAGTGGGGCTCAACGGGACTGGGAGGGGAATTCAAGGTGTAAATGAGCATGCGATGCGATATAACATATATAAATACGTAGTTTGTCCAATTCTATTACATCCTTTGGTGTTTTCCAGCTTGATAGACCGGTCTACTTTGGATATAAACTTAGTTGCCATGTATGTAACTTGCAGACGAATATTGCGAACTGCTTAACTGAGTCGAACTGAAATGAACTGAACTGAATAAGTGGACTAAATGCTGACTTAATACTTGCTAAGTGCCTGGCTTGACTGCGAACTAGTACTGTTTGCCCCAGCGGGTGATTTGAGAGAACTCACTGTCGAGTGCTAAGTGCTGAGCGCCAAGTGATTGCGTGCCTCAGCTTGGTGACTTCGCGCCTTTGCTTAAAAGTCAAATACATTTTTTTTTTTTTCATTTTATGGTTGAATTTTATCTACTTCACACTTCATTTTATATATTTGAATGCATTTAAGACATGCATGTATAACATTGGATACTTTAAAGAGCTAACGGTCCACCAGACGGTAGTCTCCGGTTTAAAATGTCCTTCAGCAAGGTTATTCCCTGCAAAAGAAAGCTTATCCAAACTCGAGAATAAGGCCACGCGCACCACCGTCATAAAAACTTTGAAAAGGTTGTATGAGGCTGTAAGGAAACACACCAAAGACAGTTTCTATTTACAGTTTCTATGTTGTAGTTACGGCTTATGATACAAATGTAAATAATATTTATATTATTAATTATAATACCAAGGTATAGTGATAAGGCTCCATAAACATACACGCTAATTACATTTGGAATGGAGGAACTGTTAAATCATCAGTTTATATGGAAGATATTCAACATTAAGATGTTTCTCAATACAACATAAAATGTAGGATGGCGACCACTAATCAGCAGGTTCTGGGTTCGAAATTTTTCCTTACTCTGAGAAAGTGAATGTCAGATTGCTTTAAGACGCCAAGAACTCCGAGCTTATTTGTGCCATCAACAATTTATTTTACAGAAACCTAGAGTATTCACGCCCAATCTACAGGCGTAGCAAGAAGTTATATATTCAAAGCGATCCTCAAGCAAATCTCTTTTGGGACCCCATAATCAAGAGGAAAGTTCTTGGATATATTGTTCATAATTTTGCAATGCATTGTCCATGTTTAACAAGTATAAAAACCGTTGATTGGCCAGACCTCTAACACCTAACTGATTCATCAAGAGCACGGCTTAGATAAAATATACCCCTCAATATGCAAATTATTGTCAAGCGGACAAAGACTATAAATGTAACACATGTATCCTTAGTTCGTTTACCTGTCATAAAACCAACGTAATTTTAAGATAGAATATCGTTATTCTTAAAAAATTAGTAATCCTAAATTGAAAATGGAATTAGCTGAAATAATTGCCGTATAATTGTTCTTTTTTTTTAATTGGCACACACTTAATCCAATTTTTAAAACGCCAGGAAATGATCCCCTTGAATTGCACAACTAACTGAATAAATATGTGAGAGGTATTTAATATTTATGGCATTTACAGTTATACCGTCATTACCAGCAGTTTTTGTACTTATAAAATGATTAATAGCTTGTATAACATTCATTTCAATTACTATTAACGTAGTAGTAATATATGTTTAGGATATGCATTGGCGAGACAGAATAGTAAAATAGTAATTTAATTTGTTTCTTTTCTGTCATTTAAGAAGTTCAAAAAATATTGGCAACAGAATTAGGATTATTTATATGTTTATCGCCATACTTTAATTTCTAAATATTTTTTTCCTCAAGTAAATTGTTTATTATGTTCCATATAATTTTACTCTCGTTATCAGAAATGGAAATTTTAATTAAGTAATTAACTGTCTATGTTGGAGATTACCATTTCACACTTTTTTTTGAGAACATATCTTTCAAATTTCTGTTCCTTTTTAGAATCCCAATCTTTAATCCAATTTTGTTTAATGTAAAGCCACAGATTTGGTTTTCGTAACCAGAGGTTAATCAATGTCAAAGTAATATAAAAGTTGACATAAACTCACTGAAAGCTGAGTTGATATCCTTTGCTTCATGAACCTTATTTCATAGTGCACTGCTATGAAACTTGATATTTTTAAACCCCGAAATTAAAGGCACACCATCAGGGAGCGTTTGTTTTTCCGCATCTTCGGAACCAAAAACACTTGTCATTCGTGCAAAGATGCTTGACTTTATGTGGGCATTACCCAAATTGAAAAGAAAGGGAAAAATAGCGGCTGATGTTCTCGAGAATGAAACAGAGCGACATAAGAACCCGTAAAAAAAAATAGAATATAAAAGGGGGGAAGGAATAAAATAGTGAAGGAAATGGTAGAAAATATGGTAAGAGCAAACTAAAAAAAGAAGGGAAGAAGAAAAAGGAAACGGAAGAAAACAGAGACACAGTTGCATTAGGCAAATGGAAGCATCTTGTAGCGGATGGTTTTGTGTCCCCCTCGTGCAAGACGTATGGCGTAAAGACGCACCCTCAGCCCTCCCTCTCCCTCTCCTGTAGCTGCTATAACTCCAAAACAGCGTACCACAACCTCCCTTTATGTTACTGCACCAGGGTCCGACTGAACCTACCTAAGGGTCAGAACTTGTATGAAACGTAATACAAATGTATGAGACATTCAATATCTTAATTTGTATATGAATTTAATGGTATTTTCCCGTATATTACCTTCAAATAGCAGTAACAGTTTAAACAAGATATTTACATTATGCAATGTTTATTGGAGTTTGAATAACTAAATGGGAAGTAGGGATTGTTGGCCCTGTTTTCAAGATAGGAATTTACAGAAAAAATATATTTAATGCGCCTTACAAATCACATGCAAAGAATTTACCTCAAGTAACATAAAACGTTTATAGAGCAACTGTGGCACCCTAATATTACGGAAAATATTTTATATTTTTAATTATGATTATGAATAGTTGTTTACTTAAACGCGAATGAAGTGAAAATTCAGTTAGTGATCTGTCATGATCAAGTATTAGTGCGCAGATTAATTAATTGCATTCTGTTTGCGCAACTTTCACGATTTATGTGAATTTCCATACACTGAACTTGGTAATCATCCTTTTTCTATATATGTTATACACACTCTTTTTATAGCTAGCAATAAGGATTTATTTCAGTCTTCCGTATCTTCTCAAGTAAATAGTATTTCAAGCTAATGGATAAAATAATAATTATAGACAAAGGGAATGTAGTGAGCTATAGTGTGGCTGAAATAATTGCATGGAAGTTATAGTAGTTCAAACTTTGATTCTATTTTGTGTTGTGATTGTCACATCACATAATCCGTCTTGACCTTTCCCGTCCGATTTTTCCTTTGCTTGCTTATGATTTCTGGTTCTTTATCGTAAATAGTATCTGTCGCTAATTGGTCAGGGCACGTAGCGGTGTCTATTGTTCATTGGTCGGAATACTAGAATCGTCTCCCCAACCAAATGTTGACGAGTTGATCATGAACAGTTTTGGATCTTTCTACTTTTGGCAAGGGCACCGACACAACCAGCGTCACATGATTTGTGTGTATATTAATTATTGAATTTCACCTCTCTAGGGCCCGTATCTCAAAAATTCTATAAGTAATGGTCAACATTTTCATTGCTTGTGCCAGTGACCCAGGTAGTTTACTGATGTGATTTTGGGATTTCTATTGTAGATATGTAATTGTTGGATTACTAAGCGTATTGTTTTGCATTTGTGGAGAAACTAAATAAGGAACTGTTTCTAACTGTGGCTGAAACAATGAACATTTCCTTTGGCCCACTTTCTTCAACTTGAGCATTGTGTTTTAAGAAAGAAACATGGAATTAAAAACTTAGAAACTCTTTTAGTATACACTCTTAACTTGAGAGTTTGATATATTTAATGAGGTTACTTGAATTATGAGCACGTGTATCTTACATAAATCTACATCTGAAGCTTTTCTTATTAACCTGGTACAGTTTGAAATAGTAAAGCTTTCGTAATAATTTATTTCACAACATTTTATTTTTAATGACCAATAGGATTCAACCATAAATTCTGAGTCTGTATATGTCAATTATGCTGTTACTTCCTCATAGTTCATTAAAGGTAAATCAGAACATATTGAAAAATGATGAGTATATAATTTAAAAGTGAAACGGAGCTGATAAATAATCGAAAAGTTTTAATAAACACTTTTTAAGCATAGAATTTCACTATATGAAGGCTGATCAATAAAAAATGACAACTTTCTCTTAAAAATGTGCTTTACATTAAAAGTTTCACAACTTGAACATTAGAAAACAGCGTTCGGTTGTTGATAGTATGATATAGCTATTTTATTTTAATACTTTGCTTTTCATATACTACCTTGCGATGTGCAAATATTTATTTAGAAGTCAGAATCAATACAGCTGCTGTGATTGTAAGAGGCTTGATCAGCTGAAAACCGTCCGAGCCCATTAATATAAACCAATAGAATGAGTTACAAACAAAACACAAACAGCAACGGCAATATTTATGGAAAATGAGATACAGTCTTACAGTCAAAGATACTGTAGGATGCTTTACAGAGCGTCCTACACCTACTGAAAAAGTACATAATAATCGTATTTGCTGCCTAAACCAGTTTCACACAGCAGTATTGACTTCATCATCGTGTTGGAAGTGTTCACCCTTCAGACATTTCTTCAGAGGTCTGAGGTAATGAAAGTCGCAAGGTTGTCTCATGCACAGTGCTGTCTATCGTGGCAATATCATTTGCGACTAAATGCTTATTCATTCTTTACTGTTGTCTTCAATACACACTTCTTATTCATGCGACGATGAATTTTGCTGGACTGACTGCATTCTGCTGTCAGAAATTGAATCATAGCATGTTATATACTTTGACAGGTTAGGAATCGCCACCGTATTTACTCAGCGCCCGCACAGGCAAGCAACGCAACTCCAACCGGAGTATGATGATCTATATAGTTGCTCTTTTCCCCCCTCTCTTGCTACCGCTGATTGTACTTGCAGCTGAGTGAGCAGTGGGTTTCAGTTGTATGAAGATTAGAGAATATCTTTTGATAGGGTCTTCACAATTATGCACAATGTTCTATTTGTACCCAGTGAGCACACTATATGTTGACCCTTCAGTAAAAAGTTATTTGAATGGGACAAGTCGAAAGCTGCGAAATCAGATAATTTTAAAGCATAAGTAACGAGCAAGCACTATGTGTTAATGAAAAAGTTCTGAAACTTAAAAAAGGTAAAAGTTTCTCCGATGCTGAAATCTAATATTGTACTGTTTTTGTCTGTTACATGTAGTTCTGAGTACATGTCATTTACAGGCACGTACCACAAGCCATGCTAAACGCCCTGAGGATTTCAGACTCTCTTTTCAACAAGAAATTGTTTGAGGAGCTCTCCTACTAAAAAGAAATATAAGATTCATTCTTTTTATTTTGTTTGACCGAATTCCTTGGTAAAACAATATATTTGGGAATTGTTGTGTGTACGCCCAGATAGCGAGATAAAATTTTACATTAATTTATGTTAAAAGACACCAGTTTTCCTTATTTTCTTACAAATGTTGTATTTCTTTATTTAGTCAAGCATTTCCTATATGAAAAGGATCTGCATATTGTAAAAAAAGAGATGAAATTTCTGCCCGAAAGTTTCTTAAATTTTAACTCTGAAAGTTTATCTACCTCTTTAAAATGTGTTTTTATGTTTTCGACAGCATATAAATGAGAATGTCTGTAAAATATAAACACTTAGCAAATATCGGACTTTTATATGTGTAGTTCTTAAAAAGGAATAAGATTTATGAAATGTCTGGAGGGATGAGAGAATTTCATTGTAGTTACCAGACGGGCATGTGGCCCCACACCTTACCAATTACAATCGACGTTCTTGCTGTTACATTCGAGAACGCTCAAAGCTATTATTGAAGGAATCTTGCATTTTTGAATTTTCCACAGTTTCGATTCGTCGCAACAGTAAATTCGAATGAGTTAATGTTACTTAGCGGTTTACTGCTAAAACCAGGGGGCGCCGTCTGGTCTTCAGAGGACACAAGCCTTTGTACTTGTTGAATAGTTCAGAGTAGAGGGTGACCATCGGAATCACTGGAGCGCAATGGAGGTTTCCGGTGACCGGAATAGGGAGAAGAGATCTTTATTTTCCGGCCCCTCAAGTGAGGGTTATAAAACACAAGTAGAGCGGCCACTCTGCATGTAAAACGTATTCGTTTGCATCGTCTCCGAGCCCTCCAGGGAGGAGTAGGAGAAGGGAAAGGCCAGATTTCTGGTGAACCGTGCGAGAAACGATTCAAAATGTTAGTTCGGGCATGTCGAGGGCTCTTCCTCAGGGGTCTAATCTTTCCTTCCCCCTCCATTTTTGCTTTTTTCCTTTCCTGTTCTAAGTTATATATCCCGTTTGGAGTGCCTTTTGACCATTCTACTGCAGAGATTTACGAGCACTGGCTGCCATTTGGTAAACAAATGCAATATATCGCAGTAATTACATTACAATATTAGTACCAATGAAAATGAGTTGGTATATTTATGAAGTCCATCGTTTCTTAATAAAATCACGGATAACATATCGAATTTTTATACACAGAGCTTAACAGCTTGAAATGGTCCTTGCGACCCACCTCCACTGAAATATAATTATAAAGTATATTTATGTAAGCCCATTGGCATTGTAATTAGCAATATAAGTCTTACTATATATAATAAGCTTTAACTCCAATGTAAGAACTGTACAAATGCGAAAGCCTCTGGTTTTTTTTCTGTTGCAGTAGCTTGGAAAGTCAACAGGATCATAAAACTATACAAAAGAAACCCGAGGGTAACGTGTGAAGCCGCTTTTCTTTTTTAAAATAACTGATGGGTCAAGGTTAATAAAAGGAAGGGTTTTAAATCCGTTTGGGACTTTGACCCTTACAGACGTTGTACTGTTAGCCCTTTAAACTAGTCAATACAGACAACATGTTTTACAACGTTCAACAATAGCGAATGGCACACGAGGCAGGTGAACTTAAACCAGTCAATGGAAAATGTATGTTTGAACCTTTAAAGATATGCACGAAGATTGCGAGTGCATTGGTGTCTCCGTTGGTATCGTTAAGATAGCGATCACATGATTTTGATTTAATATATAATACATAATGGAGAGTTTACTTGGCTGGGGCAAGTATTTCAAGTACTACACGCGGCGAGACACAAGCACTACTGTCGCAAGACTCTTTCCTCAGTTTTATCCGCAGTTCGTAGAAGTAGGTCGCAGTACTCTTTAGAATTTCGACGTTGCTGAGGCACTCCGTTCACAATTCATCAGCTCAGGTGCAGATGAGATCTCGGCTGACATAAGCAGTTTCTAGTTTCACCCGCCGCGGTAACTAAGGTTATAATCAACATAGCGAAGTCTTTCATATGTAAAACACCAGAGGACGCGAAAGAAAGAATTGGGACCCCCCCCCCCCACACACACACACACACGCGCGTGTGTTTATTTACACCATTGAGCTCCTCTTCCGGTCCTTTTAAGTTCCAATCAACAAAATTGCAGAATTCGCCCTGAGAAACTGTTGTCATTGAAGCGTGGGCAACAACACCGAAGCAACCAATAGTCAATCTACAAAACTACTTCAAAACTGGCACCACAACGAGGCCACTGGACGTTGATAACAGATTGCTTCAAGATTGGTGCCCAACTTGGGGGATATGAACGGAGCCTACTAAACAACTTCAAGCTTAACAGGAATAACATCAGCGAACAATATAAGCTGTATTAATATACTATAAGCATGACAAGGCTTAATTTCTATTAGCATAAGGTAAGGGCTAATTTTATGAGTCAGTTCTACAAACAAAACCGTAAAAAATGTATTAAAAACAACATTAGTTAAATTCTATTAAAGGAAATTGAGATGTTAAAGCTGTTATTAATAGAGCATAGTTTTTAATAATAGTATCGGTTAGACATTAATCATGATGTGGACAATTAAAACAAAATCTGAAAAGAAAACAGCTGTAGATATCGGTTAGTCAATTGCAATGAGGTATAACGGAGTTGAATTTTTAAAATGACCAAAGCCGAATTAATAGAAGAAAGCGCTGTTTATTCTTTGCAAGACTTTATTTTCTTCGCACATTAAAATCCCATGTCATGTTTTAAAATGTGACAGAGTCAATATAGAGATTGCCTTTCCGCGAATATTTCTGAAACGAAAGATTCTATTGATGCGCCGCACCAAATTGAAATTCAGATAAAAATGTTGCCTTAAACAGTAGTATGTTGTGGTTTATCCTGGATGGGCCTGAAATTCCGAGCCTTGGGGATATTAAACTTTTAAAGAGATGGCTGCCTCCATTAACTGCTTAGGCACTAGAAGAGAAATGTATACCCCTGGACAAAAAATAGGCACCTCTTGAACGCAAAGTTCTTCTAAGTCCTACTTGTTATAGCGCGGGGTTCACAAGGTATCCAGCAAAGCCGTGTAGCCACTACAGCTGATTGTGCAGTGATGCTATTGTTAAGAGCGCAGGTTAGCACCCCGACAAGAAACACTTTTTTTTTAAATACTATACAGATGTATATTTACATTTTATACTCTTTGCTTCAGTATTGTTCTATTAATGCTGCACACGCATTCCGTGCACAAGCAGGAAGAACAAAAGAAGCCTTATGGGCACAAAAAAATTAAAAAGACTGCTGGAATGTTGTAGTCTCTTGTCCAAACTACTATAGACATCTGATATATCTACGCCTCGAAGATTGAAGGCTTATGAATGCATCCGATATTAATCTATGTTTATGATAAATGTTTCTGTTCATGTATTTATTTAGTTATTTGTTAAGTATACGTTAGTTTGTGATTATGTTTTTATGTATGCATAGGTAATGCCATAAAATTTAAATGATACCCTAAAATTTATTATATTAAGGCAATATGTTCTACATATACATAAAACCAATAATACAAAAAAAAAAAAAAAAATGTTGACATAGATTTGAACCTGGATCATACGCAGAAGGGCAATGACTTCCAAAACTACTCTGTCAGCACTGCTCTACTGTAATTTTCTCTTTCCAGACACTTATGATTGTGGCCATTACTTTACAGGCAAAGCGCTCACTGCAGTGTGCCAGTCGCTGCATGCATCTTGTGAATACAGCTTTTGCGAGCATTCCCAATGTTCTCCAATCGATACGTAGACTCTGGGAAGGACTTTTCTTTTTTGCGTGTCAAATAACGTTGGGTGTGCTGGATGAGCTAGAGATAGTGGTATTATTTATTGATACTGAAAAGGACTTAAATTATCACAATGTGCGTAAAATGTTGAAAAAAATGCCCTGCTTGTACTGTGTAAGCTGAGAGATATCCAGACAGACATTCAGGATACTGAAAATATATTTATTCTAGAAATGCACATTCCAATTATTCTTGATCTCTTTCTACTGGCTACGTTGAATAACATTTGTTTGAATTTCATTTAGTGAAAACAGCGCTTAATAAATCCTTTCAGGTCAGAAATATTAGCGGAGGTTCTTTTAGATGATGCACATTGGTTAATCTATCTATCTATCTATCTATCTATCTATCTATCTATCTATCTATCTATCTATCTATCTATCTATCTATCTATCTATCTATCTATCTATCTATCTATCTATCTATCTATCTATCTATCTATCTATCTATCTATCTATCTATCTATCTATCTATCTATCTATCTATCTATCTATCTATCTATCTATCTATCTATCTATCTATCTATCTATCTATCTATCTATCTATCTATCTATCTATCTATCCATCCATCCATCCATCCATCCATCCATCCATCCATCCATCCATCCATCCATCCATCCATCCATCCATCCATCCATCCATCCATCCATCCATCCATCCATCCATCCATCCATCCATCCATCCATCCATCCATCCACCTCCCTCCCTCCCTCCCTCCACCCACCCACCCACCCACCCACCCACCCACCCACCCACCTCCCTCCCTCCACCCACCTACCTCCCTACCTACCTACCTACCTACCTACCTCTGTCTTGTCCGCCCGCCCGTCCTTCTGTCTATCCGTTCGTCCATCCATCCATTCATCTCTCGATCCATCGATCCAAAATATATTCCTTTGTAATTTTAATTACCCAGCAAAGCAGGTGTCACCTTAGATTGTTCGTTACTACAAAATCTTTGAAAAAAAAAGTTGTGTAAATAAGAACAACTAATAAATGTGCCAGGAAGACCAGTAAGCAACATTCATCATCTATCAGACAAAAAGCAAACTGAATGCCTCTTCAGGTATCAAGTGACCAACATAACGTCGCGATAAAACTAACGTGGCTAATAGCAAATAAGCACGTTTCATATGAAATACCAAAGAGAACGGCTATCCCCATGAGCGTTTTACAGAACTTACCACTTTAATGCACTTATTACAAAAAAAGTTTCTAGTTCTAAAAAGTAAGGTAAAAATAACAGTACCTTAAGAACACATACCTTTTTCATCTACTTTTGAGCTGTCACTTGTACGTTTTACTGTACTATCGACCAAGTTACTTGGAGCAAAATCTTTTAGAGATAAGTTCTATAATGTTTCAGCGTGTCATGATGATTCTCTAGGTGTTGCTTTGACACCCAAGTCTGCTACAGAATGGATTAAAGATGGCTGCTACTCGTTAGGACAAAGGTACCATTTCTTCATTAGCTATTAGCAAATTAGCGACCATGGCGATGCAGTATTGTTGGTTTATATAGCAGTTTTACTTTTAGAATTGAACGGCTGTTGTATTACAGAGTCAGAATTGCGGAAAAGGACCGCCCCTACTTTGACTGCTGCTTCTATGAGAGGTTTCATACCCAAACATCAGGTTTCTTCATCCGGAAGTCAAGTATCTGGAATACTGAAGGGAAGGTCAGCAAAGGCTCCCTCCTGCTACCTTCATCAGAATGCAGAAGGCGTACACTCCCCTGTGGAATCGTGGAGCATGCATAAAAGTTGCTCCTCCACCCCCCTCCCTTATCCGCTCTCATCTTGACTTTCTGGACCGAGTCTTCGGAATCTTGTGGTCCCCTTCAGAATTTTATACAAGTTTTTTGTTGCGAAATATGAAGTAAAGAACTGTATGATGTAGATATAGATCAGATAGCAATGCATCATTGATCTTTCCAACCTTTGCAAAGTTCCTGTACTGGACACCCAGCTTTAAAAATGATTCATTTGCTTTGATCGTGCTTGACGTTTCTTATGCAAACATTTTAGCATTTGTACTAATTGTAAAAGTAAATAAATATCAAGTTAACATATAAATATAATATTCAATTAATAATAGGCAGTGAGTGTTTCGGAAAACCAGATACCTTGAGAATGCGGGTTAGTTAACTATTAACGAAATACAATATTTAGCTACCGGAAATATCGCCTTTATTTACTCCAGTGCTCATTGTTTCTTTAAAATATTATACTTATTGTCGACCCGGCTTGTAAATACTAATATAAAATTCATTTAAATAGCTAAGTATTTATAAAGATATGCTCTATTAAATGCATGTAATGATTAGTTGGGGATAGCCGCTGAGTATCCTTTTTCTCAAAGAAGACTGCAATATTGAATATATTACAACATAGACCCTGTTGTAAGCTATCCAATCACTAAACAGTTTTTATATCAAAACCTTATAATAGGAAATGGCAGACTTTGTTTTATTTTGCTTTATATTGTGATTTACTTAAAACTACAGTTTGTACATACTATTGCAGTTCTCATAAGATAAAGAAATGGTAGTTGGAAAAAAAAAAGTTTATTTTCAACGAAATTTTATATACTTGTCAGAATTACATCCAGTTACGGACAAGTAGAACGCAGCTGAAACTGTGTCAAGGCCATATAATGCATATGCAGATACCAGCTTATTGTTAGTTTCAAGAAGGCATTGTCTGTTAATTTGTGACATTTGTTCTTCGTAAGTTATGCCATTATATAAAAATGCATGAAAGTGTTTACGTACAATACATATGTGAAAACAGATTCTTTCGGATTAGAGTTAAAGTGATTCTCAAGAAAATATCTTGATAATTGTGTTTCAGTTAGAGAAACTAGTCACCAACTAGTTATAAGTTACAATAGACAGGATTTCTCAACAACAAGAAAGGTGTTCCGAACCGCCGTAGAAAAGTTAGATGAAGTACAAGGACATAAGAATTTCCTGACACAGTAGCGACTCGTGGCCGGCTAACTGTACCAGGCTTGCCTGCCCTTGACGCAATCTACATTGTTTAAGAGTTACAGATGCTTAAAGTTGTTACTTTCAGACTTGAAAACACATAGACAAAGAGGCACTAGTTAATGACGAGTTAGAAACAAATAAAGGGCATTTGATGAAAAAATGTAAATATTCATTGTCATCATCTTACAAATTATGACCGACATGCTCCCATTAAAAAAAAAAACAAAAAGAAAAAACTGAAAGGGACCTGACCAATCGCAAATATCTAAATAATAAAAGGACACAAATACAAACGATTGCGAAACAAGACAAACCATTCCACCAGAAATGCCTAGACGAGACATGCTCATATACAATATACCGAAGGAGCCAAAAAATGTATACACACGTTTACAGTAGATATCTATTTAATGTTTCAAAATTGGACGGAAAAACAACAGTAATGTGTAGTATGATGTTCTGTAAACAGATGTCACTCACATACATTATGATAGCGTTGTTACTTAACAGTTGAATCAACAATGAACAAATGAAACCAAGATTATCGTATGATATTCTGTAAACAGGTGTAGCTCGCATTACGTTATGCTTGCGTTGCTACAACAAAATGGAGCCAAGATTATCGTTTGAACAGCGGAAAGCAATTTTGAAGTGGTATTGGAAAACGGAAAATGTTGTTGAAGTTCGAAGGCAATGGAGACGTGTGTACAGAACTGAACCACAAACGTGAGTAACAATTGCACGCATTCGAGACAAATTTGAGACTCATGGTATCGTATGCGATGTTCACAAGGCAGATCTGGGAGACCTCGCACAGCAACAGACCCCGCGCACTGGATCCAAGGCAATGGGTAGGAGAAAGTCCGATAGATTTTCCACGCACTCTCTGGATCTAACTCCGTTGTACCTATGGGGAACTTTTAAGAATGTTGTATACCGTAGAAAACCAGCTACACTGACAGCACTTCGGGAAGAAATTGAAACGGAATGTGCTGCAATCGCTGAGGACACTTTCGCAAACGTTGCTCAATCAGTAGTTCAACGTACTCAGAAGTGTATCGACCATTTTGAGCAACTGTTGTAACTGTAAAAGTCTAAGATGATTAGTGCTCATCATTTTCTGTTTGTGTGAATTCAGTTTTGTTATGTTAATACAATTTTTTCTTTGCTTGAAGTGTGTATACATTTTTGGCACCCTGTGTATATATTTTAATCATAATTGTCCATGTGAAATGGAAGAGAGGACCTTACGGTCTTAACTTCGGCAAATAAAATTATTAATATCATCTTCATCGTCGTCATCATCATTATTTCACTGATACTGTTAATATATTGCTGTCGAGGATCATTTCCAACATCTCTTATTATCAGTTTTCAGTACAATATTATTTTATGCTTTCAAATATTAAAATAAAAATACTAACTTTAAACGCACCGACTCTCTTTTCCAGTTGCAGCGGCTGCACTTGGAATCGTTTGTGCAGCTCGTAACTTAATAATTTACAAATGACATTCATGAAATGAACTAGCTCTAATCGATTAAGGGTATAATATTGAAAACGCGATTTCGCAAAACAGAATTACTGATATATCCGTATCGCATTCCAAGTCCTTAGCATTTATATTGTTATTATGGACTGTTGCCACTAAGACGAAAACATTCCTGCATTTACAAGTGTTATGTTCCATTTGGTCATACTATAGACTTATCTGTTTATTTTTTATATTGGATCGAATGCAAATAATTTTTGCAACACTCTTACAAATTTATATTTAAGCTAATGGTTTTCTCCAGCTTTTAAAACTCTGTAATTTAAGAACAAAAAGATATAACAATGCAGTTAGTGCTCGTACTGTTTTTATTTATAGGTTTCTTTTGAGCATATAAATGATAAACTTGTATCCGATTCGGCATTTGCTAGTGGAAACCATTTTTATATTTAATAAATTAAGCAATCACAGATTGCCTAAATGTCTCTTAATTTGTAAGAATCAACGTTTCAGTTTTAAGGAAACATTTCCCCTTATGATAACTTTGGGATAATTATCCATTTATCTTTTTCAAACAACATTTTTCATTGTATTTAATTTTAGTTCACATTCAGCTGTTAATTTAAAACTATTTCAGTTTTCTCAGGATCCATAATAGCTGTTTTGAGTAAGTTTCCTTTGAGTTTTTCATATGTAAAATTTTTTCCGCTATTGTAAAAATTAAAATTTCTGAGTCCATCTAATCTTTTGTCTTAAAATTTTATTTTGTTTATTATATGCGGCCATCGTTCATTTCCTAAACAAGGTCCTGTAACTATCTGATTTTTCATTCTTTTATATATAACGGACATACTTTTTAAATTTTGAACATTTTAATTTCTATTGCTTATACTCCGTCTTCATTTTTAGTTAGTACAAAAATTTACAGCTTTCAAAGTGCTAACTTTTAATAGCACCAGATAGATAATTGTGTTTAATAATTATTTATCACATTTATGTTGCTGTAGCTATTTTGCTCTTTTTCTTCTGTCTTTTGGGAGTAAACATAATTAAGTCGCTTGAGATGAATAACCATTACAATTTGCGATTTGGTTAAAATAATTATACATACATAATTATTTGAATATATAAAATTTAAGAAAGTAAACAAATGAATTCAAACCGTCGCAGATTAGCAGCTGTTATTGACTTTTAAGACATTGGTCATAGCTGTGAACTCAAACCTTTACGTACCAATCCCACACAGAAATTCATTGGACCGCATTATGCTGAATGATGAAGATGACAGTGGGAAATTTGCGGAATTAACAGCAAGTGGAGTACTTGTGAGGGGGGGGGGGTCCTCCAGATGCTGTTATTTCATCCAGAAACTTAACTCGTCTGGTAAAATTGAATGCAAATCACCTTGGTTAAAATTGAATGGCGTGAGACTTGATAATTTGATGAAATAGGTATATCAGTTTTAATTTAGTTGCGTGATTTTAGTATTTAATGCATTATATCGTTCTCACATTTTATCTTAGGTACTCGTTTGTTTTGACCGTTTATCTCATTAGAATGCACATTTTAGCATACTTTTCTCTTAAATGACTTTATTTTCTTATATTTATAAGTAATATGTTTACTCATTCATGTTATTTAAATTAATATAAACTTCTACAATTATGCAATTGTACATGTATTTCTATTCTCAGATTTCATCCGTACTCAGCTATATCTGTATTTTCCTCTTTTTAATGCTTGTACGATTCAGCAAGCGTTGCCTAAGGAAAGTAGGGTTTTGAATTCCTCATCTTTTGTTCCTAGACCGACTTTGCACAAATGTCTCTCCATTTCCGCTCGAGGTGTGCTAGCGTTGTTCATGCTCCAATTCGCCACGAGGTGACTCTGCTTTCTTGTTTCTTGCAACAGCGGCATATATTTCCCTTCCCGCTGTTTTCGTGATGTTGGAACAGACTTTTAATTAAATGCAAGGGTTGTTGAAAAAAACAAAGAAGACATAACTTGTTGGAATAAAAATTATTTCTCAACACAATCTCCTTTCAAATGTATACATTTATTGCAAAAAAATTCTAATTTGTTTATTCCGTCCAGATATGTGATTTCTTCATCTGTGAAAAATAAGTATTTGTTTCGGGGACAATCTCCCTATTGGATGCGAAGTTATTTCCTTCCAACCATTTCTTCATCTTGAGGAACAAGTAAGTAGTAGTCTGAGTGAGACAAATCCGTTGAGTACAGGGGATGAGGAATGGTTTATTACAGTAGGCTCAACAATTTTGCGGTATTAATCGCAGACTTGTGCGCTGGCGCTTCATCATGTTGGAGCAGGGCCTTTTTCTTCGCCAAATGAGGACGAATTTTCATGATTGTTTCGTTTATAGTGTAATGTTCACCGGTTATGGTTTTGCCCTCCCCCCTAAAAAAATGGTAATCGCAAAAAACAGTCCACAGCATTTTTCTTGCCTAAGGAGTTGTTTTAGTCTTCTTTTTAAATCTTGTTCGTTTGCAACCTTTAATTTCGACTGCATCTTCAATTTCGGCGTGCATTTCATGCATCCTACATTCAGAAATGCCTACAGCTTCAGCAATTTCTCGCAGCTTCATTCTCTTGTCCCTAGCACCATATCGTGAAAATTTTCAACCGTTACTTCGACATGTATATCATCCCATATTGCAACTGTCTAGTGCTACCACCTTTGAATTTGCATGGACTTATCGCACAGCCCCTAGTAATGAGTCAAGCATATAAAGTTTATTTATTTTCAAGTTTAATATTGTGGCATATTTTAACGTTAATTTGAGCCAATTATCAATTCATAAATATATATTAAAATCAAAGATGGTTTGCAAAGCTCAAAAGTGCAAGCAACATTAGAGACAGGTATTAATATTTGTAGTAGTGGAGCCGCTTATAAGCTGGCATCCAGTGTTTCTAACATAATATAGTATCCATAGCAATTCAAAGTACCAAACTCAAGTTATAAGAATTGAGGTAGAATTTTAAGAAGAATCTAAGTTTCAAGCACAAGAAAGGTTCACACCAAATGCAGTTCTTGATTACAGGATTCGTATCGAAAATTTAAATGTACCAGGGCGATCTAGAAGTGTTGCACCCGTTTGCTAAAGTTTTTCAAATGATAAATGGAACGAATTAAATGTTGACTCAAATGAGTTTTTAGTCAGTGGCCCCAAATTACTTTTAGGACTTAAAAATACTCCGAGAATACATCCATACAACATTCCCTTTCAGGGAACAAACCTGGTTCTCCCAAGTTACTCAAAAGCGGAGCTTTTAACAATTGCTTTAACCACTTTCAGCCACGTTACGTTCAATAGAGCTAAATATATCTCATCTTTCAGAGTTCGGAGCATTTAGTAGATATCGAGACATTTTCACAAGGTCAATATATACTTATATCTGTAACAATAAAGTTAATAATTGGAGAAACAGAACATAAAATTATTTAGATATGGCATGAATAGCTGGGCTAAATTGATGCTTTATTTGAAAATAACCTGTTTCATTGCAACGGTATGGATATTAGAAAAGCAATTCGTGACGACATGGAATAAGGTATTATTTAACATAAAATGGTAATTGTAAACAACATGCTTTATCAGAAATTTATGAAATGTGCGTATTCTGCTGTACTGATTTAGTGCGTTTTTTAAACTGATAGTAATAAATCTTTCAAAATCAAAATTACAGTACTATTAATTTCTGCGGAAATGTTGCTTCAAGGTTTTCTATTTTTCCCTGATATGCTGATACACTTAAGACAAAATTAATGCCTTTAATTCTAGTTCACAAAGATTTTAAAATGTAACTTTTTGTTTATTAAAGCATATTTTAATTCTTCCAAATAAAATACCTGATATTTTTCATTTTAATGTTTTAGTTGAAACATACAAAAATATACATTTCAGGCCAGATCTCTAATTATTAAGGAAATGGTTATAATTTAAAATATATGCGCCAAAGAGGAGTAAAGTATCTGGGTTTAGTAGTGCAGATATTGCAAGCAATGTAATAACGATTTTCATGTAGTTTAAGATTTAAAAATGTATAATTAATAGCGATCTGTTAATTATGTGAAGCCAGAACTATGTGGACGGTTGAGCAGGAAATCTCATGTCTGTGAAACACGAATAGCGTGGATTTTATTGAGAATACAATTCCCATTCCTGACTATAGGATAATAATGGCCTGAAACGTGTTGCCACAGACAAGCTTTCTAAGTTAACATAACATTGAATACATTTGAAGCTGTTTACAAAAATTCAAAGAAAATCGATCTAATACACTTACCTGTTTGCAGCTGAAACTTCCTCGCATTGCTATTCATTTGCAAAGCCCCCTTCTTTAAGCACACAAAATCAAATAACACAGCTGTTGAAGCTCAACAATAAAGATAAAAGACTGGCTTATGTTGCAAGTGCCTTGTGCAGAATTGACAAAGATACTTCATACTTAGATCATGTGGATATCTCTGACGAGTCAAGTTTCCACGTATCAGGAAAAGTCAACAGTCACAATTGCAGAATCTGGGAAAGCGAGAATCCAGTGTTATGTTCCCAAGATTAATATCTGGTGCGGCTTAATGAGAGATCATGTGATAGATTCTTTCTTTTTTTGGTGAATTTATAGTGACTTCTACAACCTATTTAGATAGACCTGAGTTCTATGTTGTGCTACAGCTTTCTCCATTTATCAGCAAGACGGCGCTCTCTCTCAATTTACATACCAGATAGGCAGTTCTCTAAATGATGACTTCCCGAGACAATGGATTGTTGGATATTTGTTCGCCTAGCTCAACAGACTTTCTTTTGGAGATTCGTAAAGGATCAAGTGCATTGAGCACCAGTAGCTTGCCTCAATAATTTGAAGCGTAGAATCCACCTTGTGATTTAACATGTCACTATTGATAAGAGGTTGACAATAGGCTTGATATCGGCTATGCTACAAATGGCAGTCATGTTGAATACTAAAATTTCAATTGTTAATATATCAGAATGCTACACAAGTTTATCATTTAACACTTATAGCCATTTTCTTTGTGTGTTTTAAACGGGACACTCTGTATATTAAATGAATGATAGGTCATGCAGAGGATAATTTTTTGTTAATTTTCCTTGTGCGGTATATATGTTTGTTTTTTTTTTGTGTAGAACACACTTCCAGATATGATCAACTCTGTACCACTTTTGGGAAAAGGGTGTTTGTACTAAATTATCAGAAAAAGGTTGAAAAATTGTATTCCATTTCTGTAAAACGTTTTATCAGAGATCTGACTTTTCGGAAACATAGTTAACGACGTGCCAGTGAAAATAAATGGTGTGACCTACCATTGCTTAAAGTTTGTCGGTGAGGTTTTGTTACTGTATACACACTGTATATAGCTGTAAACAAATATGGAGTCAATGTTCTACCTTAGATACCGACATTTTCTTATTTTGCTCGCTTGAAAAACCTTGCACTGTAGAGAAATTTACCTTCATTTAAAAAACAACGCAGGAGGGCCATTTAGTATATACATTCTTATGTAGTATGTAACTATCTTTATCGGTTTTCTAAATCCTCATGTTCAAAAAAATGATGAGAGTTTATGCCTAAGTAATAAATATATAATTATAATCTGTTCTTATTTCAGTACACTATTGGACAAAGTTAATAAATTATTAGCTTGATAATTGTTAATTTTAAAGTTAGTTTTGGTATTTAATTTTAAAAATGAAGTTATTGATGGCATCCGCATACAGAAAGTTGCGAGAATTCCATACTAATTAAACGCAACATCTGTTTTGGTACTTTGTCATGCCAGAGTATCTTCAAAATCATAATCTTTGGTAACAAAAGTGTGCATGCATTTTTTAAAATGATTATGTATCATAAATACAGAGATTTGCAAAGTATTATTACCTTTAAATAATTCATATTGTTATTGTTTTTATATATTTAACTATTTGATTTTCTGATTAATTCAAATTTATGTAAGCAATTAATAGTCACATATACATTCTCTTCCAATATTAAAACTCATCGTTACTATTTCTGGTATACACTTGGTTTAGTTTTAATTCTCTTTATTTCACTTTTAGGTGAAAAAACTTTCTGTTTTATTTTATGAACTGTAAAGCAGTTTATTTTACTGTAGGTATGTTTTTAAAATTGCGCAGCAAAATAATTTTTAATGTTTTTTTTTTTCTTAAAGATTTTCCGCAAATGCTTCTAGCACTGCCCATATTTATTATGTCAGTAATATGTAGAAGCGTAATAGTTCTTTCTGGGAACCAACTACTTAGTAAGTTACACATTTTATAGCGAGCTGATATTGTCTGCGTATTTGCTAACTAAAACCCATAACACATAACCTTTATCTTGAGCTTCTTGAGGAGAAGGCGGCCTCAAACTCTTCATTTTAATATCCCCATGCAGCAAGTCAAGTGTCAACCTGCATTATCTCCCCGAAAGGTTAAAGAAAGGTGCCGAATACGGGCGTAGTAGTTTTAAGGTGAACGCTGGGTGCTTCTCATATCCAGTGTCTTTGCTTTGTGCGTTTTGTAAAGTACTGCGAAACACTAACTCTGTATTACGTTTATAATGTAAAGTAATTTGATGGACATGTTGGACGGTCAGCTGTGATTATATTTCCCATTCTTGCATGCAAATTGCCATACTATTAAGGGAAGTCAAATATGAATAAAATAGTGTTTGTAACTTTCTGAGCTCCATTAACTAAATATAATGTACCGCTACGCAGTAGTTGATATTTTTTTTATCTTTTTTCAGCCCACAGTAAGATAGTGGTTTGAAGTAAAACATTTACTCGTAAAAAATGCAACAAACTGAATTTTGTGAAAGAAGTAAAACTATTCTTGTAACTTTAGGTCGTCACAAAAATTGTTCTGTAAGTTTTTCATGCTCAGTGGTTTTTGGATTGCTAGAAAACAAATCTATTTGATTATATCTGTAGCTGTATAGTTTATAAATTCATTTAATTTTGTATCTATATTTGTGTGTGTGTGTGTGTGTTGTAGGCCTAATCATCGTATTTTATGCATTTTAATTAGTAATGTAAATGTTGTGTGCATATATATATGTGTGTGTGTGTGTGTGTGTATGTGTGTGTACCATGAGGTATACTTTAATATGTTACTTTTTTTCCGGGCAGCGCCAAGAGGCAATAAACCGCTATACAAAGGAAAGGGACGAATGTTAGCCACTTCTTAAAGGACCTAGCTTTAAACCAACCAATGTAAATAAACGTTTTAAACTTTAAAGTAGTAGCGGGTGGCATTTGTTGGCTAGTAATTGTGAACCAGGCAATTGTACATATGTATTTTAAATTTTATACGAAACTTGCTTCAGCTTGTGTGCCACCCCCCCCCCGCCTTAGCTTGGTGAAGCCAAGTTTAGTTAATTTAAATCGAATATATAGGGAGGCGTTTGCTACACTAGGGTATCACTTCAGATAATAAGTTCATATCAGGTACTAAGACGACCAGATATTCAGATGTGAAATCTACAGGCCGCGACTCTGATCTTGAAGACTTATATTCTGCAAGGACGAGCTCACTCATTCACATACCCACTTATACTGGCACTGGCACTTTTTAAGTTCCACACGCGGCAGCTAAGTTTATATTCGAGGTAGCTAAGTTTTATCGTACATAGAACACCAGAGGACGCGAACTATCTTGTGATTAATAAATTACTTATATACAGTATACATATTTTGTCGCTTCGCGTGATTATTAACACAGTTGATATCCTCCCCCAGTCTTGTTGAACACGAGTCACAAAATAGTTGAACAAAACCCTGAGATATTGTTATCATGAAGCACGAGCAACAACACAAAAGCAATTAATTGTCTTATTAGCGATGCGCCACCACAAAATATGGCGATCAGCAACTAAATCGCTTCATAATTGGTGACCAACCTGTCCCACCCACAAAACTGCTTCAAACACTAGCTATTCCAATACAGTGTAATGTCAGCAAGCCGTTACCACTATCGCAATTTGACCATTTAGGAATTGTATCTTATGCTGACCTACACAGTCTCAGTGATGAACATTTATTTTTAAATAGTTCCTTCAAAATCGCACAGTAAACAGGTTCTGAAGCATGTTGTTGCTTGCAAGCTGTTTCTCTGCTTATTCCTGATTAGAAAAGACATAAGCTGACCTGCTGAAGAATCTCAACCATCAGTTAAACAAAGAAAATTCGGTCATATGTTGATGGGCTATTGAAGATACTGTGCATTTCCATATAGTCGTGCTGTTAAAGCTGAACTTTGTACTCAAAGTTGATGCATCGCCATTCAGTTAATCAACGAAACGCTTCAGCAGACCATGCAAGAAAAAACAGCATTGAAAATTGTGCCTTATCCATAATTAGTCAGGTATTCTCCCATCCAACTATAGGAGTTTTCGATCCATGGCGTTTCAGTATTTTTGAAGAAGGGAAACGCTATCTAAGGAAGAAATGGATGAAATTATGACAAATAAATCTGTTTTTCTTCTTTCGAACTTTTTTCTAAAGGAATGCATAGTCGAAGGAAAAACATTATAGAGTATGTAGTGTTTAAATTAATCAATTCAGTACACTTTCCGTTTAAAATACACTCAGTATTACTTTGTGGGGGGGAAAATGTGATTACCATTTGGGTGTTTTGATTCATTGAAGATTCGATCCTGAATACAGTCGATTTTTTGAGCAACAAACTCACTGAATAACAGCTAAAACATTTACGGTCTGTGTTTATTTGTTCTAATACAGGTTGCAGCAGTCCATAGTGTGTTATTCCATAATTACCAACAGCTTAAATTTGTTACTGCTGTTTATTTATGGTTCTTAGTGTGAAATAAAAGATAAATGAGTGTTATTTATCCATCATTATTTGGAAATGAACCCTGACAAACGATTGCCATGCTATGGCACCTGTAAATTGTCAATTGCTCTTCGTAATGTATCGCCAGGGATAGAGTTGACAGCAACTCCCATGCGATCCTTTAATTTAGAGGAGGTGGCAGGACGTGTTTGAAAAGCGTCTTGCTTTAGGAAGCCCCTCCCATAAGAAGAAATATGCAGCTGTGAGATCAGGTGACCTGGGCGGCCAAGGAATGTTCTCAGATCGAGAAATCACCTTGTGTCTCAACAGTTCCATGCTTATTCTTGATATGTGTGCAGTGCCATCCTGTCGGAAGCACAGATTGAACATATGCACATTAAACATTCGTAACTGGGGGGAAAACTCTTGCAGCATATAGCAGTAACATTGACTGTCATAGCCTGACTCACATCGCTCTAGAAAAGATAAGGCCCTAGGATTCCAAAGGCAGAAACACCACGCTACACTGTGACACAGTAGCTGCGTGTCCATGTACAATTACTGCGGATTTACAGCACTGCAATAACACGTATCTGCTTGTGTATATATATTATACTTGCAATTTCAAGTGTGACTCTTTCTCTGTGTTTTATCTTTATCTACTTTTATTATTAGTGTTAATATATATATATATATATATATAATTTTTATGGAGACACCACGATCTGATACTTGCCTCCTAAACCCAATTCGCCGGTTCGAACCCGGCCAGGACCAATGGATTTTTTCGGGCGTAAAAATCCTAAGTATGGCTTCCTTCGGAAGGAAAGTAAAGCCTTGGGTCCCGTGCCGTACATTTACAGCACGAAAAAGAACCTCAAGCCTGAAAGAGAGGCGTCTGAGCAAAATTTGTCGGCCGTTTCAAGCCCGGAGTTGAATGGGACGCTGATGAGATGTTAAAGAGCGTCCATAAATCAATCAATCAAAAAATTAAAAAAAAAACGATCTGAACATCTATTGTGCCAGATGAAAGATATTAGCTTATTTTGGCGATGAGTTCAGTGGACATTTAGTCTAAATTTTGCAGGCATTCATCTAAATAACTGAGGGAAAACCCCAGAAAAAAACCGTTAGAAGAATCCAAAGGGTAATCGGTTCTGAGCCCACTTAATGTGAAGCTCAACGCTGCCGCTAAACTTCGCCGGTGATGTACAGAACCGTTTAACTCTAAATGAACCTCATCTGACATGGAGAATCGTCGTTATTGAAATAAATCTTCACTGCGAATATTCTTTGCACACGTCCATGGCATTTCGTCATACTTCTAAGCGAGACAAAACACGCTATGAACACTGTTTTAAATATTTAACAATAATGCAGTCTCTTTCATGACATAACGAAATCATTTTTTTTTGAGTAGTGTTTAACGCCCGTTTTTACTACTGAGGCACCACAGGCGGTGAATACTGATAATATATGAGATGAAATGATATATTGGGAAAGGACATTTTTTTTAAAGGAAGGAAACGTTCCAGGCCTGCATTTAGGGTACCTCCCCGCCATTTTCCATTTATGAGGACTGAGGAAAACCTGGAAAAAACCCCAGTCAGGGAGGACGGTCCTGGTGGGATTCGAACTCCAGACCTCCCGCTCTCGAGTCCGCGCCTTCTCGACCTCAGCCACCCGTGGCGGTATCACGAAATCTGTTCCGGTACCTGTTTTGTAGCAAAGGTCGTATAAATTGTTAAGTAGTTTAATAAAAGATTGTATACATTTTTATAAAAAGCAAACAATTTAAGGGTAAAACTTAAAGTAAAAAAAAACTTTTTTTAATATATTCACTGTATTTCTCGACATAGTCTTCATTTATATCTGTACATTTTTCCCAGCGAGTTTCCAATTTTTTCATCCCATTGGAAAAATAAAACCCGCCAATTTTTACAAATACAGCGCCAATCACTTCCTCATGTGATGAAAATGTTCCCCCACCAATCCACATTTTCAAGTTCGGGAATAGGAAATAGTCCCTTGGAGTTAAATTCGGAGCCCAATTTGTCATTTTGCCAATCTTGGTCGTTTTTCGTTCAAGGCTCTGATCAGCCTTTGTTCATTGTTTTTACTGCTACTTTGTCTCCGGAGTGTAATGCTGGACCCAGGTTTCATCACAGTCACTCAAGTTCTCGGATTGCATATAAACATTTCCAGGCGTTGTTGAGATGTTCTCCCGCGTCCGTTTTTGGCCAAGTCAGCTACCGCGGCGCCAAATTGCATACAGCTTTCTAAACGTACAGGTACTCGTTCATTTGAGATGCTATAGTATCATCTACCTCGCGCACTTTTACTAGGAGGCCTTGCATTATGATATCATGGATTTTTTCCGTGATTGGGCGACCGGAGCGCGCTTCTCTTCAAACTCATTCATCCAGAAATAAACGGTGCACAGACTCCGCATAATTTCATCCAGCTCTACTTTGCTCTGTTTTACAGTGCACTCCTTTAAATAGAAAATGTGTCATAGCAGCACGAAACTCATCGTTTTTCCTTCATTTTCTATGGCACGTGTAACGCTGAGCACTCCAGAAAGCTGTCAACGATGAACTGCACATCACATCCGACTGAAAATATATCTAATACCGGCACACTAATCACTTTTTGCAATAGTGCCGCTATTTATCGCCCTTTCATGAACATTTACCAGACTTTCAAACAACCCTTTTAGGTGGATAATATGTTTTATAGTTATTTATTGACACTTATTCATAAAGTAAAACATACTTTTAAAGAATGAAAAACAGTATATACTCTCTAACTATATGGTTATTTTCACTGAAGTTAATCCCACGGTTTCCATAGTTTTCATATTTTCATTACATATAACCTTTTGGGCCTGTAAATTGCATTTGTGTACCATGAAGCAGTTCATATGGCTCACCCCCACTGAAATATTTATGTTATAAACCTAATCATCACATTTGCTACATGTTAATTAGTAATATAGGTATTATGTGTGTGTGTAGCTTTAATACATTAAATTGTGTGTCGTGAAAAGAGAAAGTTCTTTGGTGTAACAGCCTACGGTAGCCCAGCCAGAAACCGCTATACAAAAGGAAGGGAGAAGTATACCACTTCTTAAAAGACCTTCCGTTGGTGATTGGTAATAACGCCCAGGCTTTCAAATACGCTAGTGCAATGAATCCACCATCCGTTTGTACTCTTAACTTTAAACGAACCCATATAAATAAATATGAAGCCTTAATTAGTAGCGGGTGGCATGCGTTAGCAGGTGAATTTGAACCAGCCAATGTATAATTTGAATTTTTAAAGCAAGGCGCAAAACATGTCCGTATTTGTGTGATTCCCGTGGGCTTGGTGAAGCCAAAGTTTATTTAATTAGAATCGCATATATGAAGAGGCGTTTTCTCCTCTGGGGTATTAGTTTTCTGTTTTCAGTTCATCAGTATATATATAAGCAGTTTAGAAGTGCAGTTCATATAATCAGTTCAGAGGATCAGATAGTCAGAGCATCAGATTCAGTTCGTCTTATTTGAAGTAGTCGCAGCTAAATTTATACTCAAGGTAGACAAGCTCTGTCGTACGCAGAATAACAGAGGACGCGAATGATTTTGCGAATAATAAATTACTTTATACACTATGTTACATCACGTAATAAATTACACAGTTGATATTCTGTCCCAGTTGTTTTGGGCACGAGTCACAAAATAGCGGAACAAAACCATTTGTCATGATGGGCAACAATACCAAAGCGATCACTATCAAATAATAAGGTGCCATTGCTAAATATGGCGATCAGAAATTAAACTTCTGCATAATTGGCAAACAACCTGTCCCCAACGACAAAACCGCTTCAAAATAGGCGCCCAACGTAGGGCTGCCATACCAATCGCTTCAACCATCGAAGAACGCCAGGCCT
The DNA here is from genome assembly GCA_030762175.1 of Metallyticus violacea. Taxonomy (NCBI): domain Eukaryota; kingdom Metazoa; phylum Arthropoda; class Insecta; order Mantodea; family Metallyticidae; genus Metallyticus; species Metallyticus violacea. Next base: position 101,584,183 of record CM060830.1, on the reverse strand, counting down.
TATAAAATAAAGTCGAGGAAAGCAATGCAGCAGTTCCCACCAAAGCTTTACCGTATACAGTGGGCTTCAGCATCCTCTATCTCCTTGGCGTAGTCCGTCTATGCCAAGCTGTGTGAACGCTCAAGATGTTCCGATCCATGATAACCACGTCCGTAGGTTATTAACCGGCTTTCGGATGCATAGATCGTTTTTAGAAATATATCTTTTTGCTTTAATATTAATTTTTTACTCCTAACTTTTTGTTGGTCTAAATATTTCTCATTTCCTCCCTTGCAGCACTATGATTGCAGTTTTGCCATGAAACATTTTATATAGAAATATATAGGGGATCACTGTACATATATTTAAAGTCTTAAGTATTTTAGTGCAAGTAAGAACTAGGAAGTGAACCGCAAGTATTTTGAACGGGAGTCCTCTAAATGAAATAGTGTGGTTTGCGAGAGAAGCCCGTAGTAAAGTCTTAGCGTTCCGCTTAAGCCACAAGCGTTGTTTACTCTTCGTTCTAATAAAAAGGCGAGAAATTCCAGCCGGCTGCGTATATCGAAAAGCTGAATTCCATTGGTGTCTTAGTACTACGTTGTATATTTAAAATAACGCCTTCAGTCTTTCGATACAAAAGAGCCGGTACTTAAGTCGCTTGAAGCGGCGTAATGAAAAGGGTAAATTAATTAAATTTATACTTGTGTAGAGACAGAGGCTTCCTCAAAGCCTCGGATGTATTACAGGTAATTCGATACTCGGGGAAAATGATTGATGAGGGCGGAAATTACTAGAGGCAACTTTAAAAAGGGATGAAGGCCGCTCCAAGTTTTAAGTACCGCGAGGTGTGACAATGAAAGTTTATAGTTTAGAACACGAAGTTTTCAGCACTTTACACATTCTTTGAACAAGGTAACCGTGGAGAACAAAGTTGCCAGTAGGAGAAGAAGTTCAGTATGACCAACTGTAGAAACGCGGAATGTGCTATGTTTCGCTATATTTTAGCGATAATTTGTTGCAAAACTGAATAATTATATTAATTTTTAATTTACTAACGTAGTTAATTCGATTTTTACAAACATTTCTCTTATACTTCCTTTACAAGCTTTTAGATTTTAGCCCGTTGCATATTGAAACAGTTCTTACGGCCCACTCTCTCTGAAATATAAATATAATACATATGTTGTAAGCCTAATCGTCATATTTTGGTGTATTTTAATTGGTAATGTAAATACTATGTATATGTATATCATGAGTTATAACTTCCAAATGTTAATCGTATATCGTCAAAAGAGAAAGTTCTCTGGTGTAACTGCCTACGGTAATCCAGCCAGAACGAAGCAGAGTCCTATATAAAGGAAAGGGATCAGTGTTCTGCCACCTCTTAAAAAAACCTTCCTCTGGCGATGATTAATAAAGTCCAGGATTGGGGTGTTAGGACAATGAACTCGCTAGTTAACTTTAAACCAACCAAATTTAAATTTTCAAATAACAGCGGGCAGCACAGTTTGCAGGTGACTCCCATGTTTAGTTAGTTTGAATCGAATACATAAGGAGGCGTTTGCTCCTCTGGGCCACTCAGTTCATAAAAGCAGATCAGTTAATAGGATCAGTAGTTCAGTTCGGATACTTCAGTTCGTATTTTAAGATTTACGCTCACGCAGAATAATCTCCACAATCGAAGCGGGCATTACAATAAGTTCTACTTGGGACACATTTCTCAGTTCGTCTCATTGAAAGTAGAGGCAAATAAGTCTATACTAGACGTAGTTAAGTTCTACCGTACGCAGAACACCAGAGGACGCGAAAGATCTTGCGAATAATAAATTATAATACATATAATACATATTCAGATCTACTCGTCTACTATTAATGCAATTAATATCATATCCCAGTCCTGTTGAGCACGAGTCACAAAATAGCGGAATGGAACCCTGAGATATTGTCATGAAGCGTGGGCAACAACACCAAGCGATCAATAAACAATTAACGATACTCCGCTACAAAATATGGCACTAAATCACTTCATATTTGGCGATCAACTTGAGGATGCCATACACCAAACCCCTTCGATATGTAAATGGTCAATCCATCTTTGGTTAGATCTTCCTGTACTATTCCACCTTTGTGATTTGTAACCTAACTCTCTTCTTGTCAGCTACAAGGGAGTTGCCGAAGTTTTGAATGACAAAGTCATTCCCGGTACCTATTTAGGAAATTTTCTAAGTTAGGGAGATCTGGAACGGGGTTCACCCAGTCTCGTGAAGACAATTGAGAAGCTGCCTAATGGAGAGGTGGCGATCTTCGATCTCGCAAGCCGCGCGATATGATGTGCTGATAACATACCCCTGCAATACTGCCCATTACCGATGATGACATGTGACGGAAATAGAGAGCGCAGCGGTCGTCGCGGTAGGTCAACGGCCCTCTTTGGACTATGCCGACCCATAGAAGATATTGTTTTATTTGTAGCTAGTAACACTACATTCCTTACCTGTTTATTTCATTCATAGTACATTTTTGTAAAATATTTCGTTATCAGAAAGTGTCACACAGTCATCTGCATACAAAAGGCCGGAATAAAATTCTTTTTATTACCGTTATTAATATTTAAATTTTGTAATTGCTATTTCCTTGTCGAATGAAATTGTCAATTAAACAATTGCAGGGAAATTCAACATCCTTGTCAGACATCCTTGTTAATATGTTCTTCAGAAATTGGGTCTGATAATTATGCTTACACACATTTTGAATTTGTTGTGTATTTTCGTAATATTCTAATTAAGGACAATGTTTTCTACCTTATTTTACACAGATTTCTTACAATGACTTTATAAAATACTTTGGAGTAGTCAAACACAAAATATATGCTTCACAGTTACATTCTTTTCTTTTTTCCCTCATTATGTTACATTTAATTATAAAAAAGCTAATTGCTTCCAACATTCTATAATGCTTTAAAATTTCTTTAAAGCAATTCTTTTTCAACAGTTGCACGTGCATCTGACATGAGAAAGGGAGAGAAATAAATCATGGAACTACGCTTTACATGTCTATTAAAATGAATATTAACTTTTATATTAAAACTAACAAATTGTCTTTTGGTATAAAGAAATTTCTTCACAAAAATATGAAATTTTAAAATATTCATTTTCCTCATACAGTTCCATTCTTAAAGTCTTAACATCTTATTATTATTATTTTTTTTTCCTATTTTCTTATCTCACAAAGCTGAATGTGCTTTGCCATGCTTACTGTATATTGAAGGTTTTTTCTAAATTAAAAGTTTTTTAGCAGTTTATGCAATACGTTATTTAACCATTGGAAGAAGTCGCAACCCATCTGCTGCATCATTTCTGGATATCTCTATCTAAAACTCTTTGGGTGTCAATGCTAGATTGAAAGCGAAATACATCACAGAATTCTTTCATCTTCGAAAACAAGTCATAGTCGCCAGGACGTATGAAGAAAAACTTAATATTCACAGTGCTCCAGATTTCTTTCTGTCTTCATACGCTGCAACTTTCCAACTTTTGTTAAGATCCACTCAGAATTAAAATTAAACATGTCGGTCTGGCAAATGTAAACTTAACGCACGTAGCATGCAACTGAAACATTCTGAATGGAGCACGGAAACTTATGAAACAAAGGAAATCACAAATGAAAACAAATGAACCAACAAATTATATAAATCGCAGCAGCATACATGCAAATGCAAACTATGGTAGCCAATTTACTTAGTATTATATACCGAGAGTGCCAAAAAAGTAAACACACTTTCACAATAGATATCTATTTAATATATTTCAATGATGGACCGGAAAACAACAGTAATTTGTGGTATGAAGTTCTGTAAACAGATGTGACTCACATTACGTTATGCTAGTGTTGCTACAGCAAAATGGAACCAAGATTATCGTTGAACAGCGGAAGGCAATTTTAAAGTGGTATTAGAAAACCGAGAATATTATTGGAGTTCAAAGGCAATGGAGACGTGTGCAGAACAGAACACCAACGCGAGTAACATTTGCACGTATTTGAGACAACTTTGAGACTCCGTGGTACTGTATACGATGTTCACAAGGGCAGATCTGGGAGACCTCGCACAGCAACAAGCCCCGCGCACTGTATCCAAGGCACTGGATAGGCCGAAGAGGTCCGATTGAGTTTCCACCGTGTTCTCCATCTAACCCCGTTGGATTTCTACCTATTGGGAACTCTTAAGGACGTTGTATACCGTAGAAAACCAGCTACACTGACAGCACTTCGGGAAGAAATTGAAACGGCATGTGCTGCAATCGCTGAGGACACTTTCACAAACGTTGCTCAATCAGTAGTTCAACGTACTCAGAAGTGTATCGACGCCAATGGTGGGCATTTTGAGCAACTGTTGTAGTTGTAAAAGTCTAAGATGATTATTGTTCATCATTTTCCGTTTGTGTGAATTCAGCTTTGTTATGTTAACACAGTTTATTGTTTGCTTTAAGTGTGTATACATTTTTGGCACCTTCTGTATTTAAAAAAACCGGACACCTCGGCGTCGACATTTGTGGGTTCACTCCTTGAATCAAAGATAAATTAACAAAGGAAAAGTCTAAAATGTACTAAATGAAATGCAAGATTAGAGATGATAACTCGAAGCAAACGACCCTGCAAAGTTTGTAGCGCATTAAACCTTGCGTCGTTGTTAATAAATAGAGCAACCCAACCCCATTACCCGAAGCCCTCCACCTCAATCTCTCTTTTCATTTCTACATCTTTTTAGGGTGTATTTTTTTTATCATACTCAGGCATATGCCAGACATAATATTATGAGCTTCTCGTCAAACGAAGCCATTTTCGTTAGGTTTCACACATACGTAAACATAAAAGCTTGGAACTCGCTTTCATTGTCAATGTACTTTTGACAATGCGGACCATAAGGGCACGAAAACCCCGCATTTTCAGTTTCTTTATGAGCAGAGGTTGCTGGCAGTGACAAGAACAATGAAACTTTCCACTGTATCCAGTGCCTGTCTTATTCCAGTAAAGCTCCTCCTTTAGGTTGTGCAGTTCCTAGACAATCTGTAGTTCAGCATTACATTTCAGAACTTTACAATTCTAATGGACTGTTAGGTTTCTGATTTATCTTATGTGGAGATTGAAAAAGAACCATTGTGTATATTGTTTGAAAATTGTTCAAATTAGATAATCATTGTTCAAACACATTTTAGAGAACGATCATGCAAGTGGAGCGAGGGTGCAGAAACACCCTGTGAGGGCGCCTGGCGGGAGAGCTAAGCTCAAAGAACGACACAGTAGCAGCAGCAGCACCAACCTAGCGAAGCGAAGGAGACTTAAATTGTGTTAGCTTTTGTTGGAGGGGCTGGGAGGGGGGACCTGAGAGAAAAGATGTCCTCACGCATGAGACGCATTTTCGCAAGAGTTACGGAGTGCCTTGAAGCCAAAAGTCACTGTGCGCCACTTGAGGAAGAGCCGGTAAGAAATATGGAGGGGAAACCGGAGCTTGGCTTCATAGTTCGTAGAATTCCTGCTGTGGAATCGCAGAGCCAACATTTTTGTTGCTGGCACACGATGTCAAATACTGAAACGTTTTCTTCAGTGTTAATAGTTAGCAATTTATTACCGTTTTAAATGTTGAGTATTTAAAAATAGACAAAATCTTCTCGTCCAGCTAGTTAATTTAGCCCATTTTTTAATTTTTCTTCCTTTTATCTGAGACCTTTAGATTTGATACATATTAAGTACACCTAACAGACAAAAAATACCAAAATTAATTTATAGTTTTTCCTTCGGAAAAGTACAAGGTCTGAAAAACTACTGTCTTAAAGTATCATGGCATTTTGTATTTTTACAGAATTAGGTAAAAACATTTGATAAAATCTTCACAATATAGTTTTAGTGTTTGAACTTTTATTGCCCTTAATAATTTTGAAAGTTCTCTTAGGTATGATACCGTCCTTTGTACTCTATCAATTGTGAGAAATTAATTAGAATATATGTAACATTTTATTTCGGCTAGCTGTAAGTGAAGGGTTCTGTAAATGTATAAAAATGACACGAATTGCAGGAATTCTCGCTCGGGCAACAGAGGGACGTTCTGGCAAACAATAGAGTAAGTTCTTTTTGTTCATTGGAAAGGGGTTACTTTTCTCCTGGCAGGTATGTTGGAAAAGACACGAACGCTGATAACACCTGTGCTACCGTTAAAGGACGTTGAACTCTAACGTACGGTAGAAATTGAAATTGAACGGTAGACAAATCGCCAAGTTATTACGTTCAGATAATCTGACTATCCAATAATATGAAAGTTGCATGATGTCACCGACAGCCTATAAGGCTGTCTAAATCCATAGTGGGGGGAAAATAGAGCGTCCATGTATACCGAGGTCAAGCGAGTCTTATTGAGTATATGAAACCGCCTCTTTTTTGGGGGAGTCAGAATCTAGTCTTGGGAACTCGCACTGGAACATCAATGTTCCAACTTCACTTCTGCTTGGCGCTTCTGTTCAGCAGTCAGAAAACTACAGTATGTCAAGTATTATAGCTCCGCGTGTCTGCCAAATGTCTTATTACTGCGATCCTAAGAGAAACGCCCTGGTACGCACTTGTTGGTTGAATAAGCGACGTCAATCCGCACCTTTAATTCCCCTCACTCAAACAGGCACTTTAAAGTCACAAAAACCAGAAACATTTCTGTAGATCGACAAGAAGAGTTGTTTAGTGGTGAGCTGTTTCTACATATAATCAAACTTACATCACCATTCTTCCCGCCACGCATTCAAACTTTGGCCTACCAACGTGGTCAAAGCAATTAACACCCACGCGAGCCACCATCCAATAACTCCTTCACATATTACTTGGATAATCGTATTCATTAATTTCGCTCAGATTAGACAGTGCATTTAAAATGACAGTAAGTGGCGTTATATACTTCGACACATAAAATTACCTTGCAAACCTAAATTTGTAAGCAACAAGATAACAACCGTTTATATTATTAAAAAAGTTTCCAAGGTAGTACGAAAAAAGAATAAAGTGAAAATAAAAAAAGTGTCTTACCTTATGTTGGTAAGAATTGCTGACAAACATATATGAAATTGTGTCATAAATGCAAAATTGTCTAATATTACTCGATTTTCAATAGTTAATTTCTGTTTATCTCAACATTTAGCATTAACTACTACTACTCTAGAAACTTCAGTTTGAGAACCTTGTGCGTGTTCCTATACACAGGGTGTAACAAAAATATTGAGAAGTTCTGGGGGAATTGTTAGATACATGTAATTTTCTTCTCTATTCAAGTTGATGCTTGTTTTTTGGTATTCAATTCACAAAAGGACGACTTACTCCAAATGAAATTATACAGTGATTGGATGGTATATATGGAGAAGCATCCCTCTCATATTTTGCCGTAAAAGAATGGGCCAAACTTTTACCATTGGGTCGAGAGAGCATTGAAGACGAAGAGCTTGCAGATCGGCCCTTGGAAGTGCTCACTCCTGAAAATATCGCTCTTTGGAAGGAGAAATTATGAAAGACCGGCGGCTCAAAGTTACAGAAATAGCAGCAAGGTTGGGCCTTTCTAAAACAACAGTCCTTCGAATTATTCATGAACATATAAACATGAATAAGGTTAGTGCAAGATGGGTGACTAGACTTCTTTCCTCAGTCCAAAAGCAGCAACGAGTTATCTGTTGTCAGGCTTTTTGGAGCTCTGCCGTGGCAACGAGGGAGCAATTCTGTAAACAAGAAATGAAATTATGGTGCTCTACTATGACCCCTTATCCAAAAGAGATCGAATCAATGGAGTGGCGTAAATCTGGCGAAACGCGGCTCTAAACGTCAAGGTCACTCAGTCAACTAAGAAGATCATGTCCACAATCTTTTAGAGCTGTGAAGGAATACTCTTCATTGACTTCAAGGAGGGTAGCACGACAGTAAATGGAGAGTACTATGCTTGCCTACTGCACAGACTACGTGCTTCCATCAAAGAGAAAAGACGAGGAAAATTAAGTGGTGGTGTGCGTCTTCACGACAACGCACCTTTACATACAGTTCTTATTGCAAAGAAACTATGAAGAAATGTGACTTCAAGGAGATAGACCATCCACTCTACAGCCCAGATCTAGCTACCAGTGACTATTTTCTCTTCTCAAAACGCAAGGATTTTCCAGGAAGTAAATTTAAGTGTTACGAAGAAATGATGAATGCTTTTTATGCCCATTTTGCAGACAAAACTTCTGACTACTTTTGGAGGGAGGAAGGGAGGGATTGAAATGTTAATTCAAAGATGTGAGAAGTGTATTGCAATAAAGGGTAACAATATTGAAAAGTGAAATATAGTTTTTGTCTTTATTATACCTAGAAAATGGTTAGGCCGGTAACTTATGGACTTACACTCATATCTAAGGTAGTGATTGTTGCGGTGCTCAGATGCCTTGAATAGATGTCATAATGGCCATTTTAGTCAATTTATGGAGGTTGACGTATTTTATTAAGGAAAAAACAAATAAAGTAAGTTGTCGTTAAACGTTATCGTCACGTGTAAGTTATGTTAAAAAAAAGCAGCAGCAAAAAAAGAAACTCCTTTAATTTATTTCTCTGTACACCACAATATGTGTAAAATAGATACTAAACTTGTGACCATAATTTATATGATTTTTTGGGGGGTTTGTTTGTCTTCAGGTTCACTTGTTAATTCTCTAAGATCTTATTTTATTATATGCTGTATATAGATACTCTAAATATGAAAAATAAAGATCAATTTATCTAAAATTATTAGAACTAGAGAAGAAGAAATAAAACGTTTAACCAGTCACACAATTGACGCAATACTGGGTGCAGCATAATGACTATTGCATTGTATGGACACCTTATGTTTCGAACACCTTGCATTTTTCTTGCAGATCAGAAGAAATGATTCACGACAGGAAAACAAAAAATGGGCATTTTTAAAAGCGAACAAGCCCAGGTTATGAAATGCTCTTTTTGTGCTCCCTCCTCCTATTCGTCTGCTGTGGCCACAATCGAGAACTTCAATATTCCACGTATATGGCGACGAGTTCAAAACATTGAAAACTTCGACACAGATAAAGCGAATAAGCTGACGAAATCAGCGTTTTGGAAAATTCACTGAGGATATTACAAGAGCTGAAAATTGCACGTTGAAGGCCATGGAAAACCGCTCGGGCGTGAACTATAATTATCTAAGCGAAATATTTTTATTCTCCGAAACGAGAAAGCTATCAGCCCGGAAGTTACAATTTCATGTTCGACTCGAGAGCACTGCCATAATCAGGTGGTTAAACATTAGGCAATGTGGGATGACAGACAGTTTTTTTTTTTTTTTTTTTTTCCCCTTTTTCCATTCGATGTTTCTGAATTCTGTGCTCACTCTCATTCAGTTGCGCAATCGTCGAGTTGTACCAACGCTTGTGGCCGAGGTCGTTAGGATCGACCTCTCTGACCGATTGTTTCCAGGCTTTCCTCAGTCTTCATAAATGTATGAAGGGAAAATACCATAAACTTAGAACTGGGACGCTTTTTTCGTTAAACTATTGTTTTCATAATTTATCATTTTATCTCATATATCACTATAATCGCCTTTGATGCTTCAACAGTAAAAACTGGCATTAAACATCAGGTAATATCTCTGCAGTAATTAGAAAGTACGAAAACTAGATTAAGAAACTTTTTAAGTATAAACTTTTTGAGAAATAAATTACCAAAAACTTAAAATATATTATGAATGAATTACACGTTCGTGGTCTAACACATATACAGAAGATCACGAATTTTACTTTCTGTTGTTAATACAGAGAGTAAACTTTGATGTTAGAGTATTTGTACTTTTGTTCTTAAAAGTTCGTGTGTAAAGCCATTTGAATTAGATTGGGTACAGTGTGTTTAATGAATGATTGTACTCATCGTGATGTCACAAAATGTTATAAAAATAAATACTTTTGACTGAGTTTAAAACTGACACATCGAAAAATATTAAGCAAATCAGCCCCACCGGCTTCATGGATTTTAAAAAAAAAAAAAAAAAATTAAACGCGGGAGAGAGCTTGCTAAATTATTACAGCTGTGCATGCAAGTAAAAAATTGTCGATAAAAGGCATGTTATGCTATTGCAAGATTTCTGAGTAGAACAAATTTGCAGTTTGCAGTTAAAGCGTAACTAGATATGCTGTAACTCTGCAAGAATTGTTTATTTTATCAGCACACATTTTTGTTGAGTTTTTTCTACATATATAAATTTCATGCAGTCCAGTCACTGATAAAGCGTTAAATTGCTATCTCCGCATGAATTCTATGCTTGAATGTTTAGTTACAAACAATTAAGAGAAATCGAAAGACGTTACACGTTTCCGATGTATATTTATTGCGGTAAGGTAAGGGGACTATTTGTTCCACCGCCACGGGTGGCCGAGGTCGTTAAGACGCAGACTCGTAGGTGGAAGATCCGGGATTCGATTTCCACCTGGACGTCCTCCTTGTCTATTTTTTTCCAGGTTTTCCTCAGTCTTCATAAATGGCAAATGCCGGGGAGGTACCCTAAACTTACGCCCGGAACGTTTCCTTCCTAAGAAATATCCTTTCACAATTTATCATTTCATCTTATGTATATCATACTATCCACTGCCTGTAGTTCTTCAGTAGTAAAACCAGGCGTTAAACACTATTAAAAAATAGACTATTTTTTCCGGAGACAGCTTTCAAATAAATAAGCCAAAAACTTAGGCCAACCATAATACGCCTATATACCGTCATAGTTTTCTTAGAAATAGCGGACATTATTCGGTTCCCAGCTGTGTAGGCTGAGGCTCGCCGAACTATCCTAGAGGGCTATCAAAGTAGTGCTGCGTTTTATAATAGTTTACTTATGTGAAAAAGCCTACTCATTTATGAGAAAAAGTGTAGAAATCGTTCTCAAATATGAATTGAGAACAATTAGGAATGAATAACGTTAAAAATGCGTAATATGGGAATTTACGACTTTAAACTTTGAGTTAATTTTAACTGTCCGCGGTCAGAGAAAATTTGGGAGCCACTGCTAAAACAAATTCTTAAAATTAGGAAATATTCACTAAGTAAGCTAATATTTTATATCTAATTACAGTATTGCCTATATAAAACGCCCTTTTTCTCCTTTATTTTTTTTAAAATATCACTTCATTTCTTTTAAAAAAAACTATCATAAATGCCTATATCTATTTATGACGTAATCGTGACAGAATAAGGGGAAGGGTTAGATGTTTGGTAACAAGAATAAATTAAAGTTGAAAAAGCTGTAAGCAAAACTTTTCCTCCCTTAATGAAAATAGCAATCTTTTAAAAGAATAACGAATAGTGGATCCTCGTTTACGGAAATCTCTCTTTAATGAATTTATACTTAATTCAGTCACAAAGTAAAGGATATATCGCGTTGCATGTTCCTCATATTTACAAAGTGTGTTGCTTCTCAGATGAAAGCATACTAGTTATTGAATAGTAATATTGAATTTATAAAATTATCCAGCTATTTGTATCTGAAGGCCTGGCAATTACGCGCTACCAAAAAGGCAATTGAGCTTTGGGAGCAGCAAAATTTTGAGCTTAATTTTTCTGGGGCGACAGGGTAATAACAAAGCTATAGACTAATTTTCAAAGAACCAAACTAATGAAAAACTATTTACAATAGTTTTGAATCTAGTCGAGCAACATTTAGTTTAATAATACTTTCTTTTGTTCCAAAGGCCTAGAAGCGAGAAAAGAAGAAAAAAAAAGAAGAAAAAGAAAACTTTGCTCTATGGTGGCAAATATTTTATATTAGATAAAATTTAAAGCAACACCGACAAGCTTCAAGAATGGAACTTCTGAAATAATATTTAATATTTGAATTTGAATTCCTTTCTCTTTATATCAACATACAATTTTAAATATTATAATAAGATCCATATCTTCGTCAATTCCATAACACTAGCTGACAATATAAAAGTAACACTTACCATTATGACTCTATTACAATATTTTAATTCTAAATACTACATACAACTATATCCTATACTTGTGAGTTGCTTATTTCCTGAGGACTATATACACACTAACACCAGGTTATTTGTGTATAACAATCCTGTTTCTAATGCTAATTTACTCCTAATCCCTCTCCATATTCAATTTATCAATCATTGACTATCTGACCATTCTTTATCATTTCTCTTTCATCTTCTCTAAACACACTGCAATATTCATAAATTATTATATTTCTAATGTTACATTTCTTTCTGTCATTCTTATTTATTTCTATCCAAGTTTACCTAAATAGTTTCCTGTCACTTATATTTCCTTCTCTGCTTTTACAGTTCAAATCTTCTTAATTAAAATTTCCCCATCTAAATTTTCCCATTTTTATCCCAAACTTTTTCTTTTCATAACTTTGTTTGATTACAATATAACAAATAATGAAAATCTCATTGGTTTCTCCTATTAGTAAATGAGAGTCGAAGTTGAACTATCTTGAAAAATTAAATTCATTAAAAATAAAACTTTTCAATCTATGCTAGTATATGCTTTAATTCGAAAATAAAATTTCAAATATTATCAAAGTATCAAAGTATTTGGTTTAAAATTAGTAACTTGTATGAATCACACAATCTGAGTAGGTAAAAATATATATATATATAATAGTGTTTAAACCCCCGTTTCAACTACTAAGGCATTGCAGGCTGTAGGCGTGATGAAATGTTAAACTGGGAAATTATTAACTTTTTTAAAGGAAATAAGCCTAAATTTAGGGTATCTCCCCAGCATTTGCCATTAATGAGGACTGAAGAAAACCTGGAAATTACCTAAATTAGGAAGGACGGTCCTGTAGGGAATCGAACCCTAGACATCCATGAATCCGTTCCTTAACGACCTCGGCCACACAGGGCGGTTGTAAAGAGAAATGACTGTGTAATATTAAGGTTTTACATTTTAAATATGTTTTTAAAACATTTAAATTAATATTTTGAAGGCATCTTTTTTCATTCAATTTATAAATCACTAGCTGCCAGAGGGGATGAAAACACTTAAGTCTATTAGCAGCAGCTCTAACCCAAATCCATTCTCAGGTGGTTTTAATGACGAAGCTCGGAAAACATTCGTACTGCGGTATTAAATTTTACATTAACACCTAATTGCATAATAATTATATTGTTTTCATGTGCATAACTAATTTCTGGGCAACGTTATCGAATTCCTGGCATTGTTTTAAATGAAGCGATAGTTCATAACTCATACATACAAAATAAAAGTTATATGACGCTTCTGTACTAACAAATGCAAACAAAGTTAAAAATTTATGATATTCTTTTCATGCGTAGGGCTACGGGAAAGTTTGGGAAAGGAAATACTTCCGTTAAATTCACACAATAATTACCGCTGTGAACTACCTTTTATTTATTTTTTGTAATATTATTTTTATTTTTCCTGCATGAGTATGTGCATTTTATATCCAGTGTTAATTTATTTATGCTCTTTCTGGTAAACTGGAAGTAGAATTCCGGTGATGAAACTGTAAAACAAAAGAGCAACAATGCCCGCTTGACCAGTGTTTTACTAGCTGCCCACTCCTTTTCTCTCGCATTTGTTATCTTTGTGTCCTACCTCTCTGTCCCTCCAGCTCCATTCCACATTTTTTTTTCCCTCCATTTCGTTTTGACGCAGAGGATGCGAAAAACTGTAATCAAGTTAATATCGGTGTATTAATGCTGCAAATGACCGGATACGAAATTGAGAGTTGGATTAACGCACGAACACACATACACACATACAATGGGGCGCCATTAAGTTCGTTAAAATTAAACCATATGTACGGCGGTTGTCAAAACTTGTTATTAGGCCCTGTCAGAAGGGCTCGTTGGCAAAAGCTGGGATTTAAAACAACATACGTCCAATTTTCGGCCGAATTGTTCTTTAATTATGTTTGTTTAAGCGGGCATTGGTGGAATTATTGGTGGTGCAATGGCAAACAACTGGCGAATAAAGTGGCGAACCTAAAAGAAAATGAAAGTCGAGGTCGTGTTGAGTGTCACTTTTCTTTGAAATGTGCAAAGCATTACGCCCATCGTTACTTTGAGCTCAAATGCAGTTAAATAACGTTATTTACAGTTCTCTATATGGGGAAATACTTCAGTGAAAGTATATTGGAGCAGTGATTTCGCTCAAAATTCCTAATAACCATGAAAAGCTACTCAAAGTATTGAAATGTCTTTTTACATCCTATTTTTTCAGTATGTAAACTGCGGTTTTGGTTTTTCTAAGCCTTGCGTTCTATAGTATGATGCTATATTTTTCTCAGCAGCTGAAAATATAAACCTTTTCAGAGTTGTTGAGCATTCTTCATTAAGCATATATAGGAGAGAGTAATTGAAATTAAATTAGCGTTACTAAACAAGAATAATTTTCACAGCCGAGAAGAAAATTACAAAACAAATTGAATGAAGTTTTGCAGGATAGAAAAAAAGGGACTGCATTAAAGATTCACAAATCAATATAAAAAAGGTTAATCATTGATTACAGAGGCAAGGCAAAACTAAGCTTTGGTTTCGTAGAATAAACTGTAAAAGGTGTTTGGACACGGTGGAGGGTGGATAAAATGCCTTGCTAAAGAAAAATTGTAAAAACGTTTACCTAGAAAAGTGGTAGTGGTAGACCAAGAAATAATGGAAAAAATTTGCAGCAGGGTGATTGGAGTGTTAGAGGGAAGAAAGAAAGAATGTGTGTTCTAATATAGCTATAGAAAGAGAAATCCACTTTAAATTGTAACAATAACTTTACGACCTGTTATTGGAATATTAATAAATAATTAAAATCTTCTTTAATAATAACATTTAAAGGAACCCGTTATTAATATTTAAAAATCTTTGTATTATAAAGTATGCACACATGTCAAATACGTTTAGAAACTTTATTACGCCATTGCCATTACTTTTAAAATCATTTATATTTGTTACTAACAGAGCCCGGAAGTGCTGGTATTAATTTTGGCTAACATAGGAAGGCAAAACACACTTAAATTCTGAAAATAGGCAGTAATGTAATTAAAATGGACATTAATTAATATTTTAATAACTATCACTCATTAATGAAAATAGATATTTAATAATTTCTAAATCGGATAATTAAACTACTTAAGTTTACTTCTCTTGGTTACCAGCAACAACAAGATGTATTTTCAAGGTGCCAACTATTATAATCAACCACTTGTGAAAGAGAACATTTTTCATCATGGTGATTAGAGCTTAAAAAAAAAAAAGCTAGTTTGGAGGACTCATGCTAGTTACAACAGAACATTAACCTTTCAGGACATCATGGAAATATTGATCAAGGCAAAGTAAAGTAGTTTTGAATAGTCCTGGCTAATGAGCAAAAGATGCACAGATGTTTCTGGTCGAGTTCATGAACTATTTATGCGTATATAGGGGAATTAGGTTAGTATCTCTCTTACTTCCGTGCGGACTCGTGAGTGGGAGGTCTGGGATTCGAATCCCGCCAGGACCGTCCTACCTGACTGAGGTTTTTTCCAGGTTTTCCTCAGTCTTCATAAATGGCAAATGCCGGGGAGGTACCCTTAGGTCTGGAACGTTTCCTTCCTTAAAAATAAATTCTTTCCCAATATATCATTTTATTTCATGTATCACCAGTGTCCATCGCCTGTGATGTCTCTGTAGCAAAAACGGGCGTTAAACACTTTTCATTCATTCATTCATTCATTCATTCTTACTTCCGTACTGAACATATTGTAGAGACGGTTTAAAGCACGGATGTACTACTCCTATATTCCTCGCATGCAATTGTTTGTCACATTTATGCACCCACTCAATTTCATAGAATTCTCTCGCTCAATTCGATACAAGATAATTCGTCAGGACTATTAAAAACTATGTATGCCCCAGGTAAGCGTACGTTCCTTTCACTAATGAATGTATTTAAAGAACTTAAGGGAATGGAGTGAGGTGAAATTTTTTGATTGCTTGAAAAGATGTAAATGTATAACAAGATTCTCAATATAGATATTTTTGTGATGTGAACATGGCGTTTAATTTTTTAAACTTTTTTCACTTTGATATATAGAAATTCTTTATATGTTTTTTAAAATGCGTAAATAAGGGCAGAAATTTTAGAGATATCCATAACAGAAAAAAATTAAACCTTAAAATAGGCAAGAGAAGCCAAAATCAATAAAAAGCCAAATGAAAACTGGTTCTGCCGACCCAAATGTACGGAAACGTATCTGATTCTTAAATACATCACCCAGATAGAAAAGCATTTTGCCTCACTTCCGGCTCCGGTTATTAGTATATTATACCTTAATATTTAGAATTTTTAAGTTCCTGTGTACAATGAAATATTTCATCATGATGAAACTTTTGGATTCACTTAATGCTGATATAAATAATGAAAGTCTTACACAATTACCTAATTTCTGTTAGTTATTTTTTATATTTTTATTTACATCACAATGCTTTATTTTCTGTGTAGTAATTTATCCAGTTAAAGGACAAGGCGACCCTATGGAACAGCTTTGCCACACCTTTACTGAAAAGTATGTAAAATGAGGAATTCAGCAGCCCAGATGAGTACGGTATCTCTGGTAAGACATGACGAATCAGAATGAAATACAATACTGGGAACCCAGGGATACAGTATTTGAAAGATCATACCATTTATTTTGTTATTTTATTTTCACAGATATTTACTATGGGATACTTTTAAATTTCTCAAGTGCTCGAAATATACTCGGTCAACATCGCAGCATCGCTGGAACCTCCTATATATAAGAAGTGGTATCCAGAATATTCGGGACTGGTGCTGCCATCTGGTCAAAAACTTACTTTGAGACTAATGACCACCATCACTCCCGAAGTATTTCCCTTGCACGCGTATACACCGGTCCCAGCGATTCTGCCATTTTCCAAGGGCATCTTGGACGTCATGTTCTTTGAGGGTGTTTAACACACTCAGCGTTTATTCTTGAATCCTCTCAATTGTGTCGAATCGACGTCCTTTCAACTTGGTTTTCAGTTTGGGGAATAGAGCGAAGTCGCAGGGTGCCAAATCAGGCGAGAATAGTGGGTGAGGTACATCTGTTCATGCTGTTTTTCGGTGCGCCTTCTGATCTGCTGTCAGGATCCTTGACACAAATTTTGCGGTGACACGATGCATGCCCAATTCATCAGTTAAAATTCGTTGGCATGTCCCATAACCAATTCCCACTTTATGAGCAAGGTCTTCATTGGTTCGACGTCGATCCTCACGAACGAGGTGTTGAACTTTGGCAACAATGTCAGGCGTTGTGCAGCTGACGCGCCTACCGGTGTGAACATCGTCTTCAAGTCGGTCCTGGTGGTGTAGTGGTTACCATACTTGCCTCCTAAACCCAAGATCGCGGGATCGAACCCGGCCACCGTCACAGGTGACTGAGGTCGTTAAGTCGCGTACTCGTGAGCGGGAGGTCCAGAGTTCGAATACCACCAGGACAGTCCTCCCTGATTGAGGTTTTTTCCAGGTTTTCCTCAGTCCTCATAAATGGCAAATGCCGGGTAGATACCCTAAACTTAGACCTTTTACGATTCCTTCCTTAAAAATAAATCCTTTCCCACTATATCATTTCATCTCAATATCATCACTGTCCTTCGCCTGTGGTGCCTTTATAGCAAAAGCGGGCGTTAAACACTATTCATTCATTCGAACCCGGCCAGGACCGATGAATTTTTTCGAAGGTAAAAATCCTAAGTATGGCTTCTTTCGGAAGGGAAGTAAACCGTGGGTCCCGTGTCGTACATTTACGGCACGAAAAAGAACCTGAGGCCTAAAAGAGAGGCCTATGAGCAAAATTTGTCGGCCGTTTCACGCCCTTAGTTGAATGGGACGCTGATGGCCTGAGATATTAAAGAGCGTCCATAAATAAATCAATAAAAAGAAATCGTCTTCAATAGTTGTACTGCCGGCCCCAAACAAAGCATGCCACTCTAACACACGTGTAAGGCTCATGCTTTGTCCCCCAAATACTTGTTGAATCATTGCGAGGATCTCCGTAGCATTTTTCCCGAGATTTGCACAGAATTTGATGCACACTCTCTGTTCTAATCTTGGATCCATCGTAAAATCGTCACACACAGAGTATCATGAAAAGTACTAAAGAATCTCAACACATCTACCTAGCTGCATGAAACATTAAACACTCGCTCATCAGATGTGCTAGTGTTGGCACCTAGCGGTACAAAACTCTACTGCAACTACTGTCGAGGTAGCAGCACCGGTCCCGAATATTGTGGATACACCCTCGCTCATTTCGCCTACCTTCAATGTTATTAACGTCTTTTAAGATAAACTATTAGTTTGTGTACTGTATCGAAATTTCTGTCAAAACTCTTATTCCCGAAAGAGAAGTTCTTAGCTGTCAGGTCTAGTGAAAATACTCAATTACAGTACAGATGTGATAGTCACAGGATTTTCATCAGCCAACTTTACACAATCTCTCCCAATTGCAGCCGACAATCTTTGTCTTTGAAGACCTTATAAGATTTTTGAGCAGAAAAGCTTTTACAAGCCTGATTCTTTATTTCTTTCCAACTTTCTCGTATATCCTACACAGGATTAGTGTAAAAGAACCATTTTCATGTATAAATTAATCGATACATGGTTGGTGGTAGAACTAGAAGGCTGATAGTATGAATAGCCTCCTAAGGAATGATCTCTTATATAACAGAAACCTTAGTGAGGTCGCCGGGGTATACAAAATCAGATGGTAAGAGGTTCGCTGTTCCGTGCTTTAAGGAGGACACAGTAACTCAGTTGGTAGAGCATGAGCCTAGAAGGCTGAAGAGCCGCGGTTCAAACCCGTATGTGACCTGAATTTTTCTAGTCTAGGTCTTCGTTTCTAACTTAGGTCTACACACGATTAGAGTGCAGGAACAATTTTCATATGTAGAACAACTTTAATTTCAGTATTTTCATACAACTTTGTAAGGACATTCTTGTATGTGAAACTTAGATGCCATTGCACGGACCACGGATGTTAAAACAACGCTCATGTTATTCCCTGTTAAATTTACTTTTAAATTTACTATCATCCTCTGTATTTGCTTCCCAAATTAAGTGCTAAACTTAGCATTTAATTTATTCTGTCTGCGTAACCACAAAAAAAAAAAAAGTTAACTCAATTCCGAACATAAAGAAAATGTAAAATACCCCTACTATTGTTACCGACCTTTCAAATGAAATTCTTATATACATTTCTGAACGAATAATTCATAAAATCTCATCGAGGGATACAATCAACTGCGCTCTACTAACACTAAACGCTTACACGTTTATATACTCATATGTCTCTACTCATCTACGACCCCAAATGTACTTCTTATATGATTTCCACTGAAGTTTGGCAGCAGATTTTGTGTGCCCCACAAAGTTGCTGAATTCTCTCTCATAAACTGATTAAATTATGCAAATTGTATAATATTTACGACGGTAAAAACTTATTTGAATGCTAATGAAATAAACAACAAAGAGAAATAGTACTTGCACAGACAGCGCCTTTTTTGTCCACAAACAATTGAAGGAAAGATTAATAATGCACACTGTGCTTCACTTTTCTCTTATGCAGTTTTGTTTATACTTATTGTTGCGAGTTTAACATTTAAAATGGGTGTATTGTAATTGGGAATGATCCATGTTACAGGCTACTAAATGAATAAATAACGACATAAATAAATAATATCATGGTCATCATGATTATCATTATCATGAAAGCCACAACTAATTTAGCATCTATCCTATGCATTATTTACCGCTTCCGGCCACTGACAGAAACAATGTACACGCACAATGGAATTCACCAATGTATGAGGTAGGTTCGAAACCGCGGCACTGTGGCTAGCAGTTACTCTCATTTTAGTGAGCTGAACCGCATGGATTGGCTAATTTAGTAAATAATGCCCTTAAAAAAAAGAAATAGTGCTCTTTATTTGCACGAAACGATTCTCCCTTGCCTCTGGCGCACAATGTAGCAGGGATTTATGCAAAAATGTGCATAAATGCTTGAACAAAACTTGAATTACATTTTATAATTATATTTTTTCCCTTAATCTGTTAGGAAAACTTAACTTTTAATTTAAGTTGTTTATCTTTATTTTTAAAATTGTTTCACTTCATGTAATTACATTTTTTTTGTTATTGTTGTTGTTTGTTAATCATCGGATTACTGGATGCTGGGAGCGCGAAGATTTCAAGAAATTGGCGTTAAATTATCCTAAACGAATCAAGGAACTGTAACTCAACCCATATGCCATATACGGCGATTAACGCCCTGTTTTCAAAATTAAAACAGTCGATTAACTTTTACATTCTTTAGCATTATCCAATAACAGTAAAAAGCATAAATGAAACAGTTTGCATCACTGGGAAAGTTCTAGAACCATCTTTCAATTCTGCCGGGCTCACGATGGGAGCTTCTGTGAGACCCAGATATTCCTCTATCATACACAGACACGTGACATCCTCCAACATCAGTAAACTAGCACAAAGGCTCCATTTATATAATGTTCACTATAGCTAGCAATTAATATCTTTAACATGTGCCAAAGTTACTATTAACCTCAATCTTAGGCTTCAATACCTGACAATATTTTTCATATACAATTCACAAAATGTATGTGTATGTGTATATAAGTGAGAACATTTTCAAAGTCGTCAGTCCAAGTGATGTAGCGGTAATCATACTTGCCTTCTAAACCCAAGATCGCGGGTTCAAACCCGGCCAGGATCGATGGATTTTTTCGGGCATAAAAATTCTAAGTATGGCTTCCTTCGGAAGGGAAGTAAAGCCGTGGGTCCCGTGTTGCACATTTACGGCAAGATAAAGAACCTCAAGCCTGAAAGAAGAGGCCTCTGAGCAAAATTTGTCGGCCGTTTCATGCTCTGAATTGAATGGGACGCTAATGACCTGAGATGTTAAAGAGCGTCCGTAAATAAGCCAAATCAACAAGTTTAAAAGTCCAGTTGGCAGATCAGCGAAGCTACTCCTTGCCATTCGTCCTCACGCGACACGCATGGTGCCATTATCTCAAAGTCAGTTGCAAGCGAATTTTCGACACAGTCGGGCAGTTGTATTGTGCAGATGAGAAGGAAAGTTCATTAGTGTTTTGCAATGGGGGTATATTCACTGCGTTGTCGTACATTCATCTTCAAGTCAAATATCAGGTACAGATTGTCATGTGGCTGAACTCCAACACCAGTTTAATGAAACAGGTTTTGTTACAGACTGAGAAAATTTAGAAGTCGCCATGTGCTTGCAGAACTTGATGAAATAAGAACTTCCATTAAAGCCCTGCTCGTTCCCCTAGAGCTCACGATTTGTGATTTTTATCTCTGGTGAACATTAAACTAACCTCACACATTAGAGGAACTTAAAGTAAACATTCGAAACGAAGTTCCCCATTAGTGATGGGGAACTCGTGAGTCTCAGTGGTAATTTCCTAAGATGTCTTTGTGCCCGTGGATAAAAAGACAGTGTCTCGGCAGTTTTTACAATAAAAATCCACATGTCATGTTTTGCATGAACATATATTTGAGTGATCTCTTGCATAACCGACTCTGGCAGCACATATATTTTAATTTTATTAGGTGCATATTTGATTGATTATGTATTAATTTTGTGGGTCATGGACGAAAACTCTTCTAAGCTTCACTTCAGCGTGCAGCGCCCCGTTCACAGGGTTACGTGAAGGATTGATAGGACTCGCAAGCGTAGTGAAGATAAAACGATATAGAATAGGGCAAATGCAGAATCAAATACAGAGGTTCCAAACCATGAAAAGGTGAACTGCCTAGGGGAAGGAGATGATTCAGCACTGCGTCACTTGAAAATTTCAAATTACTAAAAATCAACAACCAAGGAAAAGCTGGACGGATTTAAATGATAAACCCCCGAAAACAACATTGGACAAATATTTTGGAACTAATGAAAATTGGGAATTGAGTTCTTAGATGTGAGCGGAATTAATCATTAATATCAATATTTATAAAGAGAAGTGATTAAATTATAAAATTGATATTGTAATTATGACTGAAACTAAGAGAAAATTAAAAAGGAAGGGTTGGTTTAGACAAAATTTTAATCATTTACTAGTTATGTACCAATAAGTGAAGGAATTTGTGCTGGTGTAGGTATTATGATCCAAAAAGATCAGTGGATAATTGAACAGATAGTTACAAAAAAAACTTAAAACAATAAGAAGCGTTATGAACACACGAGGGTAGGTCCATAAGTTTCCGGCCTCGCCGATAAGGATTATCCCTTTCACAAAACTCCTTATCTGGTGTCATATCTTATCTGTTAAGTAAATAATTGCAGCTGTAACCTCTGCTCCTCTGTGTACAGTTGTTGAGATATAGTTGCATAAAGAAGGCTATTTGTAAAAGATTGTAACATGTTCAAAATGAGGTATCGAGCTGTTATTAAGTTCTTCACAAAAGAATGACTTACTCCAAATGAAGTTAAACAGCAATTGGACGGTGTATATTGGGAAGCATCCTCCTCATTTTCTATCGTAAAAGAATGGGCCAAACAAACATTTTCGAATTGGTCGAGAGAGCATTGAAGACGAAGAACGTGCAGATCAGCCCTTGGAGGTGCTCTTTCCTGAAAACACTCTTCATTGACTTCAAGGAGAGGAACGCCACAGTAAATGGGGAGTACTATGCTGGCCTACTGCACAGACTATGTGCTTCCATCAAAGAGAAAAGACGAGGAAAGCTGAGTGGTGTTGTGCGCCTGTGCACACATCTCTTGTTGCAAAGGAAACTGTGAAGAGATATGTGGCTTCAAGGAGCTGGACCATTCACCCTACAGTCCAGATCTAGCTGCCAGTGACTATTTTCTCTTCTCAAAACTGAAGAAGGCCTTCGAAGAAGGACATTTAATTGTTACAAAGAAGTGATGGATGCTGTTTATGCTCATTTTTCAGATAAGACCGTTGACTATTTTGTTTGCGGGGGTGGGGAGATTTAAACGTTAATTCCAAGATGTGATAAGTGTATTGCAATAAAGGGTAACTATATTGAAAAAGTGAAGTATAGTTTTCGTCTTTATCATACCTAGAAAATGGTTAGGCCTGAAATTTATGAATTTATCTCGTATCTCGTATCTCGTATCTCGTATCTCGTAATTGGTACATATTCTCCAAAAGGCCAAAAGAAAGAGGTAATTGCGTTTTACAAAGCACAAAGAAGTAATTATTGGAAGTGATTTAAATGCAAGAATTGAAAAGTTGCAATCTACACTTTTATGAAAGATGTGGGTGGCCGACCCGAAATAATGATGACAAAAAATATATTCATTTTTTCCCAACAATAAATATTAAATTACTTTTTTTTTATCTGAAAGTATATATACAACGGAAAGTATATATGTATATATGAACAGCAAAAATAGTTAATCTACAGATTACTATATGATGATTAAAATAAATTAAAACATCAGCTAGATGATGTTGGGATACAAATCACTTCCTATTAATATTTAAATTTTTAAAATATACATAATAGAAGAATGAAAAACATTACTCGTGGTACAGAATTAAAATTAAAATAACTTCTTTTCAAAATGAATAAACAAGAACGTTGAAGTCAACCCATAGAAGCAACTAATGGAAAAGAAAACATCAATGAATATAAACAATTAAAAGTATTAATGAAAGGAACAATGGAATCCCTTGGGTTTAAAATAAAATATGTAAGAAATACGAGTAGGGATTTGTACATGTTGCGCCATAAATCACAGTACTCCTTATTTGCCTGATAATCTAAGGTAAGCTATCATTTAGTTTTGGCGTCTCCAGGTCTGCGGTGAAGGCGGCTCTCACAGCATCTTTTTGTTCATAAGTTGTTTGGTAGCGATTTGTAGTCATTATTTTTATACATCTCCATAGGCTGTTGTCCGGTGTCATCAGATCGGGACTTCGGGGAGACCGTGGTAATGGTGATGATGTTGGGGATCCAAAATATATCTGCTTTCCTTGCAAGTTCCCATTTAAAAAACCACGAACAGGTAACAGCGAAATGAGCTCACTTACCAAGAATATTTATGGCTTTGATGTCGAGATGACATAATCTGTTAGTTTGAAACTATTACTAATTATAATTCCCCTTTCTTATAAATTTAGGTTCATTATAGGAGTATTACTAACGCTGGCATTAAATCCTATGCCACAATGCAGTAATTACTTTTATATATTTGTTCTCATGTAGTGTTAACTTTTGATATAAAGAACTTGTATCTTCCTTTCTGCCTCCTTATGACACTATACTGCTATTACTGTCAAGTATTCTCAAAAACAACTAGAAAAGGTTGAAAATGTTGATTAACAGTTTTTTTTTGTGTTTAGAAGGCAAATTTATCCTAGGGAAGACATGAGTTCGATTTCCGGCTAGTTTTCATAAATAAATGCCTACCAGTGTTTGCGCTTTGGATTTCCTTGTTATGGCCACAGCCTGCGACTTCCTTACTTTGGAACACTCGAGGCGGGAAGTGTTCTTGAAGGAGAGCGCGCTGAAAGATTTACGGGATCCACGGGAAAGCTTCTTAATTCCCTGGGTATCCCCCACCTTGCCGCAGAGAGGGGAGGGTAGATAAAAAGGGGTTTTCTCGAGGCCGCACCTTATTCCTCCGTCACTTGTTAAAGCCAGGACCCTTTCCCAAAAAGAGGCCTATGTGCATCTTTTCTCCCCCTCCGTCTCGCTCTGTCACGGGAAGTGAACGATGAACTGTGAAACCAATTTTCCAAAGAAAGGAGAAAAAAAAAATAGAATGCGGGGAAATATAAAGGCCCCTCCCACCCGTTACCTTTGCAACCCCCCTTGTCGTCTTCCTCTTTTCTTTCATGGTATATTGATATTGAAGATGATCCTTTGGTGGTGCAGCGAAAAGATTCTCTCTCTTTGAGTCTCTCTTTTTTTTTTCTCCTCTCTTCCAAGGGCTTAGTGTGATTGGGGATGGAACACACAACACAGCTACTTTCCGGAGACCGTACTTCTCTCCGTATCAGTGCCCAGATGCCTGGTATTAAACCCTTTTCTCCGTGTAAAAGGAACCACTTCCTTCCCTGGTGATTATAACGACCAAGTGTGAAGATACTATACAGACAGGATTTGGGATTTCCTTTGGGAAACGGGGTTTTATAACATCTTTCCTGGTTTTTTTTTTTCGGTTAAAACGACCTGCTGGCCTTCCACGATTCTTTTCTTTGAACTTTTTGTGTGGTCGCCACTGTACTACTATAGTACAGTAGCCAAAGTTATTGTATCACAGCTGTTACGTTTATTTAATTAAAACAAGACGGTATTATGGAATGACCACAATGATAAAATATTAGGATACACATTGATTTGGGTTATTCATATAAATAATTTAACTCTTAAAATTTAGAGGGAATTAACTAACTTATCTTTCCGGTAATTCTATTCTACGTATGAACAACTTTACACATTTTAAGGGAAAAATTACAAATATGCATGCAGAAATATTGTTTCCTTACTTTATGGACTAAATACGAATACAAGAGACTAGACCCTTGCTAGAAATGAATTACAATTAACTCCTTAAATATCTATAGTGTTACGCTGTATTTATGTTATCTGGAATGAAAGACTGGTGCCTCACAATAGCATTATCCATAATTAATAGTAACGCTGGTGTAAGTTTGAGAAGATTCCATAACTAATCTTCAATATGAGTCCCATTTGGAGTCTATGGTATTCTCTTTAAATTTTCTCTTTCTTTAAAAGCATTGCTCAGCTTTCTAATACTAGGTAAGGCCTTCTGAATAGATTACAATTAAGCCTATCAAATGAAATGAAACTAACCTGGGGTAAAGAGGTATATGTGCTAGTTCTAGGGAAAAAGGTAAGATCAGGAATGGCCTGGTTTAGACAGGGAAGTTGGAAGGCTAAAAAAATAACGGATAGTTCTGGTAGGAGAATCTGCCCATTTTGTTTGGTAGATGAAGAATGAGTACATATTCTTGCCAGATGTATCCACTGAGAACGCCTGAGAAAAACACTTCGTATAAAACATTTTAAGGCAATTATAGGTCATTTGGCATATTGGGACCTGTTTGCAGAGCACATTTGAATAATTGCATGTTCCTAGCCAAAGTAAACGAAGCTAGAAGCAATTTAATTTCTGGTTAGAATGTAATAACTAGTGTAATTATAAATAACATAATATGTTTCTATTCTATACCTATAAATATCGTTCTTCCTATTTTAAAAAAAATTGTATTTATTATTATTATTATTAATTGTTCCTCTTTCTTATTGTGTATCGTACTTAAGCATGTATGATAACTTTTATAACTATAAAGGTACACCTACTACTATTTCTTAAGCTTGATTTTCCTATAGGTGTAGAAAAAGCTAAACGACTTTTAGATGGCATCTCTGCCTTCTTTTCTTACTCTTATTACCTAATGTTTAAACACACTATTAGCCATGCTTGCTGAATCAGTAACATTATACAGCAGTCTGTTAAATATTAAATCTTATTTAACATTATACGTAATTTCAAGAGCTCACCACGCAGAGGATGGGTTCACTGTAGCACTGAATTTTCGTGAAGTAATTTTTTTAGATGATAGGCAGTGGCTGCTGAAAATTAATTTAATTCAAAAGTGTGTTATGTTACTAATAAAAATTTCCGCCTCGCTACACGTTAAACCGAACTGACTCTCGAAACGTGTACAAAATTCTTGTAACGGATAACTCTAATTATGTCAGTTTGTGATGCGCAGGTACAAAACTTAAAGGTTTCGTTTTCTTAAAAATTGCATCTGTTCTGAGTAATGTTAACGATGACCATATAGTACTCTTTTTCTTGTCGTTCAGATGGCATTTGATTGCTGATTTGTTTTATATAACGACACTGTATTAACATCTCTGGTCATCAGCGTCCCATTTAATTCAGGGTGTGAAACGGTCGATAAATTTTGCCTCTTCTTTCAGGCTTGAGGTTCTTTTCTTGCCGTGAATCTGCTTACGATATGGGACCCACAACTTTATTTCCCCTCGGAAGGAAGCCACAATCAGGATTTTACGCCCGAAAAAAATCCATCGACCCTGGCCGAGATTGAACTCGCGTTTACGAACAGATGACGGTAGAAATAATACATTCTCATAATCCAAGACTTACAAGGTTCACTAATAATTAACAATATACCAGTTGAAGCAGCTCAAAAGGACAAAAAGTCACATATTCCTGTACCTTCTGCCGGAGAAACAACCGGGACATTTATTTTATAAGATTCTTTATTCCTTTTCATTGTGAAATAGTTCATAAATTATTAAAATAAATAAAACAAAGATCAATATAAAGAGGGCAGTAAACAAAACAGTTATACATTTCATCTGTGACACACAAATACGCATGCAGCACTAGCGGAGTCAGCAAAACATGGAATCGATGATATCATGCAGTAGGCTCCAGGAATGTTGCCAGTAGAATTTTTCCGGTATTTAGCACCTATATAGTAATTTATTTATTGTTAATGCTTTATTTATTGTCGTTTTGACTGAATTCTTCTCGTGACGTCTATAGATTATGGACTGAATACTGTAGGTATAAGTGTGTAGTGATGAATGACCCGAATTAATGATGACGCAAAAGAGTTGAGAGTTCTTGGCATTCGCGTCCGAAACTTTATCCAGTCAGCCTGACCTAACCTGGTTTGGAACCCAGGACCTCCAGATGGGCAGTAGCAAACACTACCACTAGACCACAGAAGCGGCCAGTATAGCTATTATTAAGTAGGTATTTTTGTTTTATTTTCTTGAGTGGCTATGGTGTGTGGTGTATATCTGCGCTTCTCAATTGCTGCATCGAGATTTATGGGAAAGGAATTTTTGGGCAGAAAAGGCTCCCTTGCAGTCAGATTTCAAAATATGAAACTGTTCATTCAAGAAAGTTATTAAACGGAACAACAAATCTGGTAGCTATGATATATAAAAGTAATTTTTTTTTTAATGGCGATGCATTTTCCATGATAATTACAATTCAATAATGGAATTTTATTTTCTTCACACTTTAACTGTTGTTTCTACTCTGCCCCTTGTTCACTGTTTGAATTTTCAACACACATTTATACTTAAAATATTAATCAAAGCCCACTTTTTACAGAACGTAAAAGGAAGTTGAAATAAGCTACAAACTTAATCACATTAGATATATAGACCTATTTTTTTCTAGAGTAATTCTCGACGTAGTTTTCTAACAGACCCTTCATTTGAAAGTAATGTCACGTGTTATTTGTTCATGTTAATTAGCAATAAAAAGTCAAAATACACATACTTGTATGTAAAAGCAATCAAAGACCACTAATTATATTATGGAATGTACCAAATTATACTACATATTTGCCGAGGAAAATATAAACATTAATGAAACCCTAATTATTCATTGTCTATTACAGATACTCTTGAAAAATAGAACCGAGCATTTTCGGAAGAAAGTTTATTGAGGGATTGTAGGTCATCATACAATACAAGGAATTAAACTTGAATGGGAAGAGACGGTCTGCTCGCCAGTCTGTGTACGGCACATTTTATCACAATAACGTAGGACTCCCAGGAGCCATTATAGTGTTTCCATAGATTATATTTCTAGAAGGATTTTTATAGACTGCAATTTTTCGTATTTTTAACATCTTCATTGTACATGTTTTCCTTTATTCTTTATTAAGAAATGAAGACCACGATTTAATTTCATGCTGCACTTTCTGATTCAAATCGTAGGGTGTTTCAGCAAGTTTTTTTTTAATTAAAACTATATCTAGTTACGTTCCATATAACCGTGGCCTATGAATGGAAAAGTCAATAGGTTGTACTTATGAACCATAGTATGAATGAGACGAATAATAGTTTAATTTGGCCAGAGCACGAATCACAAAATTTTGCAAACTTTGAAATAATAGGTTCAAGCGATGGAAACAAAAATCAAATTTTACACGAATTGATTGTTTTTTCCCGATACACTAATTTTTCTATACTAATTTTTATGGACTACGTATTTTTCCCCCCTGTATAAATGTGTTTGAATATAGAACTACATATTTTCACTTCATTGGCACCAAAAATGGACTTTAGTTTTCCCTCATATACCCTTTATATATATATATATATATATATATATATATATATATACTTTGCTTTGTTGTGATAAAACAGCGTCATATGCAAAACTGTATTTGAATAATTTTAGTGAGCAACAGCTGCTATATTTGATTGTGTTGGTAAAAGAGGAAAAATATTGTTGTGTGGCAAATGCCAAACTATTGGTATGTTAAAATATGTGTTATAAAATGTATTAATATATATTTTTATCTTTTTTCAGGTGAGTGACAAGCAGAACACACTACATTTTTGCAGTTGGTAAGTCTCGATCTAATGCATAGCAGCTAAATTTATAGGGGAATAGCTTTGGGGAGACTGAAGACATCTAGAACTATAGATGGATTATAGATACTTTTAATTAATATTGACACAAATAGAACATTTTAAACGCTGACTCATTCATCAGTTTCTAAATTGCAGGTAGCAGGCATCAAGAAATTGGGTTCACATCTAAGCCTAAGCGCCGACCTCTTATATTTTTACAGATGGTTTGAAATACGCATTTATTTAAAAGCCATACTGTAGTTAGAAGTCAATAGCACATTTCCCCTTTTCCTGGATGTACGAGGGTAGGTCCGTAAGTTTCCGGGCTCGCCGATAAGGATTATCGCCTTCACATAATCCTAATATGCTGTCATATCTGATCTGTTAAGTAAATAATTGCAGGTGTAACTTCGGCCCAAGTGTGTTCAGTTGTTCAGATATAGTTGCATAAAGAAGGCTATGTGTAGAAGATTGTGACATGTTCAAAATGCAGTATCGAGCTATTATTCAGTTCTTCACAAAAGAAGTACTTACTCCAAATGAAATTAAACAGCGATTGGACGGTGTATATGCGGAAACATCTCCCTCAAATTCTACCGTCAAAGAATGGGCCAAACTTTTTCAAATGGGTCGAGAAAGCATTGAAGACGAAGAGCGTGCAGGTCGGCCCTTGGTTATGCTCACTCCTGAAAACATCCTCTTGTGGAAGGAGAAATTATGAAAGACCGGCGGCTCAAAGTTACAGAAATAGCACCAGGTTGGGTCTTTCTAAAACGACAATTTTTCGTGTTATTCATGGACATTTAAACATGAATAAGGTTATTGCAAGATGGGTCCCTAGACCTCTTTTCTCAGTCAAAAAGCTGCAACGAGTCTTCTATTGCCAGCCATTTTTGGAGCTCTGCCATGGCTACGAGAGAGAAGTTCTGCAAACCATTGTTACAGGAGATGAAACTATGTTCTCTACTATGATCCCTTGTCCAAAAGAGAATCAATGCAGTGGTAGGCGTAAACCTGGCGAAGCGCCGCCCCTAAAGGCCAAGGTCACTCAGTCAATCAAGAAGATCATGGCCACAATCTTTTGGGACAGTGAAGGAATACTCTTCATTGACTTCAAGAAGAGGAACATCACAGTAAATCGGGAGTACTATGCTGGCCTACTGCACAGATTACGTGCTTCCATCAAAGAGGAAAGCTGAGTGGTGGTGTGCACCTTCTTCACGACAATGCTCCTGTGCACACAGCTCTTGTTGCAAAGGAAGCTGTGAAAAATGTGACTTCAAGGAGATTGACCATTTATCCTACAGCCCAGATCTATCTCCCAGTGACTATTTCCTCTTCTCAAAACTCAAGAAGGACCTCCGAAGAAGGAAATTTATGTGTTACGAAGATTTAATGGCTGCTGTTTATGCCCATTTTGCAAACAAGTCTTCTGACTATTTGGGGAGGGGTTGAAATATTAATTCAAAGATGTGAGAAATGAATTGCAATTAAGGGTAACTATATTGAAAAAGTGAAATATAATATTTTCTTTATTATGCCTAGAAAATGGCTTGGCTGGAAATTTATAGACCTATCCTCTATATAATCGAAGCTCCGGTTACTGTGTTCTGAGTCTTACTAGTAATGAAAGAGATCATGAGAAGTAACTAATTTTAATTAACAATACCGTACTTAAGCGTTTTTAGCATGGAAGCTTCTTTTTCATTACAACGTGTTCGCTGTTTTCAAGTCAGTTTTTATTTTGAAGTGACCGAAGATGATGCGTGTATGGTCGACATTTTTTGGATAATAAACTTAAATTGTTGACTTATTTTTAATTGGATCCTGAAGAGATAACTGAATTTGTAGAAAGTAGAAAACCTCACAGCCTTGATCAAAGGTGATCTGTCATTATCTTTTCAGTAAATTGTAAACAAAAGAAGACTGATAAGTGTAGAGTACGGTAGCTTTGTTGGTTAGCGCATCAGCACGGAAGATTGAAGACCCAATGTTCGGATTCCGGTCATGAACGAATTTTTTCAATTCGAGTCTTCATTTACAACCAATGTTCTACACTTGGCTGATGTAAAAGAACACATCTCATATATAAACTAACCCCTATATAGTTGGGGGCTCAACTAGAAGCTTCGGTCATAAGTACTATTAATAATAAGAATCGCTTCTTTAAAAAATGCATCTCTCATAGTAGAGAAACCTAGAGAGGTCTCCGGTGTATTAAAAAATTGTAGTTTTTTTAGATCCGTGAAGGAGGATCGGTAGATCACTTGGTTATGGTGTCGGCACAGAAGGTGTGGTTAGTTTGTGTTTCTTATTCGGTGATTATACACAAAGAACACTCATTCTGAACTGCGTGAATGGCGTTTAAAGTCAATATATGAACCTTTTGTGAAAATAATATGCTGGATTTTTAAAAATAAGTTTCAAAGCCGGAGAGAACTGGAAAGGGGGGGGGGAACGGAGAGGAACAAATATTTCTACATTGGAATGTGCAAAGTTTACATTTCACGTATTATAATCTGTTTTTGTGTAAAAATATTTAACAGCTTTTCAACAAAACCGCGGCGTCTCCCCGAGAGCATTCATAAAGCTATGTACAGAGTGACCCAATGGAACATGAAGGTTTTCAGAACCTCTTTGTGGAACATTCGTATAGAATTAAATAAAAATCATTTTTAAGGAACAAGTAGCACAATGTAATTTATTAATATCAACTTATTTCTTTAATAAAATCCATGTTTTAAGTGGGCTCCATGACACGAACACATTCGTGTAATCGGCTCGGTAAGTTTACCATAACTCGCTTCATTAGAACGTGATCAATAATTTCACGAGTTATGCTTTCTTTTAACTGTATGATGGTCCGTGGTCTGTCACACTTTCAAGTATCCCCATAAAAAATATTCTGCAACTGTCAGATCGAGCTGGCCAGGCAACATGAGCAAATCGAGAAATTATGCCTCCAGGAAACAGGATCCACATAGTGCTCGTTCTTTCACGAGCAGTGTGAGCTGTAGCACTATCGTGCTGGAATGGACAAAACTTAGTTTAAATTATATTTCTCAGAGGGGTATCGAAAACAGGTATGGTATAGTGAAAAAAGTCGAAAGACGCTTGTCTGAAATAGACCAGCAGGAAATTAGGGAGCGATGCATGCAGAAGTCATCTCTGGACCTGCAGAGTAAATTTAATACTAGAAGGGGTAAAAATCCCTATATCATGGAGTTAGGCATGAGACAGAAATCAGGAGGCTGGAAGGCTCGTAGGGTTGTTGAAGAAGGCAGAGGGATTTGCCCATTATGCTCGGAACCGCAAGACTGGGTGCACATTTGAATAAGGGCGCACAAATAGAAGATGGTAGGATACATTTCTCCCGATTCATTTTTTACTTCCAGTAGGGGGAGACTGGCATGTTGCAACTTAATTGTGAATAAATAAAACTGTCTAAACCTGGGCATTGTCTTAAATGAAATACATAGTTTTAGGGACAAGAACTTTCTATTAACATTGTACAAAAATATTACGAAAATATATATGAATATCAGATTTATTGTATATATATTTGCTTATTGGAATTTTTTTTTCAGAAATGAAGTATTTTACAACGGTCTTGCGACCCATACGACTGTGATGTGCAATACATATATACCTAGTTTAACTGGAATAATAAATACTACTACTACTACTACCGCGAGCTGCTAGTACTAGTACTACTACTACTAGTACTACTAATACTACTACTATTACTACTACTATTATTACTACTACTACCACTATTACTACCACCGCTACTACTACCACTATTACTACCACCGCTACTACTACTACTACTACTACTACTACTATTACTACTACTACTACTACTATTACTACTAATATTACTACTACTACTACTATTACTACTACTACTATTACTACAACTGCTACTATTACTACAACTGCTACTATTACTACTACTACCACTATTACTCCACCACTATTACTACCACCGCTACTACTACCACCGCTACTACTGCTACTACTACTGCTACTACTACTACTACTACTACTGCTACTACTACTACTACTACTACTGCTACTACTACTGCTACTACTACTGCTACTACTACTGCTACTACTACTACTACTATTACTACTACTACTACTACTTCTACTACTATTACTACTACTACCACTATTGCTACTATTACTAATAACTATTACTACTACTACTATTACTACTACTACTACTACTATTACTACTACTACTACTACTATTACTACTACTACTACTACTACTATTACTACTACTACTACTACTACTATTACTACTACTACTACTACTACTACTACTACTATTACTACTATTACTACTACTATTACTACTAGTACTATTACTACTACTACTACTATTACTACTACTACTATTACTACTACTACTACTATTACTACTACTACTACTATTACTACTACTACTATTACAACTACTACTACTATTACTACTACTACTACTACCACTACTACTACTACTACTACTACTACTACTACTACTACTACTACTACCACCAAGGGCCCCAAGCTCATTAGCATCATCAATTAATTTCGTTCATTTGCACAAACTGCGTTTAGTTACTCATAGCTAACTCTTAAGAACCACTCCCTCGCCAGTGCACCATAACCGTCATCATTTCACTGAGACGGGGTTGCAGCGCCCTGTGGGCATACCCTGCCTTAGAAGTCCGCTACCATATTGGCCTGCGAGGAGAAAATACCCACATAGTGAAACAATGCATTCGAATTGAAAAAAAATATTTTTTTTTTTAAAAAATTACGGACTTAATGTTGTAACAAAGTTAATCAAATTTAAATTTTGTCTGATTTTCTCTAAAACTTAAGTCTGTAACTGGGATCTTTTGTTCCAAAATTTAGCGAGGCTTATAAACATACACAAAGCCTGAAAATGGAATTTTAAATAAAGTAAAGGAAACCAAAAATAAACGAGTAAAAAGAAAACGAGGCAGTTCTAATAAAAACGAGATGAAATTTTATGGTGAAAATTAGAGAAATGTAAGAATGAAAATGGGAAAAGTAGAAATAGGAAGATAAGAGAAAGATGCAAGAGAAATAGAAGAGTAGAATAACGAGAGTAGCCGAAAAATGAAAATATGAAGTGGAAATAAAGTAAAAGGTGGGGAATGTGCAGTATATACGTTGAAAAGATTCCACCAAGCCCAATCAGTTCAATATTCGCACTGTCCAAGATTTTGCAGCACGAAGATTCAGTCCCCTCCACCGCCCCCACCGCTCCCCCACGGGTAATGGACGCGATGATCTGGAGCTGACATATCTCCCCGCCTTCCCCTTTTCCATACTGGCCCCCTATTCACGTCTCCCCAAAAAGTGCACACGCACCCCCACCGTCCTTCCTTTTACATGTCGTTTCAAAAACATGAGGCTATTCAAGAGAATGGGTTTTGCAGTTTTTACGTTCTTGATGCTTGGCTTTTATATTACAAGGCCCGCCGGAGTATTTTCGCCCATGCAGGTGAACTGTTTTAAGAGATTGAGTTTCGGGAATTTCTCCCAGAAGTAAAATGGAATGATTGCAACTAAAGCACTTTCTACAGTTCTACTGTACCTAGTCCATTCTCATCTTCCTCTGCAAGTTGCGGTTCATTCCTGAGGGGCATTGTGATTTAGGTTCGTTATTGCTGAGACGTTTTATGCCTTCCTCTCAACTTCTCACCTCTAGACTTTTTAGGAACACGAATCTAGCAGATAAAATGGTTGACATTGGGTGGTATGAAAGCGCTTTGAGTTAGTAGTTTTGGTTCATTGCATTTTTACGGTTTTAAATACGCATCACATGCGGTCATCTAGAAAGTTCTGCTTCGTCACGAACTGTGTAGCATATTACGGGTTTTCTATGCTGTTATGTCTTTTTATGTGATCAATAACAACAAATTAATAGTTTCCATCGAATTTTTATCATTGATCCTTGATAACGGTCCTGTAGAAAACGATCAGCAATGAATAAAAGTTTTTTCGCAACATTTACTGAAATATATCAGGGTTCCAATGATTGAAAAAAGAAGTTCGAATCTGTAGATTGGTAAAAGTTATAATTATAGAATATTATGCGAAAGTAAGGAAATTTTTTAATATTTTTATTGAAAGCGTTAATGTTTACTGTTTATGCCGTAGGTTTTGCGGCCAAAGTTTACCGTGGTAAAAGTGTTTCGGCTTATGTCGGGTGAAATTTAATAATATTGCAGTACTCCTCTCAGCCAAAAAAGATTACCATACGTATAACGTAATTCCAACTGATTATAATAAGCACGTAAGAGATGCTGAAATGATGTCCCTCGGCGGTAATACGTTGCCGATATCTGCATTAGAAACTTCTAATTTTTAATTTATTTTAATTTTTTTTATTCAAAGCACTCATTTTTACTCTATATGCCGTAGGCTTTTGCGACCGAAGTTTACCACGATAAAAGTGTTTCGGCTTATGTCTCGTGCAATTTAATAATAATACACCAGCAAACGTTTCCAGGATCTTGCTGTACTCCTCTTCTTCAGCGAAAAAAACTACCATAACGTGTAATCTAATTAAAACTCATTATAATAAGCACATAAGAGATGCCGAAATGATGCCCCTCGGTGATAATACGTTGCTGACATCTGCATAAAAATTCCTCATAACTTTTCTTCCGCAAGAAAAGTGTTGTTACGGAATATATTCTGCGAACTACCTTACTGCTTCTCTACAAGAATCCGTTTTCACTTAACGCACCATTCATAAAAATATATTTTTCAAGACTAAGTGTATGCAGTGACATAACTAGGAATAAATAACGCACAATGAAAGCACAGTAACACACAACCCTCAATCTCTTGCTTATAAAGTATCCCACAAACAATCTACAAGCTGCCACCTGCGCATGCATTATACATCCTTGATTTCTCCCAATATGCAACCGCGCTCTCCTGACCCGTAACTCAAAACATCACTGTACATATATGCCTAGAAACAATCTTAGTTTACTTCAAAGAACTTTCCCTGAATCTTATTGTTTATTCTAGCATTCCTTCCAACTTTCAGATTTCCTTTTACAGATAGTCAAAGCAAAGCTTTAATGTCACACTTTGAAAACCTTTACAAAAATTAATTAATCATTCAAAGGCTTTTTACCGGTTCTAGAAATATATAAAATGACTGAGTAATTTAGGATCAGCCATTCTGTACGCAATTACTAAAAACTAGTTTCCATTTTAAAAAACCGCAAATCGCGAAAATCAATACGAAATATGGAGGATTTTGAAGAGCATATCTGTAATACTTTGAGCGTGCGCAAATTCCCTTCCTAAAGAGAACATCAATACATGCATAATACAGAACAGGATCTGGAACTATGGAAATGCAGGGGCGTCAAAGGAGGTATTCTTGGAAAAAATATAATTCATATTAAAAATTGTTTTTAAAACAATTTAGTTAATTTTTAGTGCAACCTAAAAGATGACGAATCGAACATAATCTAGTGTTGAAGTATAAAAGTCTTAGTTTGATAAATAATTGAGCATAAATCATCTGTAGCGATTATGTTTGCAGAAATTATGTTTCTGATGTTCAGTGCCTACAGCATTTGTCTTTCCTTTGTACAGAACAGACCGAAACATTTATAGTAAAGTTATTGCTATTTGTATTCTGAAAAATGCAAACCATTTTAAAAATATTTTTTTTTTAAAAAAGGACAAGCAAACGTTTTCAGTTCGTTATTAACTCCCTTCATCTCATTCCTTCTTTTGTCAAACTGAACTTCATTTTTTCATTATTGCTGCAATACTCTTAATTATTCTAGGGGGACTATCCGCTCTCTTAGGGTTTTCATTACTATTCAATTAATATTACTAAACGTATTACACATCACCGCGACAACTCTAATGAATATATTTGTTTTAATATTGAAGCAGGTTTTCTACAGGGATGTGTGGGCGACGTCGCCACACGTTGGATGCGGTTTTTCTATGCTGGTTTTGATGTAGTCGTTGGACTGAGGATCTCACTTCACATCCCGGGTCGTTCAAGGGTCCAAAGTCGCCGTTCGTGTTTTATTGGTCACGGAAGGAGGGAGAGGGGGGGCAGGTATTTCAAATCACACGATCGTGCTCCACTTAAACGCATTGAAATGTTTAATCACACTACACTAGTTATCGGTCACCTGGTTCGTTATCTCTACAAGTTTGATGACACGTGCTAAGTATGCTGCATCTGTGTGCCTCTCGTCTACTGCCGCTGGTAAAGCGACGTTGATCGTCAGAGAACAAACGAAACGTATGTATGGCTGGGTGAGTGTATAGAACGTGTGTGTTTGTATGTGCGTGCGTGCGTGAGAGAGAGAGAGAGAGCCGAATGGAATACTGAGAAGCGTCGTACTGCCTTAACTTGCTGGTGTGAACTGAGGCTGCCATCTGGTAAAAACTGCCTGGTAGAAAAGCGTGCTTTGCTAGGTTTTGTTTCTCCT
Source organism: Metallyticus violacea (assembly GCA_030762175.1). Classification (NCBI taxonomy): domain Eukaryota; kingdom Metazoa; phylum Arthropoda; class Insecta; order Mantodea; family Metallyticidae; genus Metallyticus; species Metallyticus violacea. The sequence continues at coordinate 101,546,243 of CM060830.1, read as the reverse complement.
TATATATGCAATCCTAACGTTGGCACGTGGTTTCAAATTGTTACGTGGGGTTTACAACACAGAGCCCATGGTTTTCCCGAGCCTTTGAAATATTTAAATATAATTGGTGAGTTCTTGAGCGGCCAAACGCGCTTATTTTAAATCTATCGCCTTTCTGGCACTTTATTGGAGAGCTCCTCATCATACGACGTGATGACGTAATCGTGGATACCTGTTCCCTTTCTTACATTCAACGAATTTTGAAGCATCTTCAGCAACTAAGATATAAAAGGATCTATTGTTCGGCCACCTGCATACACTTAACTTTTTTATAGTAGAGAGACCCATCGCTCTAGCCATTACCAGCAGAAGAGTCACAAAAGATGATAAAAAGACAACCTTTTCCCTATTGTTAGCCGTGAATATATATATAAAATAAAAATAAAAATAAAGTAACACTAATAACAATGTAAAATTACCAGTAATTATAAAAGTAGAATACGATAAAACATTAAGATAAAGTCACACTTGAGATCGCTATATTTCGAACTCGTTGAGTTCTTCTATGGCAAGAAGACAAGTGACGGCGATAAAAGTAAATATTGAGCATCGAAGGTAACGTTATGCATGGAAACAGATGAAACTAGAAATGTGAGTGTGGGGGGGGGGGAGATTAATACGTAAGATTTAAACCAGGTGGTATACGCGCTTTATGTAAAAATATAGCTGCCATTTTTCTATCTCTGAGTAAACTTTAAGAGCATTGTGTAGGTAACGCATCAATAAGTGTTACATTAAAAGCATCATCAAAATCCTTACAGTGAGATAAGGCATGTTGGGCAACCGGCATGGGAGACTTGGTTTTAACAGAACGTCTATGATTGTGAATGCTTAGCGAAACAACAGTAGAAGTTAAACCAATATAAAATGCTTTGCAAAGCTTACAAGATAACATATATACGACGTTCTTGGAAGAACAGGTAGAAAATGAAGAAATGTTAAATTCTCTGGATGAATTAGGGCCGTGGAATGAATTGCACACCATAATTAGCGCACAGGTTTTACACTTTGCGCGTAGGCAAGGATAAATGAAATTCGTATTGAAAGTTTTAGGTTTGTATTGGAAATTTTTGTACGGTGGAATTATACGGGATTTTAGGATAATTTTGGCCTTGGAACTTTTGAGCTAGATTTTTAATATACATGTCAAGAAATGAAAAGTTGTTACAAAGATGATGACCACGAATTGAAACAGAAAAAGGAATAGATCTTTTGATATGCAAGGGATGACAGCTATCAAAATGAAGATACTGTTGTAAATTGGTAGGCTTAATGTGCACAGACGTAAGAAAAGAGATCTGCAATCCACGTTTCGTTAATAGCCGCAATTCGACACAAGAATACTTAACCTTCAACGTCAAATCTTTGTTCGCAATGTCCTTGAATTTTTGTTTCTGTTAATTAGTGAAGAAGTGATAGACATGTGGCAATTATGAAAATTATATACTGATGTACATGACACTGTTGAAAAGCCTCCACCACAAGTTTCACACTTCGTTCATCTGTTAACGCATTTGGTCTTCCTGGTCTGGGTCATTATCTATACTCACGCAACCAACACGAGAACGATAGCCAAAGAGAAACTGTTTTACGATCCACTGTGAACTTACTGCGGACTTCACTCAAAGCACTGAGGATTTCTGGGGATTTTACAAAAATGTTTCGATCTTAATACATGACGTTTGAATCTCAACAGTCACATACAGGCTTCGTTTTTTGCTCTTGTTATCTATACAGAGTACACTATGGACAAAATTAACATAGGTACTTCTTTCTGAACCCTTCAACTGGAACTGACGTAGTTTTAGATAGAATAGCATCCTCCAAACCGCAGTACTTCCAACTATGCATTACTAGTGAAATAAAATCTGAAATAAATATATTTTGAGAATGACGATAATAAAACGTCATTAAGAAAACCAACATCTATCTCTCTATAAACTAACAGCAAGGAGAACCTTGACTGCAAATGCTTCTAGGGCAATGTCTGACTGCACCTGGGTCTCTGGTGTATGCAAGAAAGCATAGCACTTCTCTCTCCACCCAGAATCGATCCTGGGTGCTCCACCTGCGACTAGGAGACATATATCGTTCTGTGAAACTGCTAGAAGCTGTGTGCGGTCATCTTAGGGGACTCTGTTAGGATGAGGAACGACCCCCATCCGTTTTCACCTCGAGTATCCGGCATTAGGTAAAAAGCGCTCTGTGAATCCCCGAGCCGACGTCATGGTAATCCCCGGGTGTGTTCTGAAAAGATATAATGCCGTCCCTCCTCCTGACAGCGTCTCCTTCAAAATCCTTCGTCTATCACGGCACTGAAGGGGGAGAGATATCCTTACCGTTGGCTATAAATATACCGCACAAACATAAATTGCGTATCCGGGCCCATAAAAACACTGGCTTTACCTCCCCTTTAAAAGCCTTTTCCTTTTGCCTCAGCTCTCAACACTTAGCGACGGGCACTGGGGTGTGTTAAAGTGCGCCCTCTATCCGTCATGTGTAATGCCCTTAACCCGAGCGATTGGAAATTCAGGTTACGTAAAAAATATGCTCAAGGATTTAGTTCGGCGAATTGGAAATGCACCAGAAATAAGAAAATGTAACTCTGTTAATCGAGATTTTTACCAGCAGCGGTTTATGGTTCAATAAATGTACCGAAGTTCAGTGTCAAAGAGAACTAATAGCACAATTTGTTTTCGTGGGGTAGCGCCTGTTTTTTAAATGAATTGTTACACCTATCTTACCCAGTCAAAATAACGATTTTGAGTCCTATGCGTTAGATATTCCCCGGTAATAAAGAAGTAGAGAAATGTACGTATCTTTGCATCGCAAATGCTGCAACTTAACTACCGGTGCGCAAGTTGTTGCTCGCCGGTAACAGGAATGTAGTATTGGCGATGTTAAAGCCAATAGATAATTCAAATAAGTAGAAAAATGTAATTTTCCCAATTATATTAAGAAATAAGATGTAACTATATTTATCGGTACGGTTTGAATTCGTTTCATAGAAAAATAATCTCCACTGATCTGTTTAAAATTTTATATACATACTGAGGGAGCCAAAAATATGTATACACACTTTCACAGTAGATATCTATTTAATAAATTTCAAAGTTGGACCGAAAAACAACAGTAATGTGTAGTATGATGTTCTGTAAACAGATGTGACTCACATTACGACATGCTAGCGTTGCTACAACAAAATGGAGCCAAAACTATCGTCTGAACAGAGGAAAGTAATTTTGGAATGGTATTGGAAAACCGAAAATGTTGTTGAAGGCAATGGAGACGTGTGTACAGAACAGAATCGCCTACATGAGTAACAATTGCACGCATTCGAGACAAATTTGAGACTCGTGGTACCGTATGCGATGTTCACAAGGGCAGATCTGGGAGACCTCGCACAGCAACAAGCCCTGCGAACTGAATCCAAGGCACTGGATAGGACGAAGAGGTCCGATTGAGTTTCCACCACGTTCTCCGGATCTAATTCCGCTGGACTTCTATCTATGGGGAACTCTTAAGGATGTTGTATACCGTGGAAAACCAGCTACACTGGCAGCACTTCGGGAAGAAATTGAAACGAAATGTGCTACAATCGCCGAGGACACTTTCGCAAACGTTGCTCAATCTACTCAGAAGTGTATCGACTTCGATGGTGAGCATTTTGAGCAACTGTTGTAACTGTAAAGGTCTAAAATGATTAGTCCTGATCATTTTCTGTTTGTGTGAATTCAGTTTTGTTATGTTAACACATTTTTTTTCTTGCTTGAAGTGTTTATACATATATTTGGCACCCTCTGTATAAGATTGAACAACGTTTATTGTACCTTGGATAATATTTTTACTATAGTTTACATTGTTTGTTATACGGAAAACGATCTACTGAGCCTTCATTTTCCAGATTTAATAGTTTAATAGTTGTATAAATTAGTTTTACTAGAATTTCAAAGAACTGAGAAATATGAGCTTCGTGCAATTTTTGAATATATTTACAAGTGAGATTTAACATTTAGGGCCAGCCTATTTGCCTACTTTCCTGAGAAGAGTGTTTGTTTGTTTTGATTTATTTATTTAGGGCGCTCTTTAACATCTCAGGTCACCAGCATCCCATTCAAATCAGGGCGTGAAACGGCCGACAAATTTTGCTCAGAGGCCTCTTCATTCAGGCTAGAGAAGATTGTAGATCAAATAAGTTTCTCTTATTTTTTTATAGATGGCAGGTAAGGATAGGTTGAGATAAAGAAACTCTTTTATTTCAGCATCACTTTCTTCTTCAATTTTTCCGCACAATCACCAAAGCCATTCTCCATAAGTTGTTTCATAACTCCCTCTTTGACACAGTCAAATCATCTCCCGGCGGTTTTTATTTTTTTACCTGTTTCCCTAACAGGTGAAAGTTAATCGTGCATGAGATATACTCGTATTGTCAACTGCAGTTATCCAACAGATCGTTTGCAATCATTCAACCTTCTGCTAATTCACAACATCATTTTCGCACCTAGTGAATACATATAACACCCTTTTCACACACAGACACAATCCATCGGTGACTGTGTACAGGTTTCGTTTGTCGATAACTGCGAGCATTTCCTCTCTTGGCCGTTTATTCATTTTATAACGGTTGCACAGGTCAGCGTTCTGTATGCAACCTGGCAACACTATCGGGATCAAGGTTGCAGCGAACTGATCACCCTCTCATATTTAAATTATAAACAGCTGCTTCTCTGAAATTAAGAAGTGAAACCGCGAGTTCAGAACATGCAGGTGTTAATCGGTCTCAAGTTATGGGCACTTAGGACAACTCTGATCGTGTATACGAGTTGATCAAAGAACAGCCTGAGTATCTAATAACTGCTTAACGGAGATAAGGTCATAAAATGTCAGTACAAAAATTCAGCGTTCTCATAAAATTATGGCTATTTTTTTTTTGTAGCCACCTCTGTGCGATTTTTATTTTTTCCATGACTGAAGGAAAGCTAACAATCGATCATCAGTTTTCATTTACATAAAATGGGATTTTAAATATACTACGCACTATTAGAATGCATAAAGGTTGTATGGCTATATAAACCTATTATTGCAGTGATACGAGGGTAGGTCCATAAGTTTCCGGCCTCGCCGTTAAGGATTATTGCCTTCACAAAACCCTTATCTGGTAGAATATCTTATCTGTTAAGTAAATAATTGCAGCTGTAACTTCCGCTCCGCTGTATTGAGTTGTTCAGATATAGTTGCCTAAAGAAGGCTATGTGTAAAAGAAAATAGTGTATCCACATGTTATTAAGTTCTTCACAAAACAAGGACTTACACCAAATAAATTAAACAGCGATTGGACGGTCTACATTGAGAAACACCCCCCTCATATTCTATCGTGAAAGTATGGGCCAAACCTTTTCGAATGGGTCGAGAGAACATTGAAGATGAAGAGGGTGCAGGTCGGCCCTTGGAGATGCTCACTCCTGAAAACATCTCTCGCTCTTGTGGAAGGAGAAATTATGGAAGACCGGTGGCTCAAAGTTACAGAAATAGCAGCAAGATTGGGCCTTTCTAAAACAACAGTATTTCGAATTATTCATGAACATTTAAACATGAATATGGTTAGTGCAAGATAGGTACCTAGACTTCTTTCATCAGTCCAAAAGCAGCAACGAGTCATCGTGTTGTCAGACATTTTTGTAGCTCTGCCGTGGCAACGAGAGAGAAGTTCTGCAAACCATCGTTACAGGAGATGAAACTATGGTCCTCTACAATGATCTGTTGTCCTTAATGGAATAGTGTAAACCTGGCGAAGCGCCGCTTCTAAAGGCCAAGGTCACTCAGTCAACCAAGAAGAGCATGGCCACAATCTTTTGGGACTGTGAAGGAATGCTCTTCATTGACTTCAAGGAGAAGAACACCACAGTAAATGGGGAATACTATGCTGGTTTACTGTACAGACTACGTGCTTCCACCAAAGAGAAAAGGCGAGGAAAGCTGAGTGGTAGTGTGCGCCTTCTTCACGACAACACGCCTGTGTATACAGCTCTTGTTGCAAAGAAAGTTGTTAAGAAATGTGACTTCAGGAAGATCGACCACCCCCCCCCCCTACAGCCCAGATCCTTCTCCCAGTGACTATTTACTCTTCTCAAAACTGAAGAAGGATTTTCGAGTAAGAAATTTTAAGTGTTCGAAGTAATGGATGGGGTTTATGCCCATTTTTCAAACAAGACTTCTGACTGTTTTTGGAGGGAGATTGAAATGTTAATTCAAAGATGTGAGATAACTACATTGAAAAGTGAAATATAGTTTTTGCTTTTATCATACATAGAAAATGGTTAGGCTAGAAATTTATGGACCTACCCTCGTATTTCTATGGCTCCAAAGCTGGAACTATCATTTTAGAATGTTCTGCGATAAGAGTAGATTCTTTGAATTGCTAAAGAATGCAACTGAATATTGAGGGTGTGGAATAAATATTTCCTTGTCACACAAATACTTGTAACCAACTTTTACCATGACCAAAATAACCCCGCAAAAATGCAACAATATGGTGCATTCATTAAAAATACAAAAGAAGAATATATTTAAACTTGCATCTCAAATATGTGCAAAAGTTGTAGAAATGAACAAAGACTGCATCTGTTTCAAAAGCAGAAAGATTTTCAGATGTTTCTCTGAAGGGCCATATGATAGTATGGAAACAATTACTAAAGTCTATTAAAATACTTAGCGAAGAGTCTTCAATAGTCTGGACAACATCGCCAGTTGACACCAGTTTTAAGTAATTTTCAAGCATGAATCCAAATATGAGCAGTTTGTACCAGGAGAACACTAAACTTCCGCCAATGTAAAGGAGAGTAGGTTTCTCAAGAACATTTTTATCAGGTTGATGCATAGGTTCGTGGCGATTTTTGACTGTATTAATCATTTTGTCATTTAAAATTAATCAGAAATATGCATTTGTGGGAAGCAATGCATTGTGTACGATGCTTCTTTATCCCACCAATCTTCTGATAACCGCCACGGGTGACCGAGGTCGTTAAGGCGTGGATTCCTGAGCGGAAGGTCTGGGGTTCGAATCCCGCCAGGGCCGTCCTCACTCTCAGGTTTTTTCCAGGTTTTCCTCCGTCGTCATAAATAGCAATTGCCTGTTAAGCCTAGAAGGTTTCCTTTCTTTAAAAATTCCTGTGCCAATATCATTTCATCTCATGTTTCATCAGTGTTCACCGCCTGTTGTTAAAAACGGGCGTTAAACACCATTAAAAAAAATCGTCTTCTGTGGATGGGCAGAATCTTTTATACGGGGTGTTTATTTTTTGTTAGACTCAAGTCATTGCTTTTTCTTTTTTGATTTTGACAAAAACTATAGGCACATCATTTTTCGTTACCATTAATTAATCTTTGATAGGAAAGGTCGATTTTGTTCTCAAGCAAGCAGAAAAACACAAATGGCCACCCGCTGATTTCTGTTGTTTTCACTTAAAGGGTGCGTTACCCACTCGTGGAATTTTTTTTTTTATCTTATCCATGGAATGCAAAAAGTCGCGCAATGATTGACTGGTCATAATTTTCGGGTTCACTGACGTGCATAATCATAGATTAAAGAGTTCAAAAGGCGTTCAACAAAGTCCTATGGCCTTCCTGATCGTGGCAACCGCCACGGGTGACCTAGGTCGTTAAGGCGCCGACTCGTGAGCGGGAGATTTGGGGTTCGAATTCCGTCAGGACCGTCCTCCCGACTGGGGTTTTCTTCCAGGTTTTCCTCATTCCTCATAAATGGCAAATGCCGGAGAGATGCCTTAAACTTAGGCCTGGAACGTTTCCTTTCTTTAAAATCCTTTCCCAATATATAATTTTATTTCATGTATCACCAGTATTCATCGCCTGTGATGCCTCCTTGGTAAAAACTGGTGTTAAACACTATTCATTCATTCTGAACGTGGCGAATCTCTCGTGTCAAAGTGGCCCTGTTTGAAACGACAGAACCATTTTCTTGCCGTGCTTTATGGCATTTTCCCTGTAGACGGTACAAACGTTTCGAGCCGCCTCCGCTGCCTTTGCTTCTATATTAAACTCAAAAAGAGGAATATGTCAGAGATATTCGTTTTCTTCCACCTGACACTCCAACATAGCGCAAACTTTCGTCTCTGCAAAATTCACTCGTAACCTGACAATCAAATAACAAATGGTAGATGACAAACGATAAAGATACCCTAGCAACGCAGTGTTGCAATGAACAAATAGTTATCAAACTTGTGGATCATCCTAATAACAATAATTAAACATGGGGGGGGGTGTATTATGGCTTGGAACTGTTTTTCTGCAAATAAAGCTGAGAATATTATGAAATTGAAAGAAATTTGGATGATCAACAATATCACAAATGTTTTTAGTGTCTTGCAGTACCACCTGTATTATATCTAATAGGGACAGGCTTCACTTTGTAGCGAGTTAATAATTCTACCATTGACCTGGAAGCTGTATGGTGTACATGGCAGCTAAAGAAAAGCGGAGAGTGTTTGGCTATCGTGACGTCCGAATTGAAATGGTAGTGGTTAATGGGTTTAAACAGTCTAGACCTACTTTGGAAAGTTGTACAGCAAATATGGAAGGTTACAGGATCAGAATTTCTCCCAAAGGGTTGTGAACGAAATTTGGAGAGTTTACAAGGTTGTTATTAAAGCCGCGTTAGGTACTTGGATGAAAATAGTTTTTAATTTTGTATCTTCTTCTTTATATTTTTCTTTTATCATTACATATGTGACTTAATAAACATATTTCATCGCTAGTTTATTCGTTTGTGTTCCTCTTATAATAATAGAAATTATTTTATATATAGAAATCATTGAGGAGGTGTATGTATGTCGGAAACAATTGAGAGCTGTAACAGCAGCAGCCCAATTTCCTAATTTTTTTTAAAAGCAGGTGCTTGTAAGTTAGTGAATAAATGGTGTATGATTTCTTGAGTACACAGGATTATACAAAAATAATTTAATTTTATACGTTAAGAATACTTTAAGATACTCAATTCTTGTGCATTACAAACACAAAGAAAAAATTAGCAACTTCTTTTTTGCTATTAAAAATGTTAAAAATTATAATCATATGGTGCCCTCTATTTTGTGTTGCGCATTCTATCTTTAACATATTTTCCACCGAATACTAATACAATAATGTACATATTCTCCACTATTTCACGTGCAGGAGTTTTGCTAAGAAAGACGTGTAACCTGTCGCGACTTCCTCCTGCTGCACCTGTAAGGCTGAAACATAAATCTCAACTACCTTTCTTACTCCTAGATCTCAATCCCAACATTTTCTACTTAAGGTTTATTCTTTATTCATCCCATCCGATTAGCCCTCTCCCTTACAGTCCGCACCGTGATTTACGGGCAAGAGCGCACTGCTGTTCCCTCGCTGCCCACCGCAAGCCCCTGGCAAGTTATTTACGTTCAAACACCCCAATAATAATGATGCAAGCTTTCAAAGGCAGCACGGATGAAAAAAAAAAAAAGAGGAGGAGGAGGAAAGCCCTCCACCAACACGGTCCCTAGAAGTGGGACTTGATTTAGCCTAGCGAAGGATGGGAACCATGTTCCTGAAATTTCCTGCTTTCTACGTCGTGCAGGGAAGGTAAGGAGATAATGCTGAGGGGGAAGATAATGATAAAAATTAAAATAAGAAATAAAAATCGCAGCTGGTGGTGAGGTAGATTTTTCTCGGAGATAGCATGTTTAATTAGCCACGAATATATTAGAGAGGAGGGAGGAATTGGATTTTTTTTTATTCGTTTCCTTTATTTTTATGCTGCAGCTAAAGAACGTGATAAGACTTGGAATGTGGGGAAGGTTTCGTGTTGGAAAAATGTCTTTTGTACATGCATATCTCCTTAGAAAAAAATTGCAGTAATGCCTTGTTCTGTGGTTCTCTTAGACCTGTATTTTTATTGTTATAATGTTGTAATTACGCTATTTACCGTGATTCATATGACAACACTTTCGCTACCGGTTAGCGCGCGCTAGTTCCTAATTCCATTAGTATTCTCTTGCGATAACACAAACCTTAGTTTATGTAATGAAACTGCTTGTAATAAATACTAATTTTAGAAATAGGGAGTTAAAAAGTCCGTTAGGAGTCTGCTATTCTTAGTTGATCGAAATTTCAAATGGTATGAAATAGTTAACCTACTTGTTATTGCAACAAGTAAGTTGAATCAGTATTTTATTACTTTATTATTATTATTATTATTATTATTATTATTATTATTATTATTATTGGAATAAATTCAATTATTAGCAATTTTCCTTTGCGTTTTTATTATATTATTACTGGAACCCGAATTTAACATACATCACTAGCATTAAAGCGTGAAAAGACCAAGGCATAGGTCCAGATCATATTGATGTAACTTTAATAAACAAAACAATTGACGTAATACTGCCGAGTATGACTCACCTCTTCAATGCCCCAACTCATGTTAACCTATCCTAAGAATGGTAACAGACATTTGTATCCCTTCCTGAAATAAAACGCTGCAATCGCCTAAAGACTGCGGACCAATCAGCCTCCTTCCAACACTTGAACGCATTACATAAACAGCTGAGAGACCAGGCCACAGCACTGCTTAACATATGTCAGTATTGAGTGCTGCCACGAACGAGGATTGACACTGCTTGACTTGATTGACATGACTAAAGACACAGACTTACTTCTTACTAAACTTAAGGCGTTAAGTGTCGTTCTGTGTTTCAACTCCTGTCTTCACGAACAGCAACTGTGCGTTTTTTTTAGGAATCTCTCTACCTCATAGCGATTCGCAAAGACAGAATTTCCCAGGTTAGTATTCTGAGTCCCTTGCTGTTTTCAATGTATACCCAATGAAATAGTTCATGCTATTATTCACATTAAATACCACCTATATGCTGACGACCTACAACCTTACATACACTCTCGAACTAACGACATTTATGACGCAATAACGAACATCTTGACTCCGTTCATTCATGGGCCTTGATCTTAACCCCTTAATATCGCAGGCAATGACGGTGGAACACCAGCGTTTGCGAAGTGTCATAGACATAGGCAATGTTCCTCCCATTAACATAAATAATTGTGATTCTCTTCTCTGATTCTGCGAAAAACCTTGGAGTCATTAATAGACAGTAACCTTTGATCTCAAAGCCATGTTACTGAAACGTGCAGTTCTATATCCACACCCAGAAGCTTAAAAAAGATCTTGGTGTAATCCCTGGTGATGTCTCACTTCGACTACTGCTATTTTCTGCTAAGAGACTTAATCTACAGCTTGTTCATGATGTGTGCAAATTTTACGTCTGCGTTGTGCGTCTGTTCGATCATATAACACCCTCCCTCGATATGCTCTCTTGGTTCGAAGAAATATCCATTGTCTCGCACCATTTTTTAAAAGTATCTATCCATCTTATCTATTTTATCGTTTTCAAAATCTGTCTTCCTCTCATATCTTAACACACGTTCTGAATCCCAGCACGTACTGTTATTACATTGTACCGTACATCACTTTACTCATCACCACTGCCCGTCTCTGGAATGCATTGCCAAGGGATGTCAGAGACTGCCAAACCTTAGGAGCATTTAATAAGCAATTGTTTAGAAATAATGGAACAGCCTACTCTATATTCTTTTTATTATAATACACACATTTATTTGTTGTATCCTGTTATGGAATTTTTCATTCTATTATTCTTTTTGTTATTACTGTTATAAATCTTCCTAACTTCCTTCACAGTATTGCTAGCGTTTTCTTTTTAATGCTTTATAACCACTCTCATTAGTTACGTGTTTTATATGTGTACGAGTTATCATTGTTCTATTATTATAGTTTTTATTCTTCTTATTATTACGTAATATTTTCAATGTATGTTTTCATTATGCATGTTTGGATATTTGCATACATTTATTTAATGATTGTATATAAATTTATAAATTTCGAGCATTGTCTTTGTTATTCTTTATGTTATAATTGCGGTATTATTACATAAATAGAGCGGATGAAAAGGCGTAAAGGCATTAGCTGTGGCGGAATAAATAAATACATTTTAAGTAATTCAAAATGAGAAATATGTACATACATACATGGCCAAAATTTGCTAAAATGTTGATAAATATGTGATTTGTAACATCAAAGACGAGCATTTAATTTCATTATAAGCTAGATGTTTATAGCATTAGAAAAGATGTATCATTTATTTTTATTAATTATGTTTTATGTTTTTCAAGTTACAGATATTGAAATTGAGAATTTCAAAATAATCGGTAATCAACCAATTACTTTTCCTATTTGAATGCATGCAAAAGTGCTACAAGAGCAGTGTCTACCGTTTACACTTGGAGGTGATGCATAATTTTAATTATAACTTTTTTTTTCAAATGTTATAGTGTCGTTACATTTTTATACACAGAGGAACATCGCTAGATATGACATGCATATTTATGCAAAGGAACTGTTTAGTATCCGGGTTTCTTTTGTTCCCATGTTACATTTTAATAGATCTCACCTGGTGCAACACTAACATGATCTGCATCTTCTATTACTCACATGACTTCTTGAACATGTATATCTGAAGTCTCCAAGCAACTAAAATGCAATGATGTGATTTCCTTCGATTCCCGGTACCTACTTAGGAATTTTTCTAAGATAGGGAAGGCTAGAACGGGGTTCACCCAGCCTTGTGAGGACAATTGAGAAGCTGCCTGATGGAGAGGTGGCGATCTTTTATCTAGTAAGCCGCAATATAGCGACGGCGGGATGCGGTGATCTGATTATGTAACCCTCTGCAATACTGCACTCTACCAATCCCCCATCACGTGATGGGGGTAGAAGACGCAGCGGTCGTCGTGGTAGGCCGAAGGGGCTATGGAAAACCAGGCTTAAAAGAAGTTTGTTTGTATAAGTTTATACATAAGGGTATGTGAAAAATTCTTGTAATGACCCACAGATGGCAGCAGCAGTTCCGAAGTCGATCCTGGTGGTGTAGTGGTAACCATATTTGCCTCCTAAACCCAAGATCGCGGGTTCGATCCCGGCCAGGACCGATGGTTTTTTTCGGGCATAAAAATCCTAAGTATGTAAAGCCATGGGTCCGTGTCGTATATTTACTGCTTGAAAAAGAACCTCAAGCCTGAAAGAAGAGGCCTCTGAGTAAAAGTTGTCCGTTGTTTCACGCCCTGATTTGAATGGGACGCTGATGACCTGTGATGTTAAAGAGCGTCTGTAAATAACCCCCCCCCCTAAAAAGAGCAGTTCCGAAGCAATTTTGTTATCACATCCCGCTATCTTTCATATAAACATTTGTGTAATAATACAGGGATTGGTCAAGAAACATAGTAGGTATATCTATTTGTTGCAGTGCAGATGTGTGTATATGGGAAAATATCAAATCTCCAACATAGTGCGGGTATTAAGTACTTGGTAAATAACGACATGACGAACACTGTAGGAGACTCTGTATAACCATTTTTAACCGTTTTCAAGCGGACCGCGGATTTTAAACGCAACCGCGAAAACTTGAAAGATGGTCCATGCAGGGGGCGACCAAAATATTCGTCACATCAGAAAGTATCGATGTGGTGTGCAGCTTTGTTCTGGTGGATTGGCAAATAAACGTGGCTGAAATTGCTGAGGGCCTGGGAATTTCAGGTAAAAGGTTATTTCTCATTTTGAGTGAAGAATTTTCCTTGATAAACTTATCGGCAGGATGGGTACCGCGACCGTTGACTTAGGAGAAAAAGCCAATCTCTCAGCAAAGTTTAACCCGTTTCCAGATAGATCCCGCGGATTTGCGACCGAAGATAAAACATGAATGTACTACTTCACACCTGTCTATTTACACAGTCTAAATAATATAAGCAGCACTATTCATCACCTCCAAAGAATGTCAAGGTGCGACATCACCCGGAAAGATAATGGCGTCGTTTTCTGGGATGCCAGGGGGGTATAACTAATTGATTATTATCCTTTTTGGACCTATTGAAAACAAAAAATTGTAAAAAAACCGTGTATATCAAAAAAGAAAGTTCTCTTCCATTAGGATAATGCTCGTCCTCATGCATGTGTTGTTGCAATAGCGAAAATCAATTAATATGGGTTTGATTTGCTGCCACATCCACCTTATTTCCCTGACTTGGCTCTACGGAATTTCATCAAAGAAAATTTCCTCGAACTTACGTGATGGGATAAATGCTTTAAAGCATCGTTGGTCAAAGTATGAAGGGAGGTTAGGTTGAAATATAAGAATATTTGCCTCATTTTGTGCTTATTCAGAGAAATTTCCAATTCGCTCATATCTTCTATAGAAAGTGAAAGAAATGCGAATAAATTATGCCCCCAAACAACGGGAAATGCAACGAATTACCAATTCGAGCAATTCCTTTTTTGAGTAATGCATCACAATGTAATGTCTGCTGGAAGCAAAGCTTCATAGTAGGGGCGACACCCAGTGTAATTAAGTTTTCCACCTGATTGCTTTTATTTTATTTTCTATATGATTTCTCACCAGCATTCTTAGATTTTCAACATCCGGAAATAGCATCAAAATGTGTGAAATACACACAAAATGATCGAATATTTAACTGCTAAAAGGTTGCACAGAACAAAGCTTGGCGTTACACTTTCAATATGAAAGACTACCGAATTCCAGTACCAACTGTATGCTAGTAAATAGTTAATTGCTCCCTTAATACTATACTTTTTCTTTCTTTAAGCGTCTATATTGTAGGTTACAAAGAAATGGGAGGTGCAGTTTTAGCTTGGAGATGTATTAATGAAAAGAGTGGATTTTATCAGGGTTGAAAAGCAAATAGCGGTTAGTTTTAGGGAGGAACCATAATATCATTCTGCCTTTCTCCCGTTTGCTTTGCAGTAGGACGCAGGACAAATTAGGAAGCATGACGTCACGGGTACGGGGTGGAGCCCAGACCCCTTTCTCACCACTGCAGGGACTCGGTGGCCCCACCCATAGCCCCCTTTCGCCCCTGCAGACCCCTTAATCTTTCCTATGTCCTCTCTTCTTTCCCCGTAGACGTTGCCCAACTTGATGGTCCTTTACTCTTTGCGTCTGCCAAATAGAGACGCTGCCTCCCCTTGCCCCTTCGGAGGTGTTACCGAGGTTGATGATCTCCGATATGACACAGTAACCCCCGCTCATACCCTCATGTCTGGTACAAGAGGTCGGTTTTTAGGCTGTGTCAAGGTCTGTTTAAAACGATACAGCGAGAAACAGTTTCGCTAGCATTTAAAGGGGGCACTCTGGAAGAAAATGCTTTAGCACATCACATATTTAAAATAATATATACTTCGTACAAGACTAGAAATATCAATAGATATACGCATTTATCAGATTCATTTTAACTGTTAAGAGATCAGATATTGACTTCCTGTTCAGGTTTGAAAGCAAGTACTGTTATCATACAAGTTTCCTTTTCCTTTCAGCATATCGGGTTTGGGCCTATTTGTGCTATAATTTTGAATACATTCTAACACGAAAGTAGCCTTTCTGCCTCTTTTGAGAAAAGTTGCATTGTCATTAGCGCATTTTCTACGTTTTTGAAGTACTTTAAGCAGAAATTTTCTTTTTATTGACGTTCGCTTGTGTCGGCTTCAGTAATTATTTATTATACAAGTGCATACTGTTATGTGAGCAAATCAGGAACAAAATAAAATCGTTTTACATACTACGTGTATTGATGTACTTATACACTGCTTGTACATTTATAAATAAATTAATAATTGTATATTATACTTGTTATGGTCATTCCGAAAGGTTCCTTGTTTCAAAAAAATAGTTCACGTATTACTCATAGGAGGAGCATTTTAAAAATGGATATTTTCTCTCTGAAAAAAAGTCATTAGTAATCGCTTGGTGACGTGATCAACTGTTATTGATTTTCTTCCATCCTGATGTTAGTCAAGAATTATCAACTTACGCAAATAAGTATAGATTTATTTTTGCCATGCAGGCATGACATGCTGGTAAACCATTCCTTGAATATCCAAAAATAAAACGAATAAAACTTTCCCAGCAGAAGCAACCGCTGTTGATTTCTTTGGTGTTGATGATGATGGAAATTTCCACACAGGACTATGCTGTTGGATCGAAATGATGTAACCGATTTTTATCAGTGGTTTATTATCTTCCGCATCTTACTGTAACACTCTCAACTACATGCAAACTTGCTTGCGAACGTTTTTTTGTTCGGCTATACCAGTCTTGGAACCCACTGTGCACAAACACCTCTGATGTGCTACTTTTTAGTTACCAAAGTGCGGGCCGCACCCAGTAAAATGTTTAGAACTTCTGCAAATATTTTTAATGTCTTTCACGATGATAGCAGCGTTGTTGATGTTTTCTTCCGTTAGAGCACAAACTGGAGTGCCGGGTTCCTCTTCCTTTGAAATTGATTGCGTGCCCTCTTTAAACATTTTAATTTATCTTCGAGTTGTGCTATAGGGAAAATTTGCTTTCATAGACCTCCTATAACATTGCATAGGCCTGGGTTGAAAATTTATTGATACGAAAGAAAAATTTCGGAGCAGTGTATTGTTTGTCTCGCGGTACCTCCGTTTTTCTCCAGGCAGAGCGTGTCTCAATTTGCGCATCTCACGAGAATAACGAAACCAGTGCCATGTCGCATTAGCGAACAAAATGTTGCAAAGTTTAATTTTACGCAAGTAATTATGCCTGTAAACAAATGAAGATCATTCTTTATTGCACAGCCCTCTAATATATTCCGAAGACACTGCGTAACGTTTTCTCTACTTTTGTTAATGGTGTTTAACGGCTGTTTTTACTACATTTGCAATTTATAAGGAGTGAGGAAACCCTTAAAAACCTACAGTCAGAGAGGATGGTCCTAATGGGAATCGAACCCCATACCTCCAGCTCACGAGTCCGCGCGTAATGTCCTGGGCAACCCTTGGCGGTTTTCTCTATTGTGATAGAGTACTTGTATTACGAGTCTCCCCTAAAGGAATATAGATGTTTGTGATTCCATTATTGAAGAACACGGTATCCCAATTTGTTAAAGCATCAGCACGTAAGGCTAAAGATCCGTGGTTCGAATTCTGGCTGTGATCCGGCTGTTTCAAGTCTAATTTATCCCTTTCCTATTGGAGCAATTAAATTCTTGAAATCGTTTTAATCCATATAATTATTGTAATATGAATTGCTTTCGAAATCAACGTAAAAATAAAATAAAAGGGTAACTCATTATAAAATATGCAGTTTGAATTCAGACAGTCATCAATTTCGTATTAAACCAACATTTGTGCATTGAATAAAAGTTTTGTATTTCAGAATTATAAATTGTATTTTATTGATCGTCAGAAGCGCTAATAAAATGCTGGATTATGACCTAATAGCATAAAATAACCATAGCAATATGTGCGTCATTAAACTAAAATGCGTTCTCATCTGAATATGTACGCTGATGACCTGAGATGTTAAAGTGCGTCCATAAATAAATCAAAATCTGAATATGTTACGATAATACGGATAAAACGTATATATTTCTAAAACAGAATCTTCAATGATTAATACATAATTAATTATAATTATTGAAATATTTTTAGGTTATATTAGGTGCCAAATGAATTAGTGTAATTTGATAATGCTAACCCTGTTCTAAATATATGCCGAACCTAAATTTATAAAATATACTTAATATGTTTACTAGTCATCCAATGAATCTGTCGTATCTTCTGACAAATACCATGTGTTTTTGTTGCTTTGTTAGTGCAATTCAATCTTTTCTGGTGGGCTGAAATTTCTTGCAGTAAATTCCTCTTTGCTAACAACAATAACATTAGACAAACGAACGAAAAAGTTCCATTGATACAATACTGTCAAATATATAATAGAAGAAGGTACTCAATTCGAAGTAATTCATTATAAATTAGACATTAATATTACCCTTGTCGGCCCCGTTCTGGTGGTAACCAGCTAAAGTGCATGGCTTTTTTTTTCTGGGTAACAATCCTAAGTATGACTTTTTTCGAAAGGGAGGTAGAGCCGTGGGTCCCATGTCGTAGATTTACGGCACGTAAAATAATTTCAAGCTTGGAAAGAGAGATCTCTGAGAAAAATTTATCGGTCGTTTCACGCCCTGAATTGCATGGGACGCTGATGATCTGGGAAGTTTAAGAGCTTCCGTAAATAAACCAAATAAAAACATTAATATCACTTTTGTTTATTAGTTTCTCTTTACAAAAATACATATATAACTTTGATTATAATGGTATGCAGTTATTGCATTCGAAAAAAATCTCCCTTCGCTCGTTACAAAAGCATTTAATTATACAATAAAGTTTAACATTATAAATTAATACCATAATCTAGTATTATAGCATTGAATGTTATAAAATGCGGTTTTTAATTTAGTGTTTTGTGTTAAAAGAACTGGTTTTAATATGAGCCGTCGTAAAATACTATTGGAACTCGCATTTATAATTCTATTATAAAATTAACTATTATCTTTTGGAATGAATGTTCGTTAATTTTTTTAAATGCATCGTTTATAGTATTAACAATTTTCTATTCGGGAAGTTTAAAGACTGTGAAGTATTTAGACAGTGCCTTCAGAATTTTTTAACATTCTGTACTTTTGTACAAATCCTTTGCATCTAAATGACATTCTCATTTAAACATTTTATATTTTAATTTTTATGGTGGCCTGGAGGCCACTGTTCAAGTTTTTGTCTTATTTTCAGTTTTTGCATATTCTAAATTCAATTGTCGTTGATTGACTTAATATTCGTTTTAAACATTAATGGAAGTTCTGGCATATATCAACGGCTCAATTCAAAAAAGATTCAACTCAAAATTCTAAGTTTTGGAAAAATTGCAATGGAGGTTTATTATTGCTTTCTAAAAGCAAGTTTACGTCAATCTAGTTTAGCATTTATAACGTATGTACAGCATAAGTAGCACAGTTTTGGTTAATTATCATAACATTTCAATTGAAACTTAGTTTATGCCCCCGATTTTCAGTTGTTGCTTTTTTCAACTGGAATAAAAATCAAAATGAAGCCAATTTTTGAGAGGTAATAGTCTTTAATAGTATAACATATTAATTGAATACCGTATTTTAATTCTGATAGTGGAATTATTACATAATACATTATCGGTTTCATTAAACTAAAAAGGAACACAGAAAACACTACTAAACCAACATATAAATAGTAATCGAACTAGAAAGAGTAGGAAGGGATGATATAATAGTGGAGATAATCTTGAATTTTTGGTACAGATTTTAAAAAAGTGGATAATAACAATGTACTAAAAATGTCTTATGTACCAAAGATATGTACTAGGAAGAGAGAGTTAGTTTGCGGAGGTGAGGAAACTATAGAAGAAATTGGAATGCAGGGTGTGTGGCGAATGGGAGAAAGTAACGTCAGTGGGTTTTGGAAAGAAGTAAGACAGAAGGTAGAAGATATAGAGAAACAAGAGATTTCGGCTAGCTTAGAGGATAAAATTTCTATAGACTTATATTGAATAGTTAAAGAACATTGGGGACAGTAGAAACATAAAGATAATTGTGACCAATTCGGAAGAATGTGTCTTGCATGAATGCACATAGGGGTACTACTTCAAAAGGATAAAAGAAAAATGAGTGTATGTGCTGGAAAGTGGAGTATTGTCTAATACAGAGTGGAATGGTAAAATGATGGAAGGAGAATCTGGGATGAAAAATGCGGTATACTACAACATGATATATTAGCAATTAAATTTTTGTCAGATATGAGGGCAAAGAAAATAAACAAGATGGAGAAATTCTTAGAAATGGTAAGAGATAAGTGGAGGAGGAGTTTAAGGGAGGAGCTTGTGGGCACACACAGTTGTGGAAATAATTTATTACAGGGGTTCATTTACCGACATATAACCAGGTGATTAATTGGTTTATTTACTGTCTTTCTTTAACATCTCAGGTCATCAGCGTTCCATTCAACTCAGGGCGTGAAACAGCCGACAAATTTTGCTCAGAGGCCTCTTCTTTCAGGCTTGAGGTTCTTTATCCTGCCGTAAATGTACGACAAGGGACCCATAGCTTTACTTACCTTTCCATACTTTGGATATTTACGCCGGAAAAAATCCATCGATTCTGGTCGGGATTGAACCCGCGATCTTGGGTTTAGGAGGCAAGATGGTTACCACTACACAACCAGGACTGACAGGTTAAGAACCTTAGTTTTAAGTAAATTTAAATTTTGTTTGTTTATGTAAATTGAATTACTAAAATTTAGTAAATAACGGTGGTAAGTTTTGTTTGTGATACGTATATTTATGTAGCCTTACCTGAGCCTTCAGGAAATTCCAGTGAATAATCACTGATGAGCCGAGATTAAGGTACGGTGGGTAGTTATTTTTTTTAATGGTGTTTAACGCCCGTTTTTACTACTGAGGCACCACAGGCGGTAAACACTGATGACACATGAGATGAAATGATATTAAGAAAGGATTTTATAAGGAAGGAAACATCCCAGGTCTAAGTTTAGGGTACCTCCCCTGCATTTATCATTTAGGAGGACTAAGGAAAATCTGGAAAAAACAGTCCTAGTGGGATTCAAACCCCAAACCTCTCACTCACGAGTCCGCGCCTTAACGACCTTGGCCACCCGTGGCGGTGAGAAGTTAATAGAAACTGTTAACTATTTATGCGGAGATGTTATTGGTAAGATTGGTAAATAAATTCAAATTGAAGTAGTAATCCTAGTATTGAGAAATATGAGATGGCTGTACCTTTCTCACCAAAAGAAAATACTGAAATTAAAATTAGGGCACAATCTGCATACAAAGACCTTACCGGATAACATGACAGTAACAACTGCTTTCTGAGATACTGCGCTTTTAAAACCAGAGCTAGAGTTCAAGGACCGGATTCTCAGAAATTCTGTTTTGGAATAGCAAGTTATGTAGGGTGTAATGCCAGGACATTTCTTCTCTTTTACAATGGATAGCTTCATCCTCAAGATTTTATTTCCATCTTCGTCAGCTGTAACTTTTTAGATCACTGCAAACTTTTAATGTCATAGAAACCTAGTATCCATCTCAGTTACCTTATATGGAAGTCCAGTCTTTTTATCTATTAGAATAAGTTGTAATAGAACATAAATAGAATTGCTCTCAGAAAAACTTATTTTTAATCTGTCGATTGGGGTTCGTATTGTATCCTCTTCATTCTGCGTGTGTCCATCAACTAAAAATATCTGACAGATTGATTGAAGGCTATAAGAGGTTTGAATACAAAAAAAAAGCAATGCTGTCATAAACTTATTTTTATTTTGTCCCATATAAGCTTCACAATAAGCGTCACATCTTCTACATGACGCATATTTGATTTGTAAACAAATTTTATATTTAATTCACTCCTGCGTTACGAACACCTGTTTCTTTACAGCGTCAAAAAGTGTACAAGCAAGAGTGCCTACTTTTATGATAGAACTTGCTCGACATAAGCAGAATACTGTGTAAATCAAAACAAACTCTATTATTTCCAAGACCAACTTTATCGGTTTCTTTTTTTGCCCGGCTAAGAAAATTTTCAAGTTCGTACATGTCCAATCCACGTCATTGCAGTACTTTTCTTCTTCAGTTAAATTTCCGAATACTTGACAGAAAGAGTACTGATTTTTTTTTTAGGCTGTAAGAAGCTGATGTTGTATTCAATGTTGAAAATCTTTTCACACATGCGTTATTTCGCTATTGGGGCCGTTCTTTTTCTAAGCACGATGATCTGTATATGCGGTACATTGTAGCTATGAGGGTAGATCCATAAGTTTCCGACGTAACAAATTTCTATGATGATAAAGACAAAAATCATATTTCAATTTTCAGTATAGTTACCCTTTATTGCAACACACTTCTCACATCTTTGAATTAACATTTCAACCCCCCTCCCCCAAAGTAGTCAGAAGCCTTTCCTGCAAAATGGGCATAAACAGCATCCATCACTTCTTTGTCATACTTAAAATTCATTTCTCGAAGGTCCTTCTTGAATTCTGAGAAGAGGAAATAGTTATTGGGGACTAGATTTGGGCTGTGGGGTGAATGTTCGATCTCCTTGAAGCCACCTTTCTTCACAGCCTCATTTTCAACAAGAACTATGTGCACAGGCGCGTTGTCATGAAGAAGACACACTCAGCTTTCCTCACCTTTTCTCTTTGATGGAAGCACGTAGTTTGTGCAGTAGGCCAGCATAGCACCTCCCATTTTTGTGGTGTTTCCACGCTTGAAGTCAATGAAGAGTATTCCTTCACAGTCCCAAAACATTGTGGCCATGGTCTTCTTGGTTGACTTGGCCTTTACAGGCGGTACTTCGCCAGGTTTACACCACTCCATTGATTCTCTTTTGGACTAGGGATCATAATAGAGAACCAGAGTTTCATCTCCTGTAGCAATGGTGTGCAGAACTTCTTCATATGACCACGAAGAGCTCCAAAAATGCCTGACAACAGACGACTCGTTGCTGCTTTTGGACTGAGGAAAGAAGTCTTGATACCCATCTTGCACTAACCTTATTCATGTTTGAATGTTTATGAATCATTCGAATGACTATTGTTTTAGAAAGGCCCAATCTTGCTGCTATTTCTGTAACTTTAAGCCGCCGGTCTTGCATAATTTTTCCTTCCACAAGAGCAAGCGATGTTTTCAGGAGTGATCACCTGCATGCTCTTCGTCCCTAATACTTTCTCGACCCATTCGAAAATTTTGGCTTATTCTTTTACGGTAAAATATGATGGAGATGCTTCCCCATTTACACCGTCTAATCGCTGTTTAATTTAATTTGAAGTAAGTTCTTCTTTTGTGAAGAACTTAATAACAGCTGGATACTCCATTTTGAACATGTCAAAATATTCTATACATAGCCTTCTTTATGTACTATATCTGAACAAGCGAATATAGCGGAGCGGAAGTTACAGCTGTTATTATTTACTTAATAGGTAAGATATGGTACCAGATAAGGATTTCATAAGGGTGATAACCCTTATTGGCGAAGCCGGCAACTTATGGACCTACCCTGGTATATTTACTTAACCTGTAATCAACGTAATTCTTTCTTATTTCGTCTCTGCAATAATGGGTATCTATTGTTGAAACTTAAATCGCTGGAATTCCCAAAATAAACTGAAACTGAATAAAACATAAAAAATATTTAAGTTCTAAAGTCATTTACTCCCTTCTGGAAGTACGGTAAATGATAATTTAAAATTAAATAATTTAGAGTTGGTTTTGAGGTTGTTATTTAATTAGAGATGATAAATTCCATATATAATTAGCATTATTATGACACGTAAAACTCGGGTGCGAGCTGTTGTTGATTTCAACTAGCAGAGGACTTTACTCCCATTCTTATAATGTGTCTAAGTCAGAAAATATAATTTTTTAGTTGTTGACCAGAACATACAATTGCGTTTGAATTTATGTTTGCAAATATAATTTGCAGTCTTCAATGTTTTGCATAAAAGGCTATAACAAATCACACGATTTAGCGTTACCTAATACGGAAGAAATGTTAATTTAAATATTCGTGTTACCATAATTACTGTGTTAACATATTCTCTGTTGTATCTAAGATGCTATGCAGTGAGGTTATTTGAGTTATGGGCCGGCACAGGGTGACTGTTACTAGGAGAAGCCAGTCGTCAAGACTGTATAAAGAGATATGCTGCTCTCCAGCTCGTTTAAACCTTACGAAAGGCAGGATATCTCTGCCCTATTTTAATGGAAGATAAGTTAGAGGAATTTTTACGCAGATTCCGGCAATGTATTACCGCTGAGGAGCATTCTTTTCAACCTATGTCAGTGTTTATTATTATAAGTTTTAAACAAAGTTTCATTTTATGTTTTTCATAAAAGCATAAATAATAAAATATGCGTCGACACTAACTCCCATTTTGCGGTTTTGGGCCCATAGTCAACCTTTTGTAGATTTAATATCATCTTACTGAAAATCAAACTGTTTCCCGTTGTTCAATCTTCAAATTGAACATGCCTGTTTTAAGTCTTGTGGTTTTTTTATGTGCGTTTAATTTGTTTTACTGCAGAAGGTCGTATCGGCTGAGAAAGAGAAGCCGAAGCTCATAGCTTACATTCATGAGAGATAGTATTGCCATCTGGACGAACGAGACATTAAATTATGATATTGAGGCAAAGTGTGGAGTAGAATTATGTACTTACGAAGTTTATAGAAAGCAAAGGAACATTTGTATTTCTCTTACTTTAGCCCCATTCATGTTAAAAATTAACACATTAATTTATTCTTTGCCCATTTTTTACGTAGATGAAAGGTATAAATACTGTTATTTTTATCATTTGACAAATTTATACTAAATCAAAGTTTTGGAAAATTTTTATTTTAGTTAATGCTAATAAAATACTTTATATATATCCAATTTGTGTACAGAATTTAACCAGGGAGTTAACTTAACGCAGAGGAGTTCTTTTGTTGAGAATAATTTGAAGGGGCAGCAAGGTACTTATGTGTCATGTTAGATACTATTTTTGAAAGATATAACAAAAAAGAGGGGAGGAATTGAGGGAAACTGTGAAACAGAGAGGATCTATAGTCAATGTGCCAATTAAATGTATTGTGATTTTTAAGGTTCTCGTAAAGGAATACAGCTATCATGAAAATAGTGTAAAAAATAAAAGTTTAAAGTTAATTTGTTACCAGCTGTTTCTTTTTCAGTATTTAATTCTTTTCTCTTCTACATATTAAAACGTAACTTAATCAAATACGTATTTCATAATGTGGATCTGAAGTCTCAAATATATATTATATAAACAGTGCAATTTAGTACGTACCAGTTTTTCTAAGGATATAATTTTTAAAATATATTTTCAAATCTTTTATAAAATACTCTATACCTGTATAATATAACAAAAATATAATAATGTTTATACATTAATGTATGTATTGTAAAATGGTGAAGTAAATTCCTCCTGTAGTTTTTGAAATGTTCCAAAAAGTATTACGTAATATGAAACATGGATGCATCATAAGCACTTGTCCCCTTAAACAAGTAAGTACTTCCGACATCCGCCGAGCATGGGATCCTGGCGCCACTTTCCAGGGAAACATTTGATCTGTTTCGTTGTTCCCCTTTAAAAACCCCACCGTCGTCGCCGTTACCCTTCCCCTACCCCCACCCCCCTTTCGCCCATGTTCCCCCTCTCTTCCCACTTGTATCGAGTTGTTTCGAGAGAGTCGACACAGCTGCGCAGGATCGATTCTTATACAGCCCCCCTTCCAACCCGCAGCCCTTAAAGTTTGCTGTATATATACTGTGACACTTCCATAGTTCCCTACCAGGTGGCAGACGTGTCTGGTATCGCGTTTCCACACAATAAAGCAATACAAGTTTGGATACAACAGCTTCCGGCTTCCTGTTGCACAGCTCCATGTGCCACTCTTGCTCATACATGAGTCATTGCGAACGGATATCCGCGTCGGGTTATGAAGCAAGAAACACCCACTGGAAGCTACTGATAGTTCTACTTAAACATGATAAGTTTTCAAGCGCTCACATACAGTGCCTGGCCTTAACGCTGCACTGTGTTAGTTTACAAGTCATTCCAACAGGTATATAAGGGAAATTGTTGAATAATCGATTCAAGAGTCAAGATAGTTCAGTATATATTAACATTTGTTAAATTAAAACTATATTTTTGCTACCCTCAAAGAAATATCTATTATAAATCATTTCCATGACGAATTGGCCGTACTGTTTTCTCAAATACACAGACGAAAGACAATTAAAAGGCATTTTTTTCCTTCTGAAATTGTTCATTTAGTTATTCAAATGTTTTGCCACCCAACATATTACAGTTCTATAGTTTTGGTAAATGGTAACTATTAATTGTAAGGACTGCAAGCAAATCTCCAATGCTTTATACCTTGAAGATGGTCGGTGATAAAGTGGCAATGGCTGTTGCGCTAGGTTTTTGTTTCATCTATGCACTGCTGGTGTTGTTGTAGGAGCCTCTTGTGTTGTGCCATTTCTGCACTGTTCCAGGTTAGCCGCAGACCCACGGACGCACTGCGGAAATGCTCTGCGGTGTATTTAGTTTAGGAACTCGTCGACCGTTGTTTTCTATCTCTCTCTAATGAGTATTAATTTAGCGAATATCATATACGTCTTTCAAATGTCTTCAAGGATGAAAATTCTTTTATTTTAATATTCTAATTTTCTATTTCGCCGTAAACACTTTTGTTTTTCTTGAAGTCTTTCAATCTTAGCAGTTAATAAGTTATCTTTTTAAATTATAAAAGACAAAAGTTAAAGATATCGTTAGCTAATTAAATACTATAATTTTGTTTTAGGCTACATGCATTACAAATGTAAGCATTTCTAAATGTCGCCGCTAAGGTTAGCCGAGGTTGTGTAAGGTATAAATTCATGAGAGGAGATCTGGAGTTCGATTCCTACCATGGATTGGTTTTTCCAGGCTTTTCTCAGTGTTCATAATTGGAATGCGGTATTTCTTCCTTTAAAAAATCCTTTCCAAGGTTATCATTTTATCTGTCTATGCCTCAGTAGTAAAAACGATCGTTAAATACTATTAACTTTTATTTTCTAAACGTCACTCTCTGAAGAGTTAAAAAAAATAATTTAATTTAAACAAAAGTACGCTAGTTAAAATGTTGATTAAAATGTAGGTTTCGCCCCCCTCCCTTATCACCAGCCACCCGCACCTTGAACCTTCAAATGCCACCCCTCCCTTTTAATGCTTATTTTTAAAGAGGATAAAAGTATCACAACTTTGTTTCCTTTTTAAATTGTTGTTACAGTTGCTTGAATTTTAACTAGTTATACTCTAAAATTGCTGACCATTAGATACGAAATAAGCTATATTATAGAAATATTAATACTTTTAATTTAACGCTACATAAATTATTTTATTTTACTACAGTTAAAACACTTTCTTATTCTGTCCAAATTCAAACAACAATAACAAAATTCCATGTGTCAGGGAACGATAGAAAACAAAAGATGTGTTGTCAACTGCATTATTTTTTTAAATTTAGATATATAAAATGGGTAGTATTTGAAATTTCAAAGTGGGCGTAGCTAGGGGTGAGAAAATGCAAGTTAAATTTTGATCAACGTTGGTTTTAAACTTCAGGCCAATTTGATTTTTGCTTGAAATTTCACGGAATAAAAATTAAAGGAATTTGATTATAGAAAGAAAAACTTTAGGGGTAAAATTACAGGTATGAATGTTATGTTAATATAGCCTAAATGCAGATTAGCCCACTTTTTTGTTCTATTGGAATAAGTGATTATCAAAACTTAATCACAGCTGTTACAGTAAATGATCCGTAGGTTTTATAGTATTAGACCATCCAAATTTAAACAGTAATAACATTCCAGGTTGTCAGGCAACGATACTACAAACGTGGTGACAATTACACCCTCTTTAAAATTGAAACGTCAAAAGATAAGTGTACAATTTGAGATTTCAAGATGAGGATGAGTGGGGGATATGGTTGTGAAAAATATAATCAATGTTTATTTTAAACTTTCTCCTCAATATCTAAATTGACGTATTCTTTTTTTAAATTAAATTTATGTTAAATAAATATTGCTTTAGACTTCAGCGTTTTGAAATGGAAGCCCTATATGATAAGACACTAGAGAAATATATCCTAATGGTAATAATATGCCGTGTTCACAATTAACCTTCGTTATTATAAACAAATAAATACAATTTCTTAACGTTTATATTACAATTTGCATGTTCATATTATTGGATAGAGGAATTAAAAATCGTCCAGTTTGAATATTGCGATGTGCCTAATTTCTGATGGTAACTGTAGATGGCACTAAAACGCAATGTACTGCGAACAGTTAGCTATTTGCTTTCTTAGCAATAGAGACAAAACAACATGGCGCCCAAATTAAAATTGCAGCTGCATGTAGTGATACCTTAAAAGTAACTCTAAAAATATCCTTCTAAAATACGAATAAGGGGGAATTCCAAGATTAAATAAAGAAATACAGAATAGAAAACATATCAGAAGACCACCATTATGCTGGAATCTATTACTATATTTTCAAGGTTCTTGTGCCTATTTAAAAACAAAAACACCCATTTTTATGACTTTTATTGGCCCTTAGCATTGAATATTCTCTAAACATTTCGGGCTATTTTATAAATTACTCTTCAGTTTTGTTAAGATATCTTTTTATGGTTTCTTATTGCACTTGTAAGGTAATTAGGTAATTAGATTTGCGGTTATGTACTGTATTGGGCTGATTAAAGTGTATACTAGTATTAAATATTTGGAGACAAACTTTAAAGTAAAATGGAAACAGTGGCTTTAAAATCATAGACAGAAAAACAAAGTGTGAATAATATGGGATGAGATATGAAATATATACTCGTATTCATGTGTAACAATAACTTAACACAAGCCTATTTATAAATGGAGAATATGCATGGGAGATAAATTTAAATATAAATTTCACCACATATCGCCTTAAAGAGTTAGGAGTAAGGCAGTAACAGAAATATGGTTAACTTCAAATATTAAAAATTCCGGTTCGCAGAAAAGGATCATTAATGAGACTAGAATATGATACAAAAATACTCTAAAGTAGATTCCATTCGGGAATAAAATAACATGGAAAATGGAATTAAACGTGTCGAAGTCTATAATAACTTAAAATGTTAATAACATTAATATAAATAAGAATAAGTTTTGTTACACTTGAGCGTTAAACTGAGCGAGGTATACAAGTATCGACCACTCACATAATTTGCTGCAACAACTGTAAAGCATACTCGCTGATATTTAGGAAGTAAAATCACGAAAATTACCAGTCAACACCCAACTTTGAAATGCCTCATTCCATTGGTACATAAATATATTTTTATAATGTTACGCTTTATTGCATGAGAAAATTTTAATGTTTAATTTTTTTAAATGCTATAACGTTTAACATTATAAATATCAAATACCAAAAAATATTAATAAAGTGTAATTAACATTATAGCCGACTTTGTAATGAAATACTCTGAAGTCAATGACTTATTATACTAATGTCATTGTTTTTGATAGTTTATTGTAATTAGCGTAGATTTTCCGCAAGACATTTTAGCCCAAGCCGAAAACAATTGTCACTAATTTTACGATATGTAAGGAATATGATGAACTCTAATTGGATAGTTATTTAATTTTCGGGCGTCTACTAAATAGAAGGCCTTAAACTCAGCAACTCTACCTAATTCTTTTCTAAGTAGTCTCCCCGCCTCCTCTCGATATATTCCTCAACCATGCAAGCAGTCACTCATGCTTCTTTAGAGATGGCGCTAACCTCCTTTTCTTAAGACACAATAGGTTCTTCCAGACTCAAAATTGTGACCTCGTAGTTATTTCTTCACAACTAAAAATAAACTCCTCCAAAATGCGGGAAGGGAAGGGCAGGGAGCCAAATCTGGTTTGTGCGGTGGGTAGTTCACCAGTACCTCTGTTGATTCTTGCAGAAATTCCATTGTTTTCAAAGCAGCATGCGCAGAGATATTGTTACGGAGTAGCAGCAATCTTCGCAACCTAGATGTCTTCTTCTTTCTATTTGTGTTCTGAAGACCCAGGGAAAAAACGTGCTGTACCGGTGAGCAGTGACTTTTTTGCTCATGGAATGGAATGGTTTCATTATGGCCACTTGCTGAAAAGAAACTGTCTACCTACGCTTCAACATTACTTGAACTTTCTGGAAGGGCGGTCACTTAGGAAGCTCCAGATTTCTAACTGTCTTTTTAATTCCGGGTCTTATTGGTAGATCTAGCACTCGTCGCTCGTAAAAATATCGTGGATACGTCGAAAACTACCACTGTCGAAACGACGAACAATTTCCTCGCACTTTCACTCTTTCTGCCTTTAGTTCTGTGAGGTTGTAACAAAGTTTCCTCACTGGAAGATATTTGTGCAGGATTTCTGACACCTGCGGCAAATGAATATAGCTTTAAGTCATTCACGGATCGTTCTTCACTAAGGCTTCTACAAGACTACTTACTGTCGCTGGACGTAGCATGTGCACCTCGTTTTTCAGGACTGTTCTTCCTCGTTTAAACTCTGCTTACCAGTTATATACTTTTGTTCGTGAAGGAGTAGAGCGTAGAAAAGCCTCCTGTATATTTTTTTCAGCCATTCTTGTTATCTCAGGTACATTTATAAAATCTTCGCACGAAAATGATCTTGAGTCATCTATCTTACATCAGAAAAGGAGCGCACGACTACAACTAATATTTTGCTGTAGCTGCAACAATGAGTGCCGCGCTCTAACTCCCGTTGTGGCTATTAGTCAAGACACGCTCTCTTCAGTACTACCAACAGCAAACTTACCTAGGCCATAGTTTTTTCAAATCCTGAAAATTAAAAAAAAAAAAAAAAAACTTTCGTATACTGTAAAAATATTATGGATATTTCAGAATAGGTTGATATTATCGAATTCTAATAATTTATTTCAAAGCTAATGTTAGCTTATTCATTTTATATTAATTCTGTACTTGTGTATTCTGCACTGCAGATGAATAAATCTGTTTTCTGTAATACATCAATTCATTCCTTAATATTATCATTACATAATATTCAATTATTAATGACATAATGAAAATACTCTAATGGCATAATTGTTAATATGGTAATTTTACGCAATTAGTATCATATAATTCTGGTATACAAAAAAGTATTTTATAGCTCTGCTAATGTTTTTATTGCACGAACATAATGATTCAGCATCTACATGTCAAGTATGAAGAGGATTTTAATAAAGACTGCCTGGTATTGAAATTCCAAGTCGTTAAATTATCCTACAGTAACAGGTAATGTTAGTTATTGGTGGTATATCCTTTAAAAAATCCAGTCGACGCCTCTCGTAATGAACCTGGTATATTTAAGGCAAATAATGTACAATTAAGTATTTTTTCCATTAATTGTGAGGAATCACTTTATTTTCAGTTTATTTATCAACACTAAACAGTATTCAAAACACTTGCAACACATTTGCTACATATAAAGATGCCGCGGGTGTGGACAATACTTGTATGGATCTTCTGTTTCACTGGAGGTCACATTGGCAACATCGTTAAAGCATATTAAATCCCATATACGTACGTGCAATGTATCCAAATTCAGATCGTGCTTGTGAATAATAAAATTACCATTATTAAATTTTTGTTTTTAGTAGTAACAGTAATAGTAATTATTAATATACTCTACACCCATAGTTGGGCCCAGCCCGTGCGTGTTTTGTTGCATTTTCTTTTTGTTTTTGTTTCCATAAGAAAAGATTAAAACATGAAATAATGCAATTTAATGAGATGAATTGCATAGCATAAATATTCCCTGATCATTGTAGCTTTGTTTCCGTGTCGCGTGTTTGTGCATTCTGTCCTCTTTTGCTGCGAGCCCATCCAATTCGAAATGTAAATGAGACCGAAATGGAAGATAAAAGAATAGGAGCGAAAAAATCGCATTGTTTTCCGAATTAACATTCTTTAATCAGGATGTAATTACATTTGTGGAATGGTTTTGGTACGCATAAAGAACAATTAGCGAAGTGTAAACATTTGGGCCGAGAGGGGAGGGACTCGCCAATGGTTTCCCGTTACCGACGAATAATCCCACATTCAAACAGGCCTTTCATTCTAACAAGCGCGTGTTCAATTCCAGCCCGTCCCTAAATGTTTCCCCATGTATATCTTTCAATTACACCATTGGGACTTGGGCAGTTATTTTCCCGATCGTAAATTGGCTTTGGTGATTGCATCAGCAAATCTTAACATTGCTCGTAATGCCTACAGTTTCAAACCGCTTTGCGACGAACTATTTTCAAAGGTTTAGCATGAAATAAATGTTTAGATTAAATGACAAGTTATTTGCTTATCGGAGAAATGGTGGTATCAAGGATAAATATTTGCTTTTAAATATTTTTAAATTCACTTATTATTACAGCTCCACATGTTTTTCCTACAAAAAATAATGCTTCTGCAGTAATTTGAATCATTGTACGCCTATTTTTACTGTCTATTGATATCATATTCACAGCATCCTACGAAGCATTGAAAATATAACCTTAGGTAAGTCAATTATGTATTCTTGCTTTAACTGCCACAATGGAAACATAAAAGTGGTCAGATCAGCAGCCTTATATGTTGAAATTAAAACATTTTCATTGATAAAACATAAACTACGTTCAGTTCATAAAGCAAGCATAAATTAATTTGTATCTCGCTTCATAGTACAAATCGTTTTAGCAAAAGGAGGCCTTGACTGAAAGGAAATCCTGCAATCGTTCAGCTTAGGAACTGTCATATATCCTTTGGATGGTAAATTAATAAATAGCTTAACGTTATGTAAATGTTTTTTGTTTTTTGTTGTTTTTGTTTAGTTTTGTTTAGTTTTTTAGTTTTTTTTTTGTTTTTTTGTTTTGTTTTGTTTTGTTTTTTTTTTTTTTTGCTATCGGAATTTCGATCTTCTCTTCCATACATCCAATCTTAACTAAATACTGGGACAGGCTAGCGAAGAAGCCTTTGGATGTACAAATTTAGAATAAGAACCGAGACATGTCTGTCCGAAGCAATCTCCCTATTCGGAATTAAGAGAAGAATAAACAATTCAGAAACATTACGTCACACTCTTCTAGAAATCCATTGATAGAACCTTTCCGGAATTGGTGGAGATAATGGAGCGAAAGACATTAAGAACAAAGAAAACATTAAAAATAACAGCAGAAGGCTGTTCTCTTGTTACAATATCAGAGTATTATTATTTTCCCTGCTGGATCTTGTACAATAATGCAATGGCTTGCACTGAATTAAGAAGCATAATAGATAATATGTAAAAAAAAATTACATATGCAAGTAAATATAATTTACAAAGGTACCAAAAATGTATACATCCTTAAGGCAAAGAAAAACCTGTGTTAACATAACAAAACTGAATTCACACAAACAGAAAATGATGAGCACTAATATTCTTAGATTTTTACAGTTACAACAGTTGCTCAAAATGCTCACCATCGGCGTCGATACACTTCTGAGTACGTTGAACTACTGATTGAGCAACGTTTACGAAAGTGTCCTCAGCGATTGCAGCTCGTGCGGTTTCAATTTCTTCCCGAAGTACTGCCAGTGTAGCTGGTTTTCTACGTTATACTACTTAAGAATTCCTCATAGGTAGAAGTCCAACGTAGTTAGGTATGGAGAACGCGGTGAAAACTCAATCAGACCTCTTCGTTCTGTTCACTGTCTTTAATAGTGCCTAGGATAGCACCTTGGATCAGTGCGCCGGGCTTGTTGCTGTGCGAGGTCTCCCAGATCTGCCCTTGTCAACATCGCATACGGTACCACGAGTTTAAAACTTGTTTCGAATGCGTGCAATTGTTACTCGCGTTGGCGGTTCTGTTCTGTACACACGTTTCCATTGCCTTTGAACCTCAACAACATTCTCGGTTTTCCAATACCACTTCAAAATTGCTTTCCGCTATTCAAACGATAATCTTGGCTCCATTTTGTTGTAGCAGCGCTATCATAATGCGAGTCACATCTACAGATCATCATACGATAATCTTGGCTTCATTTGTTCACTGTTGATTTACCTGTCATGTAGCAATGCTATGCGAGTTCCATCTGTTTACAGAACATCATACTACACATTACTGTTATCTTTCAGCCCAACTTTGAAATACATTAAATAGATATCTTTTGTGAAAGTGTGTATATATTTTTGTACAACCCTCGGTTTATTGTGACATAACAGTTCAATATATATAAAAAGCATACGTTAAATAATATATATATATATATATATATATATATATGATGTCTGTTCAAAAAGTAACGCGAATTTTGTGTTTTTTCAAAAAGTATTTATTTATTCATGAATATCTATTTTGTCCTCTTCAAAGTAATCCCCACCAGATATTATACACTTGTGCCAACGTTTTTTCCAATCCTCGAAGCACTTTAAAAATCGTTTTTTGTGATCTTGTTCAACTTCTCCTTCGATGCCGCCTTTATCTCCTCAATCGTGGCGTAGCGTCGTCCTTTTATGGACCTCTTCAGTTTTGGGAACAAAAAAAAAAAAAAGGTCACAGCAACAACGTTTTTCTCAGCGGTTACATTCTGCCAGAATATGTACCCATTCCTCATCCCCTCTTCAAAATCGGCAAATTCTCCTACCAGAACTATCCGTTATCTTTTTAGCCTTCCAACTTCCCGCTCTAAACCAGGTCATTCTTGATATCGGCTTTCTCCCTAAAACAAGCATATACACTTCTTTACTCAGGCTAATTTAATTTCATTTGATAGGCTCAAGATGATTGTTATAATACATTCTTCCTCGATTTCCTGCCTGCTGATAGCCTCTAGCCTTGTTTTAACCTTCTTCCATATATTTTCATTGCCTCGTTGCCATATTGAATCCAGAACCGTTCCCCTGAGTCCTCTTTCCAGCTCTGCAGCCCAAAATGTTGGAATTATATTTTGTATCTGTTGTCTATAACATTTAGCATGAACGGTGCACTGGTCTCCCTGCTTTAGTCTAAGCCAGTATTTCACTGTCGCTGTTAACCGTATAGCAACCTACCTCCCTCATGACTCCATAGTTTTACGTTCCTTTGGAGAGCTCAAGAACTCTTTTCCAAAACGAGTAGAAATATAAAAATAGAGGGAATACAGTATTCTGCATCGCTTACAGAGTAACATAATGTTATGGTTTTTGCTTTTCCCCCGCTTATTAAGGCTTCAACGTGCTTTATCCCCTTTGAGCATGAATATGGGATGACTTGTGTATTCTAGTGATGCCTATCTCGTTAATATTAAATATTCTTGAAGACGAAAAAGTGTATTTTGTCAACGTGATTCTTTGAATAAAACTGCTGTATTTGTTCTGAATTAAAAGTCATTATTGGTTCAGGTTCGTTGGTTCTGGTTTTCTCAGACTTACAGTAAGGTGTCTATCTAACCCTTACCGGTCTCGCGGCTTTGGCTTTCTTAGAAAATTAATATTTTATATTATTTATATCTGCAAATTAAAATGCGACCTTCTGAATTAATAAGCAGAAATACAAAAACAGAATTTAACAAGCAACAATTCAATTTCAAGTTTTTGCTCTGTAGTAAACACGCAGTTGGTACCAAGGGAAGGGCCGTAACATTTTCCTGTCTCTACCCTGTCCTTAATTGTGTTGAGTGGGATGTCAAATTCAATCGCGGCTTTCCTAATTGATGTTCCTGAAGCCATTGCTTTTACGGCGCCCTCCATGGTTTTCATTGACCGTTTTGTCCTGTCTGCGGTGTTTTCCTTGGCATCTATTAAACGAGAAAAATTAAAAATAAATAAATAAATAAATAATTGTAATCGTATGCATTAATTTTATTTATTCATCAAAAATAAAGGAAAATCGGGTAACGGTGCTAAGGAGAAAGTAAGCTCGCTCACTAGAGCGCTATTGCCCCAATTTGCCATGTTGGATTGCAGAGGTTGTGATTCCCACAACGAGTTTGAATACCCCGGGCAGTGCCCATAGATAAGAAAATATTTGAAACAATATAGGTTTGATATTAAAGGAACTAAAATTAATTTTACTATTTGCCCTTACAGGCAGGATAAAAAACCGAAGCTACAGTCCTGAGGGACAGAGGAGAGGCCCGAGCTCTGCATTCCCGAACGGAAGATAAAAAGGAATGCTTGTAAGAGTGTAAATGTTACATGTATATATATATTTTTTTTGTTAAACTAATGCGTTATCCGTAACTTTCTGGGTGCAAAATGTTTTTCTTTATTACAAAACTGATTTATTCACTTTTTACTACCCAATGTCTTATTGTTATTCGCATTTAAATTAATTAATACACACACTAACCTTAACGCTAACCTCGGATAAACCAGTGGACTCAGTGGTTTGCTGCGGCTCGCTATGGACATGTGGCCTACGCTCACCTACTTTCCGGAAATATAACTTGATAGGGACAGGTAAATCACTATATTCGTGGCGAATCTCCTTTGGTTCCAGCAGAAAAAAATCGTAAATATCAATTTATGGCGCACTGTGTGTGTGTGTGTGTGTGTGTTTGGGGGGTATTATGGTAGCGAGTAAATCGTTGTAATGGTGGCAAATCTCCCTTAACTCATAAGAAAAAAAGTAAGGATTCGAACCCACTATCTTTAAACCTA